>BLBF01000003.1:43910989-43949991 GCA_015471245.1 Laticauda colubrina | reverse complement strand
TTGATTCCAAGCAGTAATCAGGGATCATCAAAGCCAGAGAGAGAGAGCAAGCTGTAGCCTTGCTACTTTTAAATGGTTTTCATAACCACTCCCACAATTGCTATTTTACAGTTAAAGCTGCATACACTAACTATGATTCATAGTTATTATTTCACCTAAAACAGTTAGGGTGAACAATGTTATCCCTAACAATCATAATTCATATTCTCCAATGGGACACATCCATTGCCAAGAGTCATCAATCGTGTTCTCCAGTTAGAAATTTGTGCAGCAGAAACTTCAGTCACCTAATTATTATCTTTGAAAAACTATTTATGGAATGCATTCTTGCTTTCCAAGCTGCTCTTTTAAACCCCTTTTCCCCCTTTCTTTCTGTTGGCAACTCTAAAAAGACCATAGAAATATTTTAGACAATATTTTAGACAAAAAATATTTTAGACAATATCATAGACAACATGACTATGATCTAGAAGACTGATGCTTTTTAAAGCAGAAGGAAATGTTATATTTTTAAAAAGCATTTAGTACTAATTTTTAAGATAATTTTGCATTGTCAGTTTATTTCCAATGGCAAGCCCAAGGTTGAGAAAGACACTGATTTGTTTGGAGAATGTCCAGTGGCCCTGAAAACCATTGATAGCCTTCTTTCATCAGGCTCATTCATCCATACATTTTACTAAGGATGACAGGGCAAATTACAATGCTCCATGCAGGATACCATTAATCTTAAGAAGGTAACTTATTCCCAGCCATTAGCTGTTCACCTTGAAAAGCCATGAATACAAAGAAAATTATTTTAATATTCTTTTCTCAAGATTAAGTGAAAAACACAATATGTAACTTCACAGGGTCATTAACCTGAAGAAAAGAATACAGCATTTTCTAAAAGTTTGGGTTAGATGTTACACAGTTTTACACTCTTAAAAATGAAATGATGCTAAGTGATAGCATGGTCTCCTTTTGTTTTGTTCTTTGCTTCAGTTCATCAGTTTTACAGCTAAACTGACCTCACAATATGACTAATAATTTCCTAATAATTTTCTCTTCATTGCAATTCTCCCTGCTTCGTTCAAATACTACAATTATGTCCTCACATTCTCCCTACAGTTTCTTTTGGCCCTTCAGTGTTGTAAGCATGTTGGCTAGGGAATTCTGGGAAATTAAGTCCACAACTTTGAAAGTGACCAAAGTTGAGAAACATTGTGTTAATCTGTCTGATTGTTCTAAAGTTCAGGCAAGATTTGTCTGTGTGTTAATTTAGAAGAATGCTGATGTTGTTTATTGCTCTTTAGTCTATCACTTTACCTACCTTTCAAGGCCAGAGTCTTATTTTGTTGAACAGTTATTTCAACTGTTCCTATATAGGACTTTACAAGTCCACAGCCCTATATAGGACTTTACAAGTCCACATACAAGCCCTATGTAGGACTTTACAAGTCCAAAGCAATGCATTTGCCTTAAACATGGAAAGAAAATTTTGAGTCATCAAAATATCCAGAATATTTGTCAGGTGAAAATCTGCTCCCTTAATATAGTCCACTGAAGTTATGCAGCCACTGAATGTATTTTTTAATGTCGTAATTTTATTTAAATATTATAATTATAATAGTAAAATCTAATAGAAACTGAAAAAGACAGAATAAAAAAATAGAAGGAACAGAAAAGAAAGAAAAATAATAGAAAAAGAAAGGGGAAGGGGAAAAAATAAGGATATTTTAAACAAAACCGAATATACATTCATCACAACAATATAAATAATTTTAGTAACTTATCACATTCTCTTAAAACACAACAAATTATCCCTTTCCCCCTATATTTCATATCCATGAACAAATCCATAAAGCATCATAATTTCAGTCTTGTGTCAGCCAAATCCATTAAAGAGATAACAGCATATCTCTTTCAACCTTGGTCAAATAAACCAACTTTGTAAAGTTGCTTCCTTTTGCTTCTAATAGCCCCAATCTTTCCTACATTTAAATAATGTCCTAGAACTTGATTTCTTTTCATTTTTTTTGTACCTTACACAATTCTTCAAGTAACAAGCCTCCTGTAAATTCAATAAAGAAAAAAATATCCAAGTCATTGTTTTGACTTTTGTTTGTACATCCTTTTTAATTATTAATACATCATCTGGTTTCTTTTGTATGCTCAATGCAACATATTTTCCATGTCATTTTTTGGCCTGTCATTTTTAAATTAACCTTCAGCTTAGTCTTGATCTTGTTAGGTAGAATTTGTTTCTTTTCATTACATATTTTACACCATCTATTTGTCGAGTCGGGCAATCTTAAAATTAACTTCTGGGTCCATTGTTCAAAAGTATCCTTTAGTATGCCAAATGTTAGACTATTTTGCTTCATTCTGAAATAGTAAGTTGAGTTCAAGTATTCTTTTCCTTTAATTGTAGTCTTTAATTTCCTCTTGTGTCCAATTTTTAAAATCTTATTGTATTATTACTTTTCAATTCAAAATAAAACCATTTTTCCCAAAAGAAAGATTCTTTAAAATTAATTGCAAAATCTTAGTTTGAATTTATTTGGATCTTTAGTTCATTTGTAACTTTCTAAAATCAATGTTCTAATCACTGTTTTGCTGTTTAATACACCAAAAAGAACACAAAATTTTTCTTAAACTTATACATAAAATTTATTTCACTAAGGATTGAAATAAACTCACCCAGTGCTTTTCGACTTTTTGGTCCAAAGGTTCCTAGTAGCTGAATAGCAGTGAACAAACAATTTCTGAAAGTGATTAGAAAAGGTAGTATGCAAACTGTCCTTTCCAAGCTGCCAACCATAGTTTGAGTAAGAGGGCTGCTATACCTTCATCTCCCACTGTCTTGCACATGAACTGTATGGAACACTCATAATCAATCTCAAGTACTCTCCTTTTCTGAACAATTTTTTTTCAGATTCTCAAATTGAAGATGGTTTTGAGGGTTTGAAAAAAAAAACAGTGCTGCACTTAAATAATTTATTTCCTGGTGGGTATTAAAGTGCAGGTTGAAAGAGTCCATAAAGGGTAGCGACTCAAAATTATTTTTCATGGCCACAAATTAACAAAGAAACAACTTCTTAATGAGGGGGTGATATATAAGTTATGTAGCTCTTAGTGGTACACATCCTGGGATTGGTTCACATTTTCTGTGATACACATCTATTTGTTTTGCATTTTCAGTGAGAAGAACCTGATGGAGTTCTTTTGAAGGAGAGTATTGACTTTAGTGCAAAGAATATGTAATACTGATAGGGAACTGCAGTCAGTTGAAAATAACCATCTGGCTAATAAGTGAAGCAAGAAGTATAAGCCAATCTGTGTTTAGTTTTTGAAGTGTGACTCTGACAAGCTCCATTAAGGTTGCTGCCATTTTATATAGTAATGGCAATTGTTGCATTTGTATTGCATGGGAAAAAGTACTTGTTTCTAATGCAGTAAACAATGGTGAGTGATGATGTTGATTGATTAGTATGCAGCTCTATGTGTTACAGAAGTAAATTGGTAGTAAAATCTGAAAGTGCCCTTGTCCATGGACACAATTCCCTGAGGGTCACATATATACATTTCCAATTAATAAATTAAAATGCATGTTAGAGGCTTTGAGAGGATAATATAAGAGGAGAGAATTTTTTAAAAAGCAATTGTGATATCTTCCAAAATGGTCCATAAGACCCCAATAGAGGCCTTAGCCTCCAGAGTTCATGCATTCATGCTGTCTTATAACTATAGCTCTTCTTTCTAGCAGTTTTTTCTTCAATCAGCTTGGCTGATTCTCTCGAAAAAAAAATAATGAAAGCTTGAGCCAATATGTTTGGATAACGTCCAAGGAAATAAAACACCCAATCTGTAGATGAACAGAGATAAGCATAGCCAAGCTTGTCTGTAATAATGGGTTGCATGGTATTCTTTCCCTTCTAATGTTATAATGCCTGCTCTCTTCTGTGCTGTTTGGAACTGTCTGAACTTGAAGACTGTGGTGAGTCAATGAGCAGGAGATTTTGAGATCTCCTCCTTCTGAAACTGTCCGTAGACAGTTCCCCTATGGATGCACACCACAAAGCCTGCTGCTGGCAAGTGCAATTCTGCAGACAGACACAAAGATTAGCACTTCTCTTGTCATGCTATTTGTAATATTGGTGCACCTGCACGGTGGTGTCCAAGGTGCTTATTATGGAAGTTAAAAATAACAAGAGCAGTTGCTTTTTATCTAAAATGACAGATACAAATGTAAATACTGAGAAAGAATTCTCTGGAATTAAAATCCTTGAGTGCTTAGAAATGTCATCATTTCAGTTTTTACCTTTTATTACAGAAGAATTAGTTTTTTTTCCATAACTCGTAGAAGAGCTTTAAATAGATTCATCTTCTTTGGCTGTGAAGTATGTGTCTCCAGCTTTTGTCTTGCAAAGTCATTCCCCAATAAAATAGAACAGGTTTTGTTTCATAATGATGATTAATAAGAACCTAGTTGTTGGATAATACTTTTGTAAAAATAGAGTTTCCAGCCTGCTCATGGATTCAAATTGAGGCTTGTAAATTTAGGCTGGCTGAAAGCCCAAAGGATTATCTGTTTTAATGTCTTCAGCAGATTCCTATGGTCTGATTAGTTACCTTTTGTGCTCCTGTGTTTCTAGTATCATATATGGATATGTTAAGAAAAAATAAAAGCACATGATGTAGTTTTTCTTAAAAAAAGTATTTGATGTCAATAGAAATTATGATAAAGCAGCAATCAAACTATCTTTTTGTAGAATGCAATGGAGCATGTACAACAAGAGTTTCAGTAATTCACATAGGAGGAAGGACTGCCTTTGAGGATAACCTGGAAAGTCCAGCTAGAGCATAAGAGGGAAGTGAGCCTGGTCAACCAGGGCCAAGCCTTTATGTCTTTGTATCTTTAGGCCATTAAAGGAAGCTCTTCTTTTAAGGCCTCTCAATCTCAAATTCCAAGGAGGTGGACACAGAAAGAACCTTTTCAGCAATATGTCTCTTCCACATTGTCAAAAGAAAACTCTAATCATTTCTGTCATGGCTTTGAATATTAACAAAAATTACTTCATCATTACTCATCATTACCATTACTTCTGTCATAATGGATTCTTATTTATTTACAGATGTACTTAAACCTTTGTGAACCCATTGGATTTTTAAAATATTTCTACATAAATATGACCTATAATCTATATCCTTTGTTCAAGCATGGACACACTGACACATACCTGTGATGTGGAGATCAGACTGTTGTGGTTTGCCGGCAACCGGTGTGGATGGCAAAGATATCGGACAGTGAGGACGAAAGGGAACCAGTTAGGGAGTCTGGTGAGGACTTGGATGAAGGTCAATGCAGGGATGGGGTCAGGATCATCTGAGCATGGGGTGCTGCCTTCAGAGCTTTCGCAGTCTGGCAGCAGCAAAGCAGAGGACCCCAAAGAGCCTGTGCCTAGTGCGCATGCGCACAGAGATGCTAGAAGGTGAGAGCAGCTGAAATAGAAGGGGCAACTGGGAGTAAGGCTGGGAGGTGATTGCCCCTCCCATAAGGGATAAAAATCAGCCCTCAATGGTGAAGAGCTTTGCAGGAAGCAAAGCAATTCAGTAATCTCCGAGTCCTTCGTGATGCTCTGTACTCTGGTCGGTTTTTTTCTAGGTTTTTGGATTGGTTTATGTTCGTCTTAACTGGACTTCTGTTTCTTGGCAGCATTTGACAGCACTGAAAAGCATGCCCTTATCTGGAGGAACTGTGTATAATGAGTTTTGGCTGGGAATGCAAGTAATTACTAGCGTCACATTAAAAAAGGTTTTACTTTGAAATTCAGCTTGTGTTTTAAGTTTGACGAAGTCTGGGTCAGAATATAGACTTTGATAGTGAATACTCAGAATTTTGTGCTTTAAATAAGGCAGGATTTGATTATCATCCCATTAATTGAAACACCTACAGTAATAATTTCCTCTTCAAATAATAATTCTGGAGATTTAGAGTTTTATTTATTTATTTTTTATCCTGGGTTTTATTTATATTAAGTATTTAATTATTATTTTTATAAATTACTCAGGGCAGTGAACATACCTAAAACTTCCTCCTCTTCCTCCTCCTATTTTGCCCACAACAACAACCCTGTGAGATGGATTGGGCTGAGGGAATGCCTGACTCAAAGTCACCCAGCTGGCTTTCATAGTTAAGACAGGACTAAAATTTATGGCCTGGATTTCCAGTTTCTAGCCTGGTGCCTGAACTAATTAGACCAGGGGTCGCCAACCTTTTGGACCTCAGGGACCACCAAACTCATAATTTTAAATCCAGTGGACCACTAATATGAATTTTGACTGATGGTGGCTTGCTGACATTGTTGGGAAAGTTGGTCTCATAATCTAGAGCTGCAATAGTCACAGGACTGGTCCTTTGGTCACCCCGGAGCAACTGTTCCTCCACTCAGCTTGCCATGGACTAGAGCAGCGATCGCCAACCAGTGGGCCACAGTGGGGGACTGTGAAAATTTTTTGGTGGGCCACAGAGAAATCTCACCCCCAGAGCACCCCTCCAAAACAATTAATCTAGGTTGTGCAGAAACACAAGACTGCGCTGCCCACATGGCCCGCAGGAACCCTCCCCACCCACTCACTCCTTTCCCAGTAAACTTGCCTGCTAAATTTCTGTTTTTCCTTTTTCTGACCATCATCTGTTCTGCTATGGCGGGAGATTTAGATTAGCTAGGAAGCAGAAAATGGTTGGATTTCTTGCTTTCTAGCTAGTCTTTAGATCTTTTGCTCTGCTTCTAAGCACAGCTGAACCCCCCTTAAGACTAAAGATTGGCTTGCAAGCAAATTCAGTGCAGTCTCATGGCAAGCAAATTTGAGAGACTGAGCTAGCCGATGGCAGATAGATCACTGAATGATTCTGTGAGCAACTCAATCTGCCTGCTTTGCCTGATTTTGGGTAAAAATTGCTCTTTTTTTTAATAAATATTCAATATTTACATGCATGATGTGTTGTGAGTTAATTTTGTGAGTTTGCTAGCAAATTTTATATGACAGACTGAGCAAGCCAATGGCAGATAGATAGATCTCTGAATGAATCTGTGATTCTGTGAGCAACTCAATCTGCCTGTCTGCTTTGCTTGATTTTGGATAAAAGTTGCTTTTTTATGTAAAAAAAATCAATATTTATATAAATATTTATAATATTTAAATCCAAGCCATGCCTAGCCAGTCACATGACCACCAAGCCACACCCACAAATTAGGCCGATTAGTAGTCCCTGGGATATAAAATGCCTAGTTTGGTGGTGTGACTACTGCAGTTCTGGAATATGGGACCAACTTTCCCAACGTCAGCAAGCCACCCCGGGGCAGATTTCCCTCCCCCGCTGTTGGTCTTACCTTACAGCTCCAGCTTGTGTGACTCTACTCAAGGTAAGGTTTGTGCTTGACCGAAGGGTGAGGGCCAGTCGGTGGGTGGACCATGTGGGTGGCACAGCCTTGTGTTCCCATGCAGCCTGGATTAATTTCTTTGGTGAGTGCTTTGGGGGGGACATTTCTCTGCCACCAATATTATCTCACAGACAATCAGTGGTCTCCAGCCAACCAGTTGGTGACCACTGAATTCAACCAAACATTTAATATGTACAAATATATAGTTTGGGATATGTAGCTTTTAAAATAAAATAATTTGATTTCTTTGTTTAAATGGGTTTTCTCAATTTAGTTTTAGGACTTTTGTGGAGAGCAGATCAAGTTTAGGTCATGTAATGTAATTATGACCTTTTAGTGTGTTGTAGGATAAATCTTTCAATATTCTAAGGTGTTCCTTAAATAGCGCACATTATTATGTGAAACATTTTTGGCATGCAGTCTAAGGGAATTATACAAGAAATTATATCTTGCCTTTTGAGCACAAAAACAAACATTAGGGAACAGAGCTGTGTTCTGATATGTGCATATTGTTTTTAACTGATGGAAAGAAACATTCCATCCTTGCCAGCTGCAATGATCATCCTCATTGCACGTTGGTAAAAACACAACCCACGTTTTTCCTAGTTTTTCCCATCATCAGTTTATTCATATTCTCTCACATTACATGAGCTGCTGGATCTAAAATACCTAATATACTCTGAGCTGATTATAAATATCAATATACTGGGTTTTTGGGGTGCGGGGTGGGAGTTGTCATGTTTTTGGCATTTTATTTTTCTTTGTATATTAAAGAGTGAGAAAATATTTTGTGCAGGAATCCTCCATGCAGACTTATAGAGACTAAGTAAATATTATTTACTGCACCTGCAATAAACTTAGCCTTTAATAATATGCTAGTAGATAATTGGGTCTTCAGAGTTAACAGGCAGTAGAACTTTATATGACTTACAGCCTTCTGTCAGTCTTGTCCCTGTCTCAGTAAATTATATCAGGAAATGGTTTTACTTGCTGGCCCTGAAATATGTTTTCCATATTCCTGTGTCTCAAATGAAGTGTGCAGCTGGAAATAAATCTATATTTTGGTGTAATGCTTTTGAACATTTATCTAGGCAAGTATTTCTAGAAAAGTAGAAACAAATAAATAGAAAGTTTTGGAGCTCAAGAAAGCATTTGCAGATTGGAATCAGGAAATATATTACTAGAAAAAGTAAATGTGACACAGTTTATTATCCACTAAACTAAACATCTACTGAACATCTACTATGTTTAATTTTATGATATGGGACAACATTTCTTCCTAGGTTTGTCACTGGGATTCAAATAACTGGTGTATTTTTCCAGGAAAATATCACTGAATATGGCAACAATCACATATTGTGATTCAAACAAAACCTCATCCATCCGCAGACTGGAGGATTCATTTCTTCCACAGCTTTCTTAGTTAAGTTGGAGTTCTGTAGGAATTACAAATAACAAGCTGTTCTTATGTTTTTTTTAAAACTTTGTAATATAGTTCTTGCCATTGATTACGTATGGTGAAATGTTATCTAATTTAGGTCCACAAAATCTGCATCCAATTTGTACTTTGTTCAACAATGATTTAGAGATTCTATATTTCTCTTATTTGTCCAGTGTAGAACTATAGATGATTAAATTTTAACAGCATCAAATCTAACACTAAATTTTACACAACCCAGAGTCAATCTGTGATTGAGATATATGTCTCTACATTTGGCAAATAAATAAATCCCCATTAGCTTAATTTTCTTTATATGTTTAAAAGTATATGGTAGAATACATTTCTTAAAAAATTGCCAATGTATATAACTTTACTTCAGGGATTAAGCATTTATGTTGGTAGTAGTTGTGATAAAATGAATTAATAGAATAAATACTGTTCTGGATGGAACTTGGTAGGTTCCAAATCCCTCATTCTGATTGGCCGAAAAGGCCACTTACAGATTGGTTTTCTAGGAACCAATCTGGGAAGCCGCCAAGCGGCGGGAAGAATTAAACAAGTGTCATTGACCACAAGCCGGCAGGCAAGCCGCTCTATAAAGGGTTGCCACAGCTTGGGCTATGTTCCGTATCTTTTGCCTAGCAGTTTGAAATAAAGACTTGTTGTTTGGAACCCGGTCTCATACGCTTCTTTCCAGATGGAACACTGGCGACAAAGGTGGGATCGTCAAAAAAGCAGAGACCGAAGCACACGGCAATCTGAACCGAGCGAGAGATATGGCCGTAACAACATGCCACCCGCGCCCTTCAATCCTGATGAGGAGGATTGGGAATTGTATATCGATCGCTTTTTTATGTTCTTAGAAAGCAACGATATGGAAGAAATCTCAGACCAAAGGAAGAGGGCTGTCTTCCTTACACACTGTGGACCGGCCATATTCAAAATGGCGAAGGCGCTGGCGAAACCCAGAGATGTCAAGCAGATGACCTGGTCTGACCTGAACCGATTGCTCCAAGCACACTACGCACTGGTGGTCTCGAATTTAATCAAAAGGCAGGAGTTCTACAAGAGGGACAAGAAGGAAGATGAAACCATAGCAGATTTTGTGGCAGCCTTGAGACACATCGGAGGAGCCTGTGAATTCCAAAACATGGACGAGGCAATGAGAGACTGCGTAGTCCTCGGCCTGAAAGACTCTACCCTTCAGAGCAAACTACTGAATAGGCCGAACATAACCGTGGCCGAAGCCATTGCTGAGGCAACCGCTGCCGAAGCAGCAAAGAAATTAGCAGCCACTATGCGGCAAATGAACGCAGTTCCAGACCTGCCAACCCAAACCAGGGAGAAGAAGGCAGAGAGAGGAACGAAACAGCCCACAGCAACAACCGACCATGAGGACATCGAAACCCAGTGTGACACCAAAGACGACGATGAAGATGTCCATAGATATTCATATAGAAAATGGCGTGAAAAGAGGAGGAATCGGCGGGAATTTCAATATGCGGAATGCGGAGGCAATCACCCACGGTCTGAATGCAGGTTCCTCGACACAATATGCCAGGCATGTAATAAAAGGGGGCACACCGAAAGGGTCTGCCGCAGCAAAGAGCTATAGTCCAAAAAGATGCGGCAGCACCCCTCCAGACACGATGACAGACAAGCCGGCAACAGATGGAACTGCAATAAGAGAACCGGTGACAGGAAGAAATGCATCAGACAGTCACCATCGACAATGCCAGGGCGGAAAGCGGAAAGAAGGTTCGGATAGAGGTGAGCATCGAGGGGAGACCCTGCGAGATGGAAGTCGACTCAGGGTCGTTCCTATAGATGGTATCCTGGAATACCATCCAGCGCCTAATTCTGAACATTAAACAGAGAGAACTACAGAAACAAAAACTAGTGCGAAAAGACTGTCAGGGAAATCGAATCCCAGTAGTTGGCCTTGGACATTTTTTAGTTGAATTTAAACACCACGCCGAAGTCTTGCCTCTGACTATCGTCGACCGTGACCGCCCTAGCCTGTTAGGGATCGAATGGTTTGTGCCTCAGGAATCAGGATGACTGGGATCAACCGCAACGCCACAACCAACTAGGAGGAGAGCCTACTCCAAGAATTCAAAGACGTTTTTGATGGGACTCTAGGCAAGTACAAGGGGACCCCAATTTCATTTAGCCTAGATCTGAAAATAGCCCCCATTCGTTTAAAGGCCAGACGCATCCCATTCACACTTTAACCAAAAACTGACGAACAGCTGAATAAGTTGATAGCACAAGGGGTTTTAGAACCAATCAACCACACGAAATGGGAAATCCCTATCGTCATACCAGTGAAGTCAGATGGGTCAGTGCGCATCTGTGGGGACTATAAGGCAACCCTGAACCACGCGCTCCAACAAAGCGCATATCCAGTGCCAGTAGTGCAATATTTGCTGCACTCGCTAGGGGGAGGAAAAATATTAGCAAAACTCGACCTAGCACAGGCTTATCAACAGCTACCCGTTGATCCCATAATAGCAGAGGCACAAATGATAGTAACGCATAGAGGGGCATTCAAATGTAACCGCCTCCAATTCGGTGTTAGCGTTGCTCCAGGCGTATTCCAAAGCCTCATGGAACGCCTACTAAACGGAATCAAAGGTGTCATCCCATATTTCAACGATGTACTGGTCTCAGCAAAAAATGCCAACCAGTTAGAGACCAGGTTAAGAGAAGTCTTAACATGCTTCAGAAAATCAGGCCTAAAAGTAAAGAAGGAAAATGTGAACTGGCCACTAACAGGGTCAAATTTTGGGGCTATTTAATCGATGAGCAAGGCATTCACCCCACCGAAAAAAAGGTGAAGGCTATCAAAGACGTTCCCAGACCCTCCCAAAAAAACCTGATCTCCAGGCGTTCCTAGGCCTCATAATTTTTTACAACATGTTCCTGCCCCATAAGGCGACAATAGCAGAACCCCTACACTGACTGCTAGATAAAAAAACTGCTTGGACATGGGGCCACCAGGAACAGAAAGTCTTCCAAGGTATTAAGGACCTATTAACGTCAGATAGACACCGTTCTTATCCAGTTTAACAACACCATGCCTCTGACGGTCACCTGCGATGCCTCGCCTTTTGGGGTCGGCACCATCCTGAGTCACCAACTTCCAGACGGCAGAGAGGCACCGGTCGCCTTTTACTCAAAGACGCTCTCCAAGGCGGAATGCAATTACAGCCAACTTGATCAGGAAGCCCTAGCAATTGTCGTCGGAGTCAAACGATTCCATGAGTACCTTTATGGTAAACCCTTTTCTATTGTAACTGATCACAAGCCTCTTCTGGGAATCCTCGCAGGCAACAAGCTAACCCCGAACATTCTGTCACCTTGAATGACGAGGTGGTCTGAATTCCTCGCTGCCTATTCCTACACACTACTCCACAGACCTGGCAAAGCAATCTTACACGCTGATGCCCTGAGCCATTCCCCGTTGCCCATCACAGAGGACGACCCTGCCCCAACTACCTCCACATTTCAGCTTGAGACCTGTCCCGAGCTGCCGCTGACTGCAGCCAACATCACGAGAGCCACAGCCAAAGACCCTTTGACAGCGCATATATTGAACTGGGTAGGTAAAGGCTGGCCGGAGGAAAATAAAAAAACTGAAACTTTTAAAACTTTCTGTGCCAGACAGACCGAACTGTCTATTGAAAAGGAGTGCATTTTAGGGGGTGACAGGGTGGTAATCCCAAGCAGCCTCCAAGAGGACGTCGTGGGCATGTTGCACGGGGGTCACCCGGGCATAGTCAAAATGAAAGCCCTGGCCAGGAGTTATGTCTGGTGGTGAGAGCTGGACAAAGACATTGAACGCTGGGTTGCAGCATGCCACGACTGTCAGAAAGCAAGGCCTACCCGCCCACAGGCACCAATCAGGGACTGGGAAACTCCCCGGGGTCCATGGTCTAGAGTGCACATTGACTTCGCTGGGCCAACAAAGGGGAACACCTTTTTGATTGTAGTTGATGCATATTCAAACTGGTTGGAAGTCATCCTCATGGCTTCCACAACCACCGAGGCTGTTATGAAACAGCTCAACAAACTGTTTGCGACGCATGGGCGACCTGATGTACTGGTTTCGGACAACGTGCCTCAAATTACCGCCTTTCAGTTTGAACAATACCTGGCTGCCCAGGGTATCCATCATGCCTTAACTGCGCCGGCCCACCCGGTTAAGAATGGCAGGGCCGAACGCATGGTTCGGTGTACGAAAGAGGGCCTAGAAAGAATGGACAAGAGGGACGTGCAGGACAAACTCATCCGACTTCTAACCTTGCAACATATTACCCCCTAGTAGCACTACAAATAAAAGCCCGGCTGAACTTTTAGTGGGTAGGAAACTACGGTCCTACCTGGACAGGTTACACCCCACTTACACATGGGACAAGACCCCTGACTCCGAAATCGGGGACCTAGTCTACGCCAAGAACTTTACCGGGGACCCTCTATGGCTGCCAGCCACCATCACACAAGTCACAGGCCGCCGGTCCTATCAACTAATGTTAGATAATGGGAGGGAATGGAAGCGGCACATAGACCAGCTTCGTTCCTCCAACCTTGACCAGAAAACCACCGCAGAACCAAAAATAATAAATTCCGACTATATAACAACCAAGGAGGGGGGGGAAAGTACAAATAAATAAAAAAGGAGAGACGAACCTCCCATAACAAGATAACAAATTCTGCAAAATGACAATCTAACCAAACAAAAAGAGCACTCACAGTTATTTGAACCCCAAGAAAGAAGTTTGGGTGCAGGAGAGCGAAACGAGGCCTTCCTACAAGGTGGCAGCCAGGCCCGCTCAACCAACCTGGCCAAACCATGAGGGAACGGCAGAGCCATCTCAACTGGCTCGAGAGACTCAGGCAGGAGTGGCATGGCTGACTCACCCTTCCAGGAGGTTCCATGGAGAAGGTCGAGAGAAGCAGCGATCCCGTCCGAACTGATTGAAGACCAAAACAAGACTGAGCCGCGCAGGTCAACTAGAGCTGGGAAAAGTCCCATCTACCTGCGTGACTACGTCACCCACGTTGGACTGAACTAAAGGGGGAGGGGTGTTCTGCATGGAACTTGGTAGATTCCAAGTCCCTCGTTCTGACTGGCCAAAAAGGCCACTTATGGATTGGTTCGGTAAGAACCAATCTGGGAAGCCGCCAAGCGGCGGGAAGAATTAAACAAGTATCATTGGCCACAAGCTGGCAGGCAAGCCGCTATATAAAGGGCTGCTGCGGCTTGGGCTATGTTCTGTATCTTTTGCCTAGCGGTTTGAAATAAAGACTTGTTGTTTGGAACCCGGTCTCACATGCTTCTTTCCAGATGGAACAAATACTATCTTGGAATTATTATCTCTGCTCATCAAATTGTTTCATCTAGGGTGCAGAACACAGAAGGAACTACTTACTATCCTACCTTCCACCTTTGTTCTACTGTTTTTAGGGAGATAAAAGGGTTAAAGCTAAAATATAAAGGCAACTGGGCTTTGGGACTCCCTGTGCCATATACTCACAGTCTAGTTTCCAGTGGGTCTGGGTCCCTTGGTAAAAAATATCCTTCAATAAGTCTAAAATTAAAATATCAAATTAAAGTTTCTTCTCCTTTAATTGTAATCTTTACCTCCTTTTAATTCCTTCTAAACGTTTTAAAGTTTCATCCTGTCATTTTTTTTAAAAAAAAATCAAAATTAAAAAAAAAAACATTTTCCCATGAAAATTAATTCCAAAATCTTATTTCAAATCCATGTGGACCCTTAGTCAATTTGTAAGTTTCCAAAACCAAAGTTCTAATCAACCTTTTGCTGTTTATTCCTTCCCATACATTCTTTTTTAACTCCTTAAACTTGTATTTAAAAACTTCTTTCCCTAAGGATTGAATAAACTCAACTAGTGTTTCTAATGGTAAATTAGAATAATAGATTTCGAAGAGCTGAAGAGTAATTATCAAGCAGTTTCTGAAAGTGTTTAAAAAAGGAAATATGGAAACCCAATGTTCTTTTGAAGGCATTGACTGGTTTGAGCAATATAGCTATTTCTTCATCTTCCAGAGCTCTAAACCTATCCTGCAGTCTACATGTGATGAGCAACTGTTGGGGCACTTGTGGCAATCTCATTCTTCTTCTTCACAAAGGAATTAAAAAGAGCCAATCTGCTTACTGATTTTTCAGTATGGTTGTTTGTTGATTTGCAGTATGGTTGTTGGCTCTGCTTTTAGAGGAGCCATCTTTAGTTCTCCATTTCTTTCCCAGAAGTACTTTATTCCAGGTTTTTTATTATATATCATGTCATGTGGATAGAATCTTATTAGAAGAGCTTCCACAAAATATGGGAACGCATATTAGCACGGTGAATTTAAATATTTAGGAGTAATTATTTTGAGGACTGGATACAGTGAAAGAAGCCCATGTTTTCATCATTGCTGACCCTGCTCAATAATTCAAAGTTTTAGGCCTAGTATTTTTCCTGAAAAAAATATGCAACAACTGTTTAAAATAAATCCTTTTTGATTCGGGTTTGTGTTGTATTTTTTGTCGTGTTATTGGTGGTTCATCTCTCCCCTTTTTATTATTCCCCTCTTTGGTTTTTTTTGGATTTTTTATTGGGGGTGGCATTTGTGGCGGTGCTTCGGGGCTAGGTAGGTGAGTATGGTGTTCCAATGTCCTAGAGCGAAGCTGGTCGATGTATCGTTTCTATGTTCTGCCGTCTTCTAGTGTAAGCCGGTATGATCGGGGCCCTGTGATTTGAGTAACTGTGGCTGGAAGCTGTAATGGGTCCCCAGTAAGATTTTTGGTGTAGACTAAGTCTCCAATGGCAAAGGAGTGATATTTACTTGAGGAGTCAGGGGTTTTTTCACAGGTGTAGGTGGGGTGTAGTCTATCTAGGTAGGAAAGCAATTTTCTGCACATGAGGAGTTCTGCTGGGCTTTTGTTAGTGGTTGTGCTAGGGGTGATATGCTGAATCGTTAACAGTTTATTTAGCCTATCTTGGATGTCCCCCATGTCCAGTTTGTCTAGGGCTTCTTTAGTATAACGAACCATGCGTTCAGCTCATCCATTTGAAGCCGGATGAGCCGGCGCTGTTAGAGCATGTTGGATGCCTTGTGCCGCTAGGTATTGTTCAAAAGCTAAGGCAGTAAACTGGGCCCATTGTCAGATACTACTATATCTGGCAGTCCATGTGTAGCAAAAAGTTTGTTCAATTGTTTCATGTTTCAGAAGTTGTGGACGTCATAAGAATAACGTCTAACCAGTTTGAATAAGCATCAACAATAATTAAATAAATGTTCCCTTTTGTTGGCCCAGCAAAATCAATATGGAGTCTCGACCATGGGCCTCTGGGAGTTTCCCATTCCAGGACTGGTGCAAGAGGGGGAGTAGGCCTTGATTTCTGGCAGTCATGTCATGTTGCCACCCGTTGTTTAATGTCTTTGTCCAGCCCTGGCCACCAGACGTAACTCCTGGCCAGGGATTTCATTTTTACTATGCCCGGGTGTCCCTCGTGCAACATGCACAATACTTCCTCCTGCAATTTTTTTGTAATTACCACCTTGTCCTCCCCTGGTATACAACCCTTTTCAAGGGACAGTTCAGTCTGCCGGGTGCGAAAAGGTTTAAAAGTCTCACCTCTATCCTCATCCGGCCAGCTCTTACCTATCCAATGCAGAATTCGAGCTCTCAGTGGTCTTTTGCAGTAGTTTTAGTGACGTCTGCTGCAGTTTATGGCAGATTCGGCCATGTCTTGATCTGAAGAGTGGTGATGGTGGGAGCTGGGTCACCCTCTTTGTTGGGTAGCGGGGAACGGCTTAAAGCCCATGTCACACTGAACCAACGGATGCAGAGGATGTAAAACGGACAAAAAACCTTGCCATCTGTTCGAAAATGCGATGTACTCACTGCCTCCGTTTTGCTTCCTCTCTATCCATGCAGCATCCGTTTATTGACGTTTCATCCGCTCCGAAAGTTTTGGGCTGCCCAAAACTTTTGCGCGGAAAATGTATCCAGTTCGTCAGTTCTGCATCCGCTACGCATCTGCTATGCATCCGTTACGCATCTGTTATGCATCCGCTATATCCGCTTGGCATCCGCTGCGCATCCGCCCGGACGCAGGGAGGAAGCGGAACGGACGCAGAATGGATGCAGAATGGATGCAGAACGGATGCAGCACGGAAACAAAGCGTTGAAAGCAGAAAAAACATTCGCAGAGGGGACCTATCTCGGATATTAAGGATGTCTAGAGGATGCCTAGAGGATGCAAAGGGACACCTATACTGCCTATAAAAAGGGGGAGCAACTCGCCTGCATCTCACTTTCAGAACAGCAGCCAAGCTGTGCAGACCTCTGCAGCCTTCATCTGACTATTCCTCTTCCATAGCATCCAGACATGTCCACCGTGGATTGTAACAAACTCCTTTCGGCAGCCACCATCCTTCTGCAACAGTGCGAAACCATCTACAGTCTCTGTGAACTCTACTACGGGAAGAAAAGGAGGCACCCAAAAAAAGTCTGGGTCCAAAGATGGTTCTCCAGAAGAGCAGAGGACGGACTGTACAACAAGCTGATGGTGGAGCTCAGGAGCGAAGACACTCGGGCGTTCCAGAACTTCATGAGGATGCCTCCAGCCATGTTTGATGAAGTTGTGCAGCAGCTGACACCCAGGTTGAGCAAGACAAACACCAACTTCCCGCCCATCCTGGAACCTGGGCTCAAGGTGGCACTCACTCTGCGCCACCTGGCCTCAGGGACCACCTATAGGAGCATGCAATATGGCTGGAGGGTGCCACCCAACACCATCAGCATTGTGGTCAGAGAAGTGGTGCAGGCCATCATTGAAGAATACAAGGAGGAGCTCCTCCAGTACCCTTCCACTGAAGAAGGATGGAAGAAAGTTGCAGAGCAGTGGTATCAGAAGTGGAACTTCCTCCACACCGTTGGAGCCATAGATGGCAAGCACGTGGCCTGCAAAGCTCCAGCCAAGTCGGAGTCCACTTATCACAACTACAAGGGCTTCTTCAGCATCATCCTCTTCGACATGGTTGATGCTGACTACAAGTTCATGTACATCGATGCTTCAGGCAATGACTCATCTTCAGATGCCCAGGTATACAACGCCAGTCATCTCAAGGAGGGGCTGGAAGGCAACCTCATGGTGGGCTTCCCAGATCCAGACCCACTGCCCAACGACAAGCAAGATGTGCCCTACTTCATCGTGGGGGATGACACCTTCTCCCTCACAACCTACCTCATGAAGCCCTACACCTCCAAATACCTCACCCGTGAAGAGAGGATCTTCAACTACAGGCTGTTCAGGGCAAGGCGGGTGGTGGAGAACGCCTTTGGCATCCTGGCCAACAGGTTCCAGGTACTTCTCACCAACATGCAGCATAGCCCAGAGACCGTGAGGAGGATCGTGGAAGCTTGCTGCATCCTGCACAATCTCATGCGCACCCGCTACCCAGTCTTGCAGAACAGGCTCGTGGACCTCCAAAAAGGCAATGGGGACATGGAGCCTGGGGAATGGAGGCAAGGGCAAAACCTGATAGACACTGAGGATGTGCAAGGCCCCAACAGAGCCTCACGTGAAGGGAAGAAGCACTGGTGGAGCAGTGGAGTGGCAAGACAGGATGGTAAATGCTTAATGGATGCTTCGTTCAGCCTGTCTCATCACACGGATGAGATTGGTCCATGTATGTTTGGTTGGCCTACAATGAACAGGGCGTTTAATAAAGAGTTGTGTTTATGTTGACATGTGTGGATGATCGATTATATCGTAATTGATAATAAAGGGCCATAGGTGTGGCACCTGGGAGGGTGGACCATACAGTCCCACTATGCTTGCACTGGAGGTTTATCTATCCCATTGCTATCCTAACCCATCCCACAGCTATTACCCATCCCACAGGTATCCTAACCCATTCCAAAGCTATCCTTACCCATCCCACAAGCATGCAAAGGCTTAAACCATTTCTAAAAGTTTCCACCAAGATTTTATAAAAAAAAGAAATGAAACAAGTGTGTGAATCATAAATAGACTTTATTAACAACAAGCTATAAGACAAAAATGAGTCTCTGGCACTCCTCTTGGTCGCTCAGTCTCGGGTGAAGGGTGCAGGTGCTGTGGAGGTGGCTGGTGCTGGAGTGCTTGTCATGAGCTCCTCCAGAAGCAGAAGCAGCAGAAGCGCCAGCCCCAGAAGAGCAAGCCCGTGCTGCAGAAGCCCCAGGAGAACCAGAGTGAGGGCCAGGGGGCGTGATGGTAGTCCTGTCCCTCTTGCAAAGGCTGGCAGCAGATGGCTGAGGCTTGCTGTGCTTCCGCATGGTTGTGGGGTTGCTTGCTGGCAGGGAGGCTGGCAGGAACCAAGGCTGGCAGGAAGGCTGGCAGGGAGGCCGGCACCAAGGCTGGCAGCAAGGCTGGCAGCAAGGCTTGCAGGCAGGCTGGCAGCAAGGCTTGCAGGCAGGCTGGCAGCAAGGCTGGCAGCAAGGCTGGCAGCAAGGCTTGCAGGCAGACATGCAGGCAGGGCAGGCAAGCCAGCCAATCCGTCCGGCAGCAGGTCTTTCCTCTGAATGGCAATCTGCTTCCGAGCTGCTTCCGTTATATCCGCGGGGGCTGATGCAATGCATCCTCCCCGCATGTGCAATTAACGCCAGGCATCCATTAGGCTTCCGCTGTGCATCCGCTGTGCATCCGCTTCATCCGCTAGGCTTCCACTCTGCATCCACTCTTTCCGTTCCGCATCCACTTTGCTGAGACCCCCCAGAAGCCCTGCGGATGTGCCATCCGCTCCCATCCACTTCCATCCGCTAGGCTTCCATTCCGCATCCACTTTGCATCCGCCCTGCGTCCTCCATGCATCCGTGTTATCCGCTCTGGTTATGCACATTTTTGCCCCTTTTCAGAACGGATAACAACGGATGGAACATTTTGCTCGTCCGCTGTGTCCTTTTCGCATCCGTTGGGCAGTGTGACATGGGCTTAAGGCATCTGCATGTGTGATAGTTTTCCCTGGTCGATGGATGAGTGTGTAATTGCACATGGCTAGGAATTCTGACCATCTCATCATTCTTGACGATAGGATGTTCGGGGTTGGTTTGTTCCCTGCCAGAATTCCTAGTAGGGGTTTGTGGTCTTTGATGATAGAAAATGTCCTACTATAAAGATATTCATGGAATCTGTTTATGCCTGCTTTGATGGCAAGGGCTTCTCGGTCAAGTTGGCTGTAGTTCCCATCAGATTTTGACAGCATTTTGGAATAGAAGGCAATTGGAGCTTCTCTGCCATCTGGTAGCTTGTGGCTCAGTATGGTGCCGATTCCAAAAGGCGATGCATCACAGGTGACCGTCAGTGGCAGAGTGTTGCTGTATTGTATTAAAACGGTTTTTGATGTTAATAAGTCCTTAATGCTGCTTGTTCTCGGCAGCCCCACTTCCAGACAGTTTTTTTTATCTAGTAGTCGATGTAATGGCTCTGCTATGATTGCCTTTGGGGCAGGAAGACACTGTAGAAGTTAATGAGACCTAAGAATGCCTGTAAGTCTGTTTTGTTCTTAGGTCTGGGTGCGTCTTTAATCGCTTTTATTTTCTTTTCAGTGGGGTGCATTCCCTTTTCGTCTATAAGATAGCCTAAGAATTCGACTTGATTAGTGGCTAGTTGACATTTTTCTCTTTTGACTTTAAGCCCTGCTTCCCTGAATCTCTGCAAGACCTCCCTCAGTCTGTCCTCTAGTTGTTGTTTGTTTTTAGCTGATACTAATACGTCGTCAAAATAGGGAACTACCCCTTTTAGTCCATTTAGAAGGCGCTCCACTAGGCTTTGGAAAACGCCAGGGGCAACGCTAACACCAAATTGAAATCTGTTGCATTTGAATGCCCCTCTGTGCATGACTATAGTCTATGCTTCTGCAGTTTCAGGGTCAACTGGCAGCTGTTGATATGCTTGTTGCGAGATCAAGTTTTGCGAAAATTTTTCCTCCCCCTAATGAATGCAACAAATGTTGAACTACTGGAACTGATTGAGGGTAGCCTTATAATCATCATAGACGTGCACCGACCCTTCTGGTTTGACAGGGGTTATGATGGAAGTTTCCCATCTGGCATGGTCGATTGGCTCTAATACCCTTTGTGCGATGAGTTTGTTGAGCTGCTCATCTATTTTCGGCTTTAAGGCAAAGGGAATGCCTCTGGCTTTGAGCCTGATGGGAGTTATTTTAGGGTCTAGGCTGAATTTTATGGGGTCCCCTTGTACTTGCCTAGGGTCCCATTGAATATGTCCCGGAACTCTTTCAGCAGGCTATCCTTCCAATTGGTCTCAGCGACGCTGTTGATTCCTGTCACTCTGATTCCCAGGGGCATGAAACATTCGATTCCCAACAGGCTAGGGCGAAAACGGTCAACAATTGTCAGAGGAAGTACTTCAGCGTGGTTTTTGAATTCTATTAGGAAATGTCCAAGACCCACTACCGGGATTCGGTTTCCCTGGTCGTCTTTGAGTATTAGGCTTTGCTGTTCCAGTTCTCTTCGCTTGATGTCTGGTATCAGGTTTCTGATGGTGTTCCATGATACCATTGACAGGTATGATCCGGAGTCTACTTCCATTTCACAGGACTTCCCTTTGATTTTTATGCTTATTTGGACCTTTTTTGCGTTTGCTGCCCTGGCATTTCCTATGATTATTGTTTGGTGTGTTTCTTCTCTGTCATTCATTCGCCTGCTTCTGTTCTCCTGGCTCCATCGGGTTCCGGGTTGTCTATCTCTGTTTCGGGGGGGGGGGGTGCTGCCACGTCTTTTTGGACTATAGCTCTTTTTGTTCCAGCAGTCCCTTGCAATGTGCCCCCGTTTTTCACAAAATCTGCAAATGGCATCCAGGAATCTGCATTCAGAGCGCGGGTGGTCCCCTCCGCATCCAGCACACTAGAATTCTCGCCTCCTTCCTCTTTTTTCCCACCATTTTCTTTCTGACTGAAGCCTATGGATTCTTCATTGTCATCATCGGTATCGCTTGGGGAGTTGAGGTCTTCGTGGTGGGCAGTTGCGGTGGGTTGTTTTTGTGTTTCTTCCACCTTCTTTTCTCGAGTTTGGTTCTATGCTTCTGGATTTGTTGAGTTCATTTGGCGCATGGTGGCTGCAAATTTCTTGGCTGCTCCAGCTGCGGTGGCTTCTGCGATCACCTCAGCCACTGTGATATTTAGTTTGTTCAGTAGCTTGCTTTGGAGTGTAGCGTCCTTCAATCCGAGGACCACGTGGTCTCTCATGGCTTCGTCCATGTTCAGAAACTCACAGGCTCCTCCGATATCTCTTAGGACTGCTACGAAATCTCCGATGCTCTTGTCTTCTTGTTGATCTCGCTTATAAAATTTCTGCTTTTTAATGAGATTGGAGACCACAGGCGCGTAATGGGCTCGTAGCATTCGGCTTAATTCTGGCCATGCCATCTGTTTTACATCCCGCGGCTTGGCTAACGCCTTGGCCATTTTGAAAATGGCAGGGCCACAGTGCGTGAGGAATACGGCTCTCTTCCTCTGGTCGGTTATTTCTTGTAGCTTGTTGTTTTCCAGGAACATTAGAAAGCAGTCTGTGTATGACTCCCAATCTTCTTTGGCTGGGTTGAATGGTGCGGGTGGCGCATTGCTACCGGCCATTTTGGTTGCTCAGTTCTTGATGCCGCATGCTTCGGTCTCGCTCTTCTAGGATGATCCCACCTTCATCGTTAGTGTTCTGTTCTGAAAAGAAGATACGGGAGACAGGAGTTCCAAACAAACAGCTCTTTAATAAACTCTTAGTGACTTGTAACAGAACAGCCTTGCTGGAGCCGCCCCAGCCCTTTTTATAGCAACTGCTCGTGGCTTACGACAAATGACAGCTATTTGAGCTTTCCCGCCATCAGGCGGCCAATTGCGGCAGTACTTAAGCAGCCAATCCGATTGCGCCTTTTTGGCCAATTGGATTTAAGTATTTGAAATATTCCTATACACAACAGCCTGCATATTGTATAATAGGTAAAAGTGTTGCATAAAAATAACTGAATTTCTATTGTTAGCAAATGGATTTGTTAATGTGAAAATTGGAATATGAAGCAGGATTGTCAATGGATGAATATAATTCCAAAAAGTATTCTAAATGGCATTACAGAAAAAATAGCAGTACAAATGTTTTTAAAAATCCATGATGGACAATTGCTTTAGTCAAATTTGGATACCATTTGTTAATAATTTCTTCTGATAGATTGCCTCCATTGACAAAACTTTAATTCTGTAATAAAGTTGATGATTAGTCATCTGTATTCTCCTTAATTGTATATTATTAACAATTTTACACTGTAAACCTGAAAACATAAACAATTCTTTTTCTTTTTGTCTGTCAATTTTTTAGTTTCAGAGTATTTTACTTCATAAGTATCTCTGAATATTCTGTTTGCACAGTACAAGAATTAAAGAATAAAACATACTTTTTCTAGTTATTTTTTATTATAATTTATTTATTTAAATAATTGATGTGACCACCCATTTCACATCCATGAGATTACGTGACATTAACAATTAATTGTAATATGCAGATTAGAGATGATTTATAGACTTGAGATATGACCTTTGTTTCCAAAAATGCTGAGGCCAGAATGGATTTCTGGTGATGTAATAGATCTAGTTGGATATAAATGCAGAGAAGGGGAAAAAAGATAGCAAAACAGTACTCTATGTAAGCAGAGTATGCAGTCTCTTGCAGCTCTGAGGATTTGAGGAATATGTTTTTGTACCTCCTCTTGACAAAAATCTAATTAGGGCAGTGGGTCATAAAAAGAGAGCCCATTGGGGAGTATTTTAATGAAGTTCTTGTCCTTATGGGTTAGACCAGTTTCCATAATGAAAATAATTCAGAAAGGAAATGGAAATTCTGATTGCTCAAATGAAACATCATTATGGGAATTGTTGCTACTCTGAGCATTCTGAGAGGTGCATATTTGAACATACAGGACCTTTAGATTAGTTAATATATTTTATATTTGGTTTTTTTTCATCTTAAAGAGCATCTATAGATTTCGCAAGTGACTATAGGAATTCATTTATTTAAACAAAAATGTTTTTAGCACATTGTAGAATTTTATATATGTAAGCAAAACTTTTTTAAACTGATCCAGTTTTATCACAGCATGCACTCATGAATACTCCATTGAACTCTCTTCTTTAAATGGATCTATCATCAGAATACATGATTATGATATTTGCTTTTCTATGTCATCTTCGGAGTTATTATTTCAGTCTTATCCTTAAAAACAGGATATTGACTTTCTTTCCAGTTATATAAAATTATCTCTTTGCTGTGTTTCAAGCTCCATATAGCCAAGTCTTCATAAAATGACAAAATATATATCATAGAAATATAATTCAACCCCACTTTGAGATCCATAAATATATTATTTCCATAAGTTATGCTAGCATGCCTATTAATTTGAAACCACAATAAAGTTAAGAACAAGGCTAATTCATTGAAGTTAATTTTCAAATTGATATATGATCAGCATAAAAGGTCTCATGTCCATTCCTTTTTAGAGAGTCCAATAAATCTGTAGTAATATTTTCTGATAAATTAATTTTAAAAATTAGAAGTATGTTTCATATTTTTAATACCAGGATTCTTTATTTCTCCCCCCCCAATTTATATTATAATTTTTCTTTTCATAGACCAAATATTAACTTACATTTCAGTTTTAATACCTTATAAACTGAATTGTTTGTTTCTATTCAAGAAAGTCAAATTGCAAGTATATTAGGTGTATTAAAGCACCCAGGCCATACTGTTTACTTAATACATGTTTCAATTGTATTCTGTATTCAATTGTTAGTGGAAAGTTTTTATGGTTATTTCAGAAACGAACTGTTCTGATCACAATTTGTGAACAATATAATAAAACAATAGTCAGGAAGTACAATGTAAGCCTAAGTTTTTCTTTTGCTTATTTGTGTGGCATGACACCACAGACTTTTAACCAGGGGTGGGATTCAAATTTTTAACAACCGGTTCTGTGGGTGTGGCTTAGTTGGTGGGTGTGGCTTGGTGGTCATGTGACTGGGTGGACATGGCTTGGTGGTCATGTTATTGGCTGGGTGTGGCCAACTCAATATCACTCACATTGAGGCACGCATCTCCTCGCCTGGCCTGTCATGACTGTGGCGTTGCTGCAATAGTCATAAATGTGAAAAATGATCATAAGTCACTTTTTTCAGTGCCACTGTAACTTTGAATGGTCACTTCACACAAGCAAAGTACCAGCAAAGGAGGGGGAAAAAACTCCAGAGAAGTTCCTGAGACAGGAAGTCTAGTCCTGCCAAGAATGTAATAAGGGTTAATGGAGAGGCAGTTTCTGTAAGCAACAGCAGAATGTTTTCTTCCTGCCTTTTTTCCAGGATTATGTCATTAATTTCTTCTAACAACTGGCTCTCCGAACTGCTTAGAATGTTAACAACTGATTCTAACGAATAGGTGCGAACTGGTAGAATCCCACCCCTGCTTTTAACAGACTTTTAATAAGAATCGGGGGTGGTGGTGGTTTAGAAACTTATGTACAGTGTATCTCTAGATACAGAGATTTCTCTTTGAGAATATTTGGTAACTAGTTTCGTTCCTGAACATTAACAGTGCTGTAAAAACATTAATTTTACATGATAAATGCAGAAAAAATAGCTACTGTTGTACTGCAGCAGATGAATGTTGTGCAAAGAAATAGATTTCTTTAATGTGTTCATTGTGGCCTACTTTTTATGCCAGATCATCTTTCTATAAGTCTGACAACATATAAGCTGAGTCACTGTGCACTTAAAAGAACTGCAAAGTGCTTATGACTTGATTTGCTATTATTTAGACTACTGATGTTCCAGATTTTTTTAAAAAACAGATTTATGTTGTATTGTTTTATATCGAATTACAGGAAATGGGAAAACTAACAGCATTCCTCCGCCCCCAATTCTTGTTTCCTCAGCTGTCATACTTATTAATGAGTCAAATGCAGAGAAATAAAGGAGATTCTTGAATTTTATGGGAACATTCATATTGCAGATGAATACAGAAGACTACTAAATAGAGTGTCTTTCCTATGATGCCCTTTGAGTATTAAGAAGAATTTTAGCAGGGATAAGATAGAATTTGCTTGGCACCGATTCATTAGATCAAGACAACCTTGACCTCAGGTAGCAGGGTTTAAGCAGAAAAGACATGAAGTATTCTGATCAGCCACAGACAAGACACTTTCCTTGATCAATACTTGTATTGCTGAATCCCCTAGAAATTACCACATTGACATGATGTGGAGGGTGTCAGTAATTTCAGTGACCCTGAAAATGATGTTGGCCAGAAATCTGTAGAGATTCTCAGTCATCCAGGTCATGGTTGTCCCAAAGGTACAACCTTTTTCAGGAGGCAACTGGACTTCCTTGCTTGTTCTTTGAAGATGTATTCCTTCTCATCTAAGAAACTCTCTTCAGCTCCTTCCATCCCCCACTGTCAGAGCTGAACAAGCTTCTTGGATGAGAAGCAAAATGTCTTCAAAGAAAAAACAAGAAAGTTCAGTTGTCTCTATTGGGATGCTGGCAGGAGTGTGAGCTGTGCCTGCTGATGGCCAATTTGTCTCAGTGCCAGAGTTCCAGGAATTCTTTAGTGTTTTTGGACTTGGCTTGGTCATAATCCAGTTGTAACTATGATTAAGTCTGCCCATGTGTTGTGAAATTAAGGAGTCTTCATCATATCTTCTGACTGCTAGTTGGTGTTCATGGATACACTCTGTTAGTCTTTTGCCTCTTTGTCTGACATGGTGGCTATTGTAGTCCTTATACTGTATGCTGTAGATGACACACACTTGTTGTTTTCTTCTTCTGGGATTGCTGGTTTTTTTTATTTAAGACCCTGTCCCACTGGCCGATGGACGCAAAACGTATGCATAAAGGATACAGCAGACAAGCAAAATTTCGGGGGTGGCTCCATCCGTTGTCATCTGCTCCAAAAAATGGCGAAAATTTGCATAAACAGAACGGAAAAGAACGGAGAAGAACGGACGGGGGTAGTACGTAGCGGGGATGTTAAACGGATATTCGTAGGAAGCCTAGTGGATGGCAGCGGATGGAAGTGGATGACACATCTGCAGGAGTTCCGGGGGAGAATAGCGAAGCGGACGCATAGCAGAAGGGGCGGATGCATCATGGACGCCTATAGGATGCATAGCGGATGTATATCGGATGCAAACCATTCACTGCGCATGCGGGGAGTATGAATTGCGTCAGCTCCGCGGATATAAAAGGATGCAGCTCGCACGCAGTCAGCATTCAGAGGAAAGACGTGCTGCCACATACATCTTCAAATAACATCATGGTTCGTCAGTCAGGGAAGAAGAGAAAGCCCGTGCCTATTCGTGCCAGCCCTGGCAAGAAGGACAGAACCACCATCCCACCCCCTGGCACTGACTCTGAAGCTGCTGGTGCTTCTCCTGCTGCTGCTGCTGGTGGTGTTGCTGCTGCTGGTGCTTCTCCTGCTGCTGGTGCTGCTGGTGCTGCTGGTGCTGCTGCTACTGCAAATGCTACTGCTATTGCTGCTGCTGTGGTGGACCAGCCCCAAGGCCCTCAAAGCCCTGCTGCTGAAGCCCCTGAAGGCCCTGCTGCTGAAGGCCCTGCCAGAGGGAGGAAGAGGCAAGGGAAGGAGAAGGGAGAGAGGAAACAGTACACCGTTTCCAAGGACCATGAGGAGGAGGTGCTGGAATGGCTGAGGGAGAATGAGTACCTCTGGAGAAAGGGCCGCAGACTCTATCGCGACACCAAGAAGAAACAGGCAGCTTGGAGGGACAAGGCAGAGAGCCTGGGGTACACTGCAGATGTACTCCTGGGATGGTGGAAGCACATGCACACCTGGTATGGCAAGCTACACCTCAAAAAATCTGGGCAGGCCACTGTCAAGCTCACTGACTGGGAGATGTATGTCATGGCCAACTTCCTGGAGGGTGAGGTCCACCACCGAGGAGCAGCCCCTCTGACACCCCTCTCCCTCAGACAGCTCACAGACAGCCAGTCCTCTTCCAGCCAGGAGCCAGCTACCCTGTCCAGAGGGCCCCACGGCAGAGACCCCCCCGACAGCTGCACAACCCATGCCGGAGGACTTGGAGGATCCCCTGTCACAAATGGAGGAAGAAGCGGCAGCCACCAGAGACCAACGCACCCATACCCCCACCCCCAGCTCCACAGGATGCAGGCAGAGAGGCAGACTGGAGGGCCAGAGCCACACTGTCCTGTTGGAGATCAGGGACACAATGAAGACCAGCACTGAACTTCTCTCTCAGCTGGTCCTCCAGCTGCCACACTTTCATCACCTACGTGAGCCACACCTTGAGGGATATGCCTGAAGCCCAGTACCAGGTGATGAAGGAAAATATCACAGCACTTCTGCACAATCCTCAAGGCCCAGCTGAAGCTGCTCCAACCTAGTCCAGGTCTGCTCCTCCACCCCAGGCAATGTCACAGCCCTCCCACGGCTTTCAACAGCCCCTCACCTACCAAGGCTACGACTACGAGGACTTCCCACAGCAGAAGCAGACCTTCCCAGTCCAGGCCCAGGTTCATCGCATGCCACAGATGCCACACCTTGCCCAGCTGCAGACCAGACAGCCCCACGACACTCCTCCTTCCTCCACCCCACAGCCAAGCCCATCAATGGACAATCTGTCATCAGTCTTGTGCCTGACATCCCAGGTCCTTGAGGAAGAGCCTCTCAACCTCACGGGACTGAGTCAGCTCTCTGAGAGCTTCCTGAACACACCACCCCCTGTTGTACTCTCGGGGCCAAGCACCCCAGTGGTGCCTCAGACCAGCACTCAAGCCACAGCCACCTCCACAGTCCCTGGCCGTTTAACAGCTGAGACCATGGACATGACTCAGAGTGACTGAGAATAGTGCCAGAGACTGAGTTTTTACTTGTTAAGTTTATCTTTGCTTAAGACACTTTACTTGGTTCATTTTGCTTTTTTAATATAGTCATACAGTTCACTTAAGACAGTTATTAATAAAGGTTATCTTTGCTTTACACACTTGTTTCATTTTTTTTTACTTAATAAAGTGTTGGTGAAAACTTTGAAAAAATGGTTAAGCCTTTGCATGCTTGTGGGATAGGTAAGGATAGTTGTGGGATAGATGAGGATAGTTGTGAGATAGATAATGATAGTTGTGGGATAGATAAGGATAGTTGTGGGACAGATAAACCTCCAGTGCAAGCATAGTGGGACTATATGGTCCACCCTTCCAGCTGCCACACATATGGACCTTTTGTATCAATAACAATTTATTCATTGATAATACATTTCAAAATAAACAAAGCTCTTTATTAATGCCCTATTCATTGTAGGGCCACTCAACATACATGGCACAATCTCATCAGTATTATGCCACAGTTTCAAGGAAGCATCCATTAACCATCTACCATCCTGTCTTGCCACTCCACTGCTTCAGCTGGGGAGTTGCACCAGTAGGTTGCGCTGCTTCTTCCCTTCACGTGAAGTTCTGTTGGGGCCTTGTACATCCACAGTGTCTATCAGGTTTCGTCCTTGCCTCCATTCACCAGGCTCCATGTCCCCATTCCCTTGTTGACGGTCGACAAGTCTGTTCTGCAACACTGGGTAGTGGGTGCGCATGAGATTGTGCAGGATGCAGCAAGCTTCCACAATGCTCCTCACAGTCTGTGGGTCATGCTGCATGGTGGTGAGAAGTATCTGGAACCTGTTGGCCAGGATGCCAAAGGCGTTCTCCACCACCCGCCTTGCCCTGGACAGTCTGTCGTTGAAGTGAGGTATCTTGAAGTGTAGGGCTTCATGAAGTAGGTTCTGAGGGAGAAGGCGTCATCACCCATGATGAAGTAGGGCACATCTTTTGCGTCATTGGGTAGGGGGTCTGGATCTGGAAAAAGTCATGATGACGTTGCGTTCCAGCCCATCCTTGAGGTCACTGGCATTGTATACCTGGCTATCTGAAGCTGACCCGTTGCCTGAAGAATCAATGTACATGAACTTTAGTCAGCATCAACCATGGCAAAGAGGATGATACTGAAGAAGCCCTTGTTGTTGAAATAAGTGGACCCTGAGTTGGGTGGAGCTTTGCAGGCCACGTGCTTGCCATCTATGGCTTCAACAGTGTGGGGAAAGTTCCACCTCTGATACCAGTCTTCTGCAACTTTTCTCCAGCCTTGTTCAGTGGTGGGACACTGGAGGAGCTCCTTCACGTATTCTTCGATGATGGCCTGCACCACTTCTCTGACCACTTTGCTGATGGTGTTGTGTGGCACTCTCCAGGCATACTGCATGTTTTTGCATGTGGTTCCAGAGGCCAGGTGGCGCAGAGTCAGTGCCACCTTCAGTCCAGTGTCCAGGCTGGGACAGAAGTTGGTGCTCGGCTTGGTTAACCTGAGTCTCAGACACTCTACAAGTTCATCAAACATGGCTGGTGGCATCCTCATGAAGTGATGGAATGCACTAGGGTCTTCATTCCTCAGCTCCACCATCAGCTGGTCATACAGTCCAAACTCCATTCTTCTCACGATCCATCCTCAGACCCACACAGCTCTTGGACGTCTCCTTCTTCTCCTTGTGTATAAAAGGAGAAACAGTCTGAACAGGGTTTGGTTCTTCTGGTGATGAATGATTGCAGCTACCATACGGATTATGTCATGATCCATGGTGGAGAACCATGGATGATGTGGAAGAGCAAGACCAAGGATGAAGAGGTCTGTACACCACGGCTGCTGAACTCATACTGAGATCCAGGTGATTTTCTCCCCCTTTTTATAGGAAATATCGGCTAGGTGTCCTATTACATACTCTAGACATACTGCAGACATCCTAAATATCCGAGATGCATCCCAGATACAAACGTTTTGTCCGTTTTTATCCTTTATATCCGAGATGCATCCACTAACATCCTTTCTATTTCCGTGCTACTCACGCTGTGTTGATGATCCATGTACCTTTCGCTTCCTCCCTCTTTCCGTTTTCAGCTGCAGTTGAGGGGAACCAGAGAATGCCGAGAGGATACAGCGGACGTTTAACGGATGATAATGGACATAGAACGTTTGTTGCCTGTATATGTCGCGGATGTACATCGTACGCTGCGGAAAGTTCATCCGTTCAAAACGTTTTGTGCAGCTCAAAACTTCTTGGGCGGATGAAATCTCAGTGGACGGATGCTGGAGGGATAGAGTATATGAGACAAGTATGCACTGAGTATACAATGGATGCATAGCGTTTTCCAATGGATGGCAAGCTTTTTTTAACGTTTTACATCCTCTTTGCATCCGTTGGTGCAGTGGGACATGGGCTTTACTTCGGATGTTTTGGAGAGCTTTAGTTGATTTTCATGCTACAGTGATGCCATGTAGCTGTAATGGTCCGTTGGTGAGATATTTGAGAAGTTGTTGGTGTATGGCAGTGTTATCCTTTTTAAAGCTTGTGTTGGTTGTGCTATATTGGTTGAGTGCTAAGGCACTTTTGGATGGAGTTGTGTAGATACCCATTTTGCTGGAAGATGTTCTATCAATGATCTGTTTCCTTTTTCTGATGTTCCAGGTTATAGTGTATTACTGCTCACCTGAATAGTGTTCTTACACAACTTGTCTCGTGGGAGGTTGGGTTGTTACTTTGGTAGTGGAGCACTTGGTTCACATGGATGGTTTTACAATAGATTTGTGCTTCTAATTTGCCAGTACTGCCTCTACTGATGAGGATATAAAGGAAGGGTACCATGTTCTTGTTTTATTCTTCCCTAATGAATTATAGTCATTTGAAGATGTTGTTAATGGGTTTGTATGTGATCTCTAGCTGGACTTTTTTTAATTACAGGTGGTCATCTATGTACTGGATGCATAGTTTGGCCTGCATGTATGGGAGTATTTCAGGCATTTTATTATGGTCTCTGCTGTTAGTCCTGAAAATGCTGGTCCCATGGGCATTGCTTTGATTTTCTATCTGTTGAATTGAAAGTATGCAGTGATCCATGATTCTGGGTTTTGGGGGATGCTGTGTTTAAGTTGGGTATGCTGTATATTTTTTGGATTTGTATTTTCGCAGCCTAGATCTGATAGCTTTATAAAAAAGGTTTCATGCATATGTATGTTTATGTCCATTGTATGGCTGGAGGGAAGAATGGAGAGAAAAATGTATATGTGTTTCTCAGAACAAAGAAAAAAAAATGAGACTTTTTTTAATATGTCAGAGAGAAATTGCATATATTGAATAAAAAAGACGCCTGCAAGGTATGTGGAAAGGGAGGGAGAATTGGGGGAAGAATTGAGCTGATCCCTGCCTTGCAATTATTATTTATCTCTTATAGCACCTTGTAGTCTTAGGTATTTTGTGTTTCATACAATATATCCAGGACTTTGGTCCCACTAATAGTTTTCTCTTGTAGTTATACAATCCCTGCAGCTCATTTTGACAGCAATCTCATCAACACCTATATTTGCAGCACAGTTAGTAAATGGATTCTATGTGAATACCTTCTTTGTCACTTATCAACTCTTTGCCAGACCTAGTCGATTATTTAAACTGTCTTTCATTAAAAAAAAAAAATAACAGTGAAATTGACATGATGCAGAATTGATCCTACTAACATCATCTTTATTTGCAAGGATCTTTCTGTGCCCGTGGTCACAGTAAGTACAAATGGTACTTACCTGCAAACCAGTTCTCTTTGAGTGGTGGTGGTGTATCCATCTGCTGGAAGAAAAGACAAAAATCAATACAGAAAAACTTAAAAGTTATATTGTAAGGATCAAGTAAATTACTTTCTTACTACTTCACTACTGCACAAGGAAAAAGTCCATTTGGAGTAGACTTCTCAGATAAGATTTGGTGATTTTTAACATAAGTACAGATCAGCTGGAAGGATTGCAGCATAGAATTGGTTGATAATTTTTTGAGAAGTTGGTGAAGATATGGTTTGTTAAAACATTTATTTAGTTATCACATTTAATAATAATTAGTTAATAATTAACTATAATGACATGCATATCTTTAATCACAGTTATATATTGTATATATTAATCAAATTTGTATCAGACACATTTATAAACATGTGTATTTAGATTATATTGTATACTATCCTGCTGCTTTGAAATTGTAGAACTAACCAAATTCTTCTTGACATTGTAGGTTGGTTTTGTAGTGTGTAAACTATACTTTTAAGTCAAAACCTACACAGTCCAGAGCTGATTACTGCTGACCTTTGGTTTATGGCTGTAATTTTTGGTTTATTGACAATATGACACTAATCTGGAAATACAAGATTAATGTCATACTGTCAATTGTTTTGTATGAATCCTTTGGGATGTTTAGGTAGTATTTGACATCAGTAGGTCAATGTTGTTTAATAATGTTCCATTTGTGCATGGTGTGTGTGTGTGTGTGTGTGTGCGCGCGATGGAATCCTGAGCCCAACATTGTCAATGGAAGGTGGAGAGGGGAGGGAATGGAGGTTCCTGTTGCATATAATCCCCAAATGAAAGCCTCCTTCTCTTAATGATCCTTTCCCATCCAAATGCACTGCCCACTCCCATGTCTGTAAAGCAGGAGAGAGAAAACATTCTCATTCTTCTCTTTCCCCTGCCCCAATCACTTGCTCAAGTCATTCCAACCATTTTCTGCTCTCCTTTTCTTGCTTGCTAACCATAGCCACTCTTCTCCCCTTGCCCCTATGGAAAGCGCTCTTCTGGAAAAGAAGATCCCCTTCCAAGCTATTTGTGCATCATCTCCTCTGTTTTCTCTTGTTTCACTCCCAGGCAGAGCATTGGAGATTAAGAGATTACAAGAAGGTAACCAGGCACACATGGGGAATACATTGACTGTTTCTCGAGCACACTTGTGACTGAAGATCCCAGCTCATTGCTTTGATGTGTATTCCCTATTTGGTGCCTCCTTACTTTCTTCTAATACCTTCTTTTCTGTTCTCTCTACTTTGCAAGGAGAAAAAAATAAATCAAACGTAGGATAACAATTTGCCTGAAATGGTATAGAGTTTCCTGCTTGAACAAGGGTTGAATTAGAAGACCTCTAAGGTCTTTCAAATCTGTTATTCTGTTTTTTTAAGTGATTGTGCCCTTTTTTATAGACTAAAATCTTGATGTATGTTTTATTGTTTCAATCAGTTTAGATACTGCTTTCAGAATTTTACCTACCACTTCAATAAAAAAAAATCCTGGAAGCTCTAAAGCATACTTTTGGTATGAGTTAGCATTTAGGAAAGGATAATAATTATTTGCAATACTCTAGAGTCATACAAAACTTTGCTATGGTGCCCTTTTCACAACATGCCTTTTGATACTGGATTACCATATTTAAGAATATTTCTAAGCATAAGCATTTCTTTTTGTCAACATTGTAGGTCTTAACATTATTGGATTCATTTCCTTAGGTTAGGTTGTTCAAGGCATGTTTTTATCCAGTGCCAACCACCAAGAATGGAATTTATAATCTGAAGAGTTACAGGCTACTTATCTCTGAGTAGAATTAATGTTGGTTTCCTTAAATGCCATCCTATGCATCTGGATCCTATTGAAATCATATGATTACTTTTGATTAGATACAAGAATTATCTTCTTTTTCCTTGTATTATCAAAGACCTGAAAGTAGCTACTCATTCAGTTGCTTAACATGCTCTTAGGCAGGAGAGCGTTGATGAATTAAGAATGATGTGATTAATGGACTGTCATGTCAGGAGTGAGGCAGAATTGTTCTCAGGTCTAGAAGACAGGTCAGAAAACAATAGGAAAATGTAAGGAAGAAGATTTTGGGTACCAGAAAAGCATTTTTAATGGTAAGAGCTGTTCAATGATTTAGTCTAGGATAGTGATGGTTAACCTTTTTGGCACCAAATGTTGAAACTGGAGCATGCATGTGTGGGTCTGAGCGCCAAAACCTGGAAGAGAGCAGCTGGCCGGTGCTCATGCATGTAGCGGGCAGCGGCACTTTTGGGTTCCATCATGCTCATGCATGCCAGTTAGCTGCTCTCTTTTGTGTTTCATTGCACACATGAAGACCAGCTGGCTGACACACATGCGTGTGATGGAATCCAGAAGAGAGCAGCTGTCCGGCATGCATGCTCACGACGGAACCTGGAAGAGCAGCTGGTGACGGGGAATGCCCACAGAGAGGGCTCTGCATGCTACTTCTGGCACATGTACCATAGGTTTGCCATCACAGGCCTAAGAAGATGGTACCTTTCTTTCAGGAGGCCCTGTGGTGGGAATGATGTGGTTATGGATTTATGCAGAAGGTCCCTTCCATTCCTAACTTCTATTATTCTAATTATTTTTGGATATAACTTATGACTACAAGTGAACACAAAATTTCCATTGCTGAGCAAGATAGTTCTTCAGTGTGTTTTGCCTCATTTTATGACATTTCTTGCTATAGTTGTTAAGTGAATCACTGCAGTTGTAAAGTTAGTAATAGGGTTGTGAAGTGAATCTGGCTTCACATAATCAAATGACCATGGGAATGCTGTAATAGTCGTAAGGGTGAAAACAATTATAATTCATTTTTTTCAGTACCATTATAACTTCAAATGGTCACTAAATGAATGGTTGTAAGTTGAGGACTTTAGGTGGTTGATGAGCCACCAAAAGTTAGTATCAGAGTGTGTGTGTGTGTACAAACACACACACATTTGTAGCCTGTTAAAACTAATTGTGATAAAATATATCTGTAAGGCTGTACAATACTGATACAGGAAAACATTGTTAATATATCCTTAATTTGTAAAGTGATAGTAAAACAATAATCTTCAAGCTGCATCATTTAAAACCTAATGGCTATATTTTAAAATGCAACAGAACACGATATGCAGTTCAAAACTATTGACATGCTGATTCAGAATAAAGCAGGAAATAGCATCAGATAATAACAAAAATAATATCCAAATCAAGGAACTACCAAGAAGGAAGCTACACCTCTATCAACATTTAAAGCAAACTACCATATGTAATCAGCAGCAAACCCCATTCTGTCATGCACTGATAATATCAACTAGCCTGGAAATGAAACTTCTGCAATAAAACTACCAAACTTAGAGACTAACAAAAACACACCGGAATGGATTCATGTAAATATAACATTTAAAAAGCCATTCAAGTGCCAAGATCAGATGCCTCAATTTTGGGATTAAAATAATAAATAATCTCAAATTTAAAACTCAAATAGAGTAGTTTTATTCTGGTGCCAAAAACTCCAGGTTTAGTACCACAATACTTTTTTTTCAAAGAAAATTTGATGCTCCTCAACATAAAAGTACCTTAGAATTCTTAATTCAAAGCAAGAATCCCAACACATAATAAACATTTATAATTTATGGGGGAAAGCTGTAGTTCTGAGTATTAGTCAGTTTGATCATATATGACAAGTCTTTGGAATCTCATTCTGTAAGATCCCACATCTCTGTTCACCAAGCTGACTTTAACGTAAGTTGAGAGTGATGAAATTATGTTTGCAGTGACATTCTTGCTAGGAGACACATTTTCTTAAAATATTAGTTAGTCTCTTAATGCTTTCATCTGCAAGCTTTAGGATTTAAACAGTCAAGAAGAATGCTACATGATGGTAAACTAGGATATAAAATTAACATACACATGCAAAAGAGCTAAAGAATAAAACATGTCTAAATACATTACAGTATTGTTCTGTATAACTTAGTAGAGTCCAAGTGGTATAATCTGATTGGCCAGAAAGGCCAGTCATGAATTGGTTCATTAAGAACCAATCCAAAGAGCTGCTTAAAGGCGGCAAAGTTAAATGGCTACCATTGGCTACAAGCCGGCAGGCAAGCCTGTATAAAAGGGCTGCTGCGGCTTTAGCTAAACTGTTCCACTACTGTTTGCTTGTTGTAAATAAAGAACCTGTTTACTGGAACCCGGTCTACCGCGCGTTTTTCTGGACTGAACAAGTATAATATTAACAACTTTTGCATTTAGAAAGTATTGAACTCCTGCCTCCCTAATCAAATTTGTACTTTTCTTGTTTTTGTTCTTATTATTAGATTTATATTGAGTCCTTATTTGTAGTAGTCTTTGAATGGTTGAAGAATAAGGATCTGACTAAATTTTTTACTTTACTGATATAGTGTTAAAGACCACACTTATTTAAGACTTTTGTTATTATAGTTGGATTGGTTTCATATTATGACAGATTATTTCTTAAATAACACTAGGGAAAAATGTGCTTTTATTTATGTAAAATTAGTCTGACTGATGAAATTAGGAGGAGAGGGGAGAGAAAGAGTGGAGAGAGAAAGAGAGATTTTATTTGCTGTAGTTAAAAGCCACATACAATTTACATTAAATTCACCTTCTAAATTATTGATGAGTTATTGGTAATTCTCCCTTTCCACTGATTTTGAAAATTTATTCTAAATCATGATGCATCTAAAAAAAACCCTTTATTTATTAAATTTATATAGCTTATCAAATATATAAAGTTTCTTTAGTTGGGGCAATTATTATTCTTTTCAGTCGGTACGTTTAAGCATTTAGCAGAGCATTCTTTCTTCAAGTCAAAGGTTAAATACTTTCAGCTTCTTCAGGTATAATGAAGGGAAAATACAAATGGCACGGCAAGATCAAGCCAGGCTTATAATGGCAAAGGAGAGAGAAAGTTTACAGAATTTGCTGGGGAAATTGCTCTAGAGGTGATTGGATTGTTAGCATTAGTAAGGAGGGGCTGTTAAACTGAATGAGAGAAACTACATTCTGAGGTTCCTGCAGGTGCATTTGGTAGGAAGAGTCTAAAAAGAATTTGTTTTGTTCATTTCAGAAATTACTTAGGTCTTCACAGAAAATTAATTTCTATACTTTAAAGATTTCACTCCAGATACCTTTCAAATTGCTTTGTATTGATGTCCATGATTCACAACACATGGATGGGGTTCACAATTTTATTTAGCTTAACTGCCCCTTTCCCCCAAAGTCTTGAATGTATCATTCAGGGGCCTATAAACTCTCACTGCCACATTGTAATTTTTAATATGAAAAATTTATCTAGGTTAAAATAGGGTATGCCTTTAACACATTTCAGCAATATCAATAACATGGAACCCCATTATCACATAACCAATGGTGGTATTCGACCAGTTCTGCCCGGTTCTGGAGAGCCGGTAGGAGCAATGAACAGCAGAGACCAAACCACTTTTCCCCACCCCTTTGCTGGCTCTGCTGTTGGGCCCACCTGCCCACCTGAGCATACTCACCTTTATCCGTTGAATTTGAAGCACAACAGCTTTGCATGGCACAGAATAGCACCGTGCTGCTGAAGCGACCTGGATCATGCAGGCTTGCAGGAGGTGAGTTAGAAAGCCTCTGTGCCTGCGCAAACGCCTCTGCATCTGCGCAAAATGTGTGTTCAGTGCGTGTGTTAGGGATAACATTGTTTACCCTAACTGGTTTAGGTGAAATAATAACTATGAATCATAGCTGTGTATGTTAAAGTGTTTGCAGCTTTAACTGTGGGATAGTAATTAAGGGAGTGGTTATGAAAACACTATAAAAGTAGCAAGTCTACAGCTTGCTCTCTCTGGCTTTGATGATCCCTGATTACTGCTTGGAATCAAGACTGCATAGCTCGAACGGGAGAGACAACAAAGGACTGATTTGTAAGTGAACTGACATAGGATATTCTACATGGACTTTGCTACCTGAATATCCCTGAATGGACTGACTACATGATAAATGACTATTGGACTGTTATTTGACTATGCCATAAACTTATACTGGAATAAACTATATTCTTGATAGCACAAGCGTATCTGTTATTTTTACTGTATGTTAATAAACATACAAGCTTAGCTCACTCATTTATCTGTATGCCTATCTGACTAACGCTGCACATTCTGTTTAGCTTGTCTCCCTAACCCTGGTTGGGGAACCCAGGCTTAACACTGGTTATGGGCCCAGAGGCTGCAAAGTCAGTTTAAATAGGATAAAACAGATTTATGTAAAAAGTGAGAGTTTGTGTTGTTATACATTACAGTAAACAGACAGCTGTGTTTTATTAATTATATTTTTATATCCATATAAGAAAACATGGCACAAGTCAATCTACAAAGTTTGTCCCTTATATCCAAGCTG
>BLBF01000003.1:43747916-43910979 GCA_015471245.1 Laticauda colubrina | reverse complement strand
TACTGTATGTTAATAAACATACAAGCTTAGCTCACTCATTTATCTGTGTGTCTATCTGACTAACGCTGCACATTTGTTTAGCTTGTCTCCCTAACCCTGGTTGGGGAACCCAGGCTTAACAGCGTGCATGCACACAAAGTGTGTGCACTCACGCAAAGCGTGCCCACCAAGTCATGCCCTCAGGACTAGTGGCAACAATATTTGAATCCCACCACTGCACGTAACCATATACTACTCAAATTCTCAGGGCCTTTTAATTGGATAAAATGGCATGTCATAGGGCAAGAACTTTTGAGCAAGGTACCTCAAATGAACTAACTTTATTGGTACCACATATGGATATCAAACGCTTCAGAAAGCACAGAAATGGGAAAAATTTGCCAATAGTCACATTTTCACCAAGAAACAACATTTTTTTCCAGCACTGATGATTTTACCTACTTTCAGTGAGGAAATGCCTGCAAGAAAACAACCAAGTTCAAAGAGCACCAAGGACTTCTCATTTCAGTGCTGACCTACAAATATTCTCCTGTATTGGGGCTAACTTACAGAATGTGTCCAAAATCCAGGACCCATGAATCCTGAAGGAATTAAATTTGAGAAATTGTGGTTGCTTTAGGACCACTGGCTGCTGCTGTACTACTGGGATACTGCTACAATCATATGGTTTTCATTTTCAGCATTCCATAACAGTTTCCCAGCCAGGATTGCAATCCCTCACTCATTCCCACACCCAGCAGCAGCCACTTACCTGCCTGCTGGAAAGGGAAAGGAAGGAAAGGAAGGGGAAAAGGAGGAACAGAATAACAAGGATGAAGAAATAACGAAGAAATAACAAGGAGGAAGGACTTTGTGTCCTTCCTGGCCCATGACCCCACATGCTCCCCTGATCTGCATTGTCCCCATGTGCCTTCCCCCCTTGTGTAGCCCTCCCCCTTGTGTAAACTCCCTGACCTCTTGTGTGTCCCTATGCACCCTTCTCTATCTGTGTTTCCCCTGTGTACCTTCCTTGCATCCCTTGAAAGGGGATGATCATTTGTAGTTGAATCTTAATGGGATGGGGACAATTCCTCCTTTCCTCCCTGGGTCTCTGAAATCTTTGACTTGTTTGGAAAAAGGTGTACACCTTCCCTTAACAGTGCAGTTTGTATTTTTGGGGCTACTTTCATTCTTCCTGTAACGGGCTCATGCACTGATTTTTATTCCCTTCTGCTGATGGCAAAGTGTACTATCCAAGGAATAGACATCCATGATGAAGCCGTAGTTGATTATATAAACAAATGTTAACATTAAATTTTTATGCCAGCCATGTTCACTATAAGATGATTCCAACAGAATTGTTGATTAATTATGTTCCATGCTTAATCCATGTTTAAGAAAAATATTATTTTTTTTGGGGGGGGGAAATCAGAAGATAAGAATGTAGACTATACTTAGCGTTAGAGAACTTTAGCAAGAAATGATGAAACTGATACCATCAATATGATATCAAAACACTAAACACTCATGAATCATGATTGACGTAGTATTTATATGTACCTCTTGGTGTCTCAGGCCTTTTTCTTGGAAAGAGCAGATAATGTTCCAAGTATGGCTAAAAATCTTTCAGGCTTTAATTCCAAGCCAATGTGATGTGGAATAAATTAAACCTTAAAATAATGTACCATGTACAGTAGTCTATACTTCATATAACATTAGCAGTAAAATACAGCGGCAGGGATAGTGACATCATTTACTCCTTAGTACATCAATTATGCATGTGCAATTCCTTTCCAGACTTTAATTCTTGATAGCAATTCTGAGTCTTAATGGATCTGTTGATAAGTCTGTCTGGGAAAGATAACCGCCTGTTTCTCCTTCTTTTCCTGTGACCATAATTATAGATGGATTTATTTACTTGCCTGGCATGAGTCTGTAATCCTAAACACACTTTCTCGGGAACAAACCCTGCTCAGTGCAGTGGGATTCAAGTCTGAATCAGTATGCATGGAATTGCTCCATCAGGAACCATGATTGAATTAAGGCAGTAGTGTGACATGCTTCTGTGGTTTACATGCAGATTTTACCTCTTAATCTGTGGAATTAGGTACTACCTCATTTTGTAGTATTAAACATAAAGCTGTCAGTTGATGTTTCTGTAAATATAATGATAATTCCATATTTGAAGATCATCTGGGAGGAGATATTTACCTGTCAAACAGATCTGCATTTTTCTGATGTTTGTATTTTCATTTGATCCTGTAGCGTTAAATCTTTAAGTCCATCAGCATTACTATTATTATTTCCAGGAACATATTAATCTGTATAGAAAGCTATACTTTACAGATGTAGCATCTTTTAATGGAAATGTATGTATTTATTTATGAGATTATTTATGAGACCAAACAGATTCGAGTCCAATAATAAAACTTTCCAAATAAGTAATTTATTTTATAATAAATAATACATTTTGAAACAGTTCAATGGTTTTTGCAGGGTTTATTATAGTTGCTGGTGTTCAGGATAGGAAGCAACACTGTAAATTACAGTACATCTAGGGTTGCTTGATCTCTGACTTTAGGTTAGATAATTGAGAGCTAATTTGGATGTATTCCTCTCATTGGAAATTGCAGTGACCTAGCTTCACAGAAAATCTGCTACTGTTAATTCTACAGTAATAGTAATAATAATTACAAATACTATCATCTGAAAAAGGTGTGCTATTTGAAGTTGTGTATTAACAGCTATAGATATATTGAAGAAATAGTTTTACATTAGAACTTGCATTTTGAAAGTCTGTATCAGGGAAATTTATATTTCAGGGAATGAAAGCAGAGTGATTCAATTCAAAAAGGGTTTGGGGTAATCTATGTACACATTGTGTAAATTAAAATATGTGTATAATTTTTCCATATGCTATGAAATGTTGATTAAATAAATGATTACATGCTTAAAGAAATCAGTAGGAAAAGAAGAGCATCAGAAAATAATACAGACAGGATCGATATAATTTCTACATACCCATTTCAGAGTTCCTAATTTTCAGACATTACTTTGACTTCTGTACAAATTATATTCAATGACAATGAATCATTAATATAATCCAGTTTTGATAGGAAACTATAGTATTTGTAATTTTCTCTGAGAGTTATTGTGAAATCGGGAAAATAAAATATTCAGTTTTAAACTCTTTGGATAAGGAATAGGATAAAAAGGAAAGTACTTGAACACATTCTAGATGGACACAAAATCTGCCAATGTGTGCTTGTGTCATTTTTGGTTTTAGGGGGAAAGATGGATTAAATTATTCATATGGAAAATCTCAAGTTATTGAGTTATTAAATGGAAAAACAAGGGAATATGAGAATGAATAGGTATTGATATAATAGTAACAAAAACCTTTACTGGACTTTCCCTAAATGTCATGAAAATTACATCTTTCGTGGGCAGTAGAGATGTGAAGTTGCTTATCTGTATGGAGCAACAGAGATAATGTTGGGTGATGACATTATGTAATAACCAATGTGTGCTGATCCTTTATACACAAATTCCTTGGCCTGATTCTACCACTTGATGAAAATGGTATACAAAGAATAAGTCCCAATGCAAAATTACTGATATTTATCTCACAACTCAAATCTTCCAAAAATGGATGTAATAATATAAAACTACTTCACAAATAAGATTAATTAATGATTTCAATAAATATTTACAATTAGTATGATTATTAATATTAATTTTATACAACAGTGATACTAACAGATAATAGCTACTGGGAACTCCTTGTTACTTTATATATTATTATGATCTTAGGAATTTGGCTATCTTAAAACATAAAACATAATCCAGACACTTGTGCTTCAGGTTCAAAATGTGCTTATCTTTCCAATGTTTAAAGTGATTACTATTTGTAGAGTTGTAATTGCAGGAATGTTCCAATCTTGGATGGCAAACCTCAGATAAAGAATGTTTCCGAGCAAATACAACTCAGGCAAACAAAGTCACTAATCTAAAGGAGGATGAGAGAGGGAAGTAAACATATGTTAGACTTTAATTAGAGATAATTAATTGTATGGATTACTGTGCTGAACAGTCATGAAAGTTAAGCAGTAACCAAAATTAACCAATGATGGAGGATAACTAAAAATGTGAGACTATATGCAAGACTATACTCCAATAAAGTTCATCATGATCTAGTTGTTCATGATCAAACAGCTCTACTGCCTTGTCATTACAACAAGCAGCGCCCGAACAGGGACTCTCTTACTTCATCCGGCAAGGATTTGGTGCACCTTCAACCCTTTGTGGTTTCTTCAACCTTTTGGTTTCTGTAAGTATGGGGTCTTTGCTTTCTGAGGAACAAAGGAAGCATGGAGATGAATTGGGCTATTTGTTGAAGAAGAAGAATGCCGAGGTACCACAGAGAAATCTCTTAAGGCTGGTCCAGGAGATTGCAGCTCAGTGCCTATGGTACCCAGAAAGGGGTCTTTAAAATTAACTGATTGGGAACGTATTGGGAAAACATTGCATACTCAACCTCGAGCAAAAATAGAAGTTTTGCAAGTGTGGCATTTATGTAGGCATGCAATTGAAAAATTTGGTCACAATGAACTTTCTCTTTTAACACCTCCACCTTCACTTTACACTAATGCTGTCATTTGTCTCCCTTCTTCACCTGAATATATGTCTTCAATTCCCTCAGCTCCTGCAGATACAGGGCAAAAGCCTCCTGACTCTATTTTTCAGTCTTCTTTTCAGAAAATGGTAGAGACTTGTAAAAAGGATGCCTCTGTCTCAGGAACAGAGCTTGCAGAATTACTGTCTGTTTGTCCAGTACAATATCACCCTGGTCAGGGGCCACAGCTTGGACTACAAGTAGCAGAATGGGAGGGTCTGCCTTATCAGATCTTAAGAGAGTTAAAAAAGGCAGTTACAGACAATGGGTGTGGCACCCACTCAGAATCCAAAGCATGCCTTTCCTATCACTCTGACTCCTCCAGCAGTCTCTCTCACTCCTCCCCAGCCACAGCCAGTAGCACTGGGATCGAGTTAATCACTCAAGAGGAAATTGAGTTTAATTTCCCCATAGAAGTTAAAATAGATCCATCTCAATTTAAAGGTCCTCTTCCTTTGGGATTAATTGGCCTAATCTTGCCTCATTCTTCTGCACACAAAAAGGGCTGTTTTGTTGTGCCTAGGGAAATAGATTCAGATTACACTGTTATCCTCATGATTCAGATTTGGGTGAATCTTCCTCAAGTTCTTCCTTGTAATTCTTCTGTTGCTCAATTGCTTCTTCTTCCATATGAAATTCCATCTCCTGGTATAGGTAATTGTGGGGATGCAGGATTTGGATCAACTTCTTTATCTGTAGGCTTACTTTATCAGCTGAACTCCTTTCGTCTTTTGCTAATGATCTTCTTTAATAAACAACCATCTCAAGGGTTATTGGATACTGGAGCCAGTGTTACTATCATCTCCTCTTTACAGTGGCCAGTACAGTGGCCAAAAATGACAGTTCCTTCATTGTGGGGAGTAGGAGGTTCTACAGCTGCTTGGCAGAATGTTCAAGAAATTAATGTTACAACATCTGCTGGTAAGTCCTTTTTTCTACAACCATACATTCTAGATATACTAATATTTGGGGCCGTGATATCCTTTCTCTTCTTAATGTCCATTTGATTCTTGATGATGCCTCTTCCCCTTAAATGGCTCTGTTCTACGCTGGTTTGGGTGGAACAATGGCCATTATCAAGGGAAAAACTCGCTGCTTTACAACAATTGGTTCAAGAACAATTGGCTGCTGGTCATATAGAACCTTCTACTAGCCCTTGGAATACTCCTGTTTTTGTTATAAAAAAGAAAAATGGGAAATGGCCTTTACAATGTGGTCTACCAAATCCTAACTTAATTCCTAATTTTTATTAATTATTGGTAGTTTATCTTAAAGACTGCTTTTTTACTATATCTTTGCAGCCTCAAGACAAAGAAAAATTTGCAATTACTGTCCTAGTTTTAATAATAGCATGCCCACAAAACGATATCATTGGCGAGTGTTGCCTCAGGGAATGTTTAATTCCCCTATACTTTGTCAATATTTCATGGATAATGCCCTTCAACCCTTTCGGAATAAATTTCCTTCCTGTTTAGTCTATCATTATATAGATGATATATTGATAGCAGCCCGGATTTTGATGAATCTAAGTTATTAAAAGAGTTAACAAATATTGTGGCACAACAGGGATTGTATATAGCCTCAGACAAAATTCAAAAGATAGAACCTTACACCTACTTAGGACATAGAATGTTGCACAATTCCTCCATTCCAATTCTTCCTGAATTACAAGTACAGAAATCATATACATTATTACAATGGCAAAACTTGCTTGGCATTATTAATTGGGCACGCCCATTCTTCTACATTACAACTGGTGATATGTTGCCCTTATTTCAGTCTTTGAAGGGAGCACAATCACCAGGAGATCTGGTTGTATTAACTGATCTTCAAAGAACATGCCTTCAAGAAATATTGAATAAGTTTAAGCATCAATATGTGGACAGGATCTCATTAGCATAGCTTTCACTCATACAAAAGTTGAACATGAGCATTTGATGATGATTTCAGAATCATATCAGATAGCCTTTTCTCAATATGTGGGAAACTTGTTATATTTACCCAAGGATCCTAGAATAGTGGTTACTACTACTTTAAATCCAGCCTTTTCTTTCATTTTTGTGAAATCCTATTTCTAAAGCTCTTACAGTCTTTATTGATGGATCACCTGGGGTCGCGGTTTCCTATTTTCTAAATCCCCTATGTAATTGAATTCTGTGTGTTGGCGTTACTTGAAAGTTAGTCAATTTACAAGGGGTCTGTGTTTCTGTTGTCATGCTAAACACACTTGGCTTCATAATTGGTTTGATTATGATGCTGCTCAGCACATATTTAAAAAGCTAGGGAATTATAGTTATTGTTCTGACTACTATTGGTTGTCAGGTACCTTTAATTCTTCCTTGCATGGAATTAATATAGCTCCTGATATGTATCCTGACAATTTTCCTGTTTTTAATGCCTCTGATCAATCTAATACAGGATCAATATGCCCTGGTTGGCAGTTTAAGGATCCTAATATGTGGTTCTTTTTTGATAAATATGCGACTAATGTTCATCCTCAGAATTATCAATGTGCAACTATAGGTTATTTTACTCTACCTGTTCAAATAGGTATGCTTCCATCAACTCACCAGCGGCGTTCCTCTCTGGGGCCTACATGTAATGATGAAGTCATTATTGACACATAATTGTCTTCTGGTTCTACATTTGGCTGTGCATTGGCAGCGGCTGTTACAGGAGTCCTTACTTTAGGCTCTTATCCTGGCATAATTGCTCAAGAAAACAGACAATCTATTCTTGGTCTCACCTGCAGACTTGAAAAATCCATCAATGTTACCACTGCTATTATTCGTGATTTGCAGCATGAAAGAGTTAAATCAAGATGTCTTACAGCAACATTTTCCATAGACTATCTTTTAGCCCATCAGGGAGGGTTCTGTATGTTAGTTGGACGCCATGGATGTTGTGTGCATTTTCATTCTTTGAATAAAACTATTGAGGATGAACTTGCCAATTTACAATCATACATTCAAAATAATATCCATGCTCATTACTCATCTTTTGAGTGGTTAACCAATTGGCTCCCTGATTAGTCTTGGCTCAGACAGTTTTTCTTTTATGCTATAATTACTATTATTGTACTAATTGCAACCTGTTGTTTTATTCAATGTATTCCAAATTTATTCGCATTGTTTCATCCTGCTTCCTCCTCTCTTAATCCTCTACAATTGCAATACATTCATAAATCTTTGAATCCTCCATTTAAAATAAAAGACGAGGATATGTAGAGTTGTAATTGCAGGAATGTTCCAATCTTGGATGGCAAACCTCAGATAAAGAGGTTTCTAAGCAAATACAACTCAGGCAAACAAAGTCACTAATCTAAAGGAGGATTAGAGAGGGGAAGTAAACATATGTTAGACTTTAACTAGAGATAATTAATTGTATGGATTACTGTTCTGAACAGCAATGAAAGTTAAGCAGTAACCAAAGTTAACTAATGATGTAGGATAACTAAAAATGTGTATAAGTGTAAGACCATACTCCAATAAAGTTCATTATGATCCAGTTGTTCATGATCAAACAACTCTACTGTCTCGTCATTACAACAACTATTACCTTGCTCTCATCCTTTGTTTAAAAATTAGGGATCTTTTGCTTGGTCGGGGATGATTGCAATTGATATCACATTGCTATTCTAAGCATTACAATTCCATCCTCGCTAACATATTAATTCCTGATCATCAGAACAAGTCCTGCTATGAAGAGATGTGCAGAAGTCATTATTAAAATAAATAAGAGATGTAAGATTGTCACCCAAAGAGCACTACAATGTAACAATGTTTGATTTTGCTCCTTTCTAAATAGAGCATCCATTTTTTAAAAAGTTAAGTAAAAAAAATGTAGCTTGACAAAATTCCAAATAGAAGTGTTTAATTATTGAGTTTATGCAGATCAATTTCAAAAAAATACAAAACCAGTCTCATAATAAAGTATAGAATAGGAAAGGTGTTCTATTGATTTCTAACCCTGAAAGCTTTGTAGTCCTAATCCTTTATTAGTTCGATTAATTATAAATTCTTTTCTTGCTGAGAGATAACCTTTTATCAGTTGTGGTCAGACATGTAGGGTATTTGGGATGGAAAAATAGCATAAAATAAATGCAAACAGAGCAAGTGAATTCCAAACTCAGTTGTTTTTCTAATATTACATTTCAGCGGTTGTCTAATTAAAATAATTTATAACTAATTCCTATCCCACATGCTGCATTTTTGTTAACCAATTTTAATAGGATTTTTTTTCTGTTAATAACTTCTCTTGAGATACCTACAAGTTATATATTTAAGCTCCAAATAGATTGTGAAACTCTACTGTAATTTGGTCTCCCCTAGTAAGTAATTTCATATCTTTCATATTTCCTTCTCCTACAAATTTACGTACCCGATATTTATTATCTGTTCAGTTATTCATATATAAACTGTAATTAACTAACACAGTTCTGTGAGCATGTAACCAATGCTTGGCTAATTCTGTGTTTTAAAGTGAGTTAAAATTAGCACAAATTCACAAAGGGTTTTGTCTAAAAAGACAAATCTCTAAAATTAAAGTTTTTTGAAAAGATTTATTTGTTATATTTCAAAAGTTATCAGCATTTTACTCTATATTAGTTACTAATATTACTCTATATTCCTAAAAGCACATCGCATTTAGGAATGGGTTGTTTCTTAATTGTACTCTGTTTGGAGGTGATTAGCCCAATTCCTGGAAAAATATTTATAAAAATCTTTCTAAAGGAAATATTACACAGGCAGGGACAATCAGTTATTTAGGAAAGAAGTACTGATTAATTCTCCCATGTTTTTCTCAAACTTCCAGTAGTAGACACCAAACAACTGAAATGCTTCTCTTTCTCTTCAGATGAATCCTCATTCTGTGTAATTTTGGGGGCTCTTGTTCCTGGACTACTTGGTATATTTAGATTGCTCAATGTCCTTGTTCCACCTGGGCTGCAGATCACAAATGAATGTGCTCCCAGAATGAGAGTGGATTTATTTTGAAGTCAATTAAGATAAAACTGTATGTATGTATGTATGTATGTATGTATGTATGTATGTATGTATGTTTGTATGTATGTATGTTTGTATGTATGTATGTATGTATGTACATATGTATATCAATAGCATTTAGACTTATATACCACCTCACAGTGCTTTACAGCCCTCCCTAAATGGTTTACAGAGTCAGCTTATTGCCTCCAACAATCTGGGTCCTCATTTTACCAACCTTTGACGGATGGAAGGCTGAGTCAATCTTTGAGCCAATGAGAAATGAACTTCCGAACTGCTGGCAACCGGCAATCAGCAAAAGTAGCCTGCAGTATGACTTTCTAACCACTGTGCCACCATGGCTCAGTGAAAAAGTAAACTAAAGCATGTGTTCCTAGGGAATCACTTTTATCATTTTACAATTTCAGGGGCCTTTGCAGGTTGTAGCCTATGATATTTTCTTTTGACTGCAGTTCACATAACTGAGGGGTCCTTGGTGCTGTCTGAGCTTGTTGTTTTCTTGCAGATGTTTCATTACTCACACTGGGTAATACCAGTTCACATATTTTCCAGAAGGAGGAAAGACAACAATATGTGATGTGTATTATGTTTGTGTGTGCCTGAGTGTGTGTGGGCATGTGCAGATGCTCTTTGAACAGCATTTCTTTATTCTCCAACCATCAGGCAGGCTATATAGAAGCATAGCCAGCCGGACAGGATGAAAAATAGCTTTTATCCATGGGCTGTTAGACGACTAAACACATGCTTCTGTCGGAATCTGATTCCAAGGGGGAGTCTGAGCAGCTGACAGGGAATGGGAGTGTGGCTCCGTTGGCTGTGAAAGAAATTGAGGAAGGGCAAAATCCGCAGAGGGCAGAGCAGGGGAGAGATAGAGCAAGGCAGAGAGAATTCCATAGGAAGACCCAGGCCTACCCCTTTTCATCCTAGGGCATGCAGGGAGGAACAGAGAGGGGAGCAATGTGAGTTGCGTGGCTTATTGGGGAGGAAAGGACCCTGATTTCCTTTATTAGCTGTAGCTGGGAACACAGTGTTTAAAAAGGGGAATTGTGCACAGCCAACTATTGAGAGCAAATTGTGAATTATCTGGTATTGTTGAGGATTAATTGGGTTCCTGGCATCTTCCCAACTATGTGTGTTTTGCTGCCCTTTCAAGTCTGCCCGATCAATTGCTGCAGCATGGTTTGTGTGGATTTTTATTTCCAGTTTGTATGTACTTTGTTTTCGGACTGAATTTCCTCCAGTTAAAGACTGTTCTTGGGAGAGTTTATCTCCAGCCGAAGGTAACCTGGACATTTGGAGCAAAATTGGGGGTACTAAAGGGAGTCTTCTTACTTATTGACTGTGTTGCCTTTGTGCCGTGCCCTGAGTCATCACAGTCAGGCTTAACAGTCCCAGTGTATATACCAGTGTAATATTATATATATATAATATATATTTGTTTTTTTAAGTTTTCGCGGGTACTTACATGTGTGCTGTTCAGCTTCCTTCAGGTATTATCCCACGTCATTGTAGTGCTTTTAAAGTTGTAGCAATGTTTCAGCAGAATCTCATCTGCCATCATCAGGCTTCTGTATGGAGTTTGTATGTGGGTCAGACTATCACAGGCATTGGTTTTAAATTTGAGGCTAGCCTATTGTTGTGCCAGGATGTTTTTTTCTGCATCCTGATTGGTTGGGAGTCTTGGTCTGTGTTTATTGAACTTGGAGTTTGTTTGATTGGTGTTTCTGGTTTCTTCTGTCTGTTTTGTGGCTTTGATTGGCTGGCAACACTCTGTTCCTGTGTTGGAGGCTTTCAGTGCAGCTTGGCTTCGCGTGAAAGGACAGCTATTATCTATTAGGAAGCTAGGTTTCATCTGGGTGCCTGGTTGGGGTATGTTTGAGTTGGAGGTATCAGAGGGAGTCTGTTTGTGCCCAGATGTTTGCCTGGCTTGTGGTGTGGAGATCTTTTTATTTGAGAGTGCAGGCTTCCAAATGATTGACAGTCTGGTGGAATCATCTCTTCTATTCATGCTTTCAGGTCTTTTTTCAATCTCTATGGCTTCTCTGATGATTCTGTGGCTGGGGTTTTCTATAGTGTTATATATATACTGTTCAGCTTCCTTTGGGTATTATCCCACATCATTGTAGTTGTGCTTTTAAAGTTGTAGCAACGTTTCAGCAGAATCTCATCCGCCATCATCAGGCTTCTGATGATGATGATGATCTGATGATCTTCAGAAGCCTGATGATGGCAGATGAGATTCTGCCGAAACGTTGCTACAACTTTAAAAGCACAACTACAATGACGTGGGATAATACCCGAAGGAAGGCTCATTCAATTTCATTGTGCACATATGGTGCATTGACAATAAAGGTTTGAACTTGAACTTGAATTTGAACAGGGATTTTAAAGAAGTAAAGTCGAACTTTTGGACTTCATTTTTCTTTCCATAAAGCGTCACAAGGAAAACCATTGTCTGCATGAATCTGATTTTTGTAATTGTAGATACATCCCGGCATCTGAATATCTTTTCCAAAGCCTTAGCCAACAAGTGCTCCACATACTATGGAATACTGATTCATTACTGTTGATAGTTGATCCTGAGAAGCAGAATTTATTTTCCACTTCAATTAGTTTCACTGTGAATTTTCAGGCTAGTTGTGAAGTTGTTAGTTTGGACTTTTTCATTCATCTCATTTTTCATTAGATTCCTTAAAGTTCATTAATGGAACTTGCAGATCATTTTCAATACTATTCTAACAGTGCAGTGCAGACTTTTGTTGCTTCTTTGTCCAATTTTAATGCTACAACAACTATTTCCAATTCAGCCTCCAAAGAAGAACTAGTATCTACAGTATTTTGCTGTGTTCCATCCAGAGTGTGAGTTCCATTCCCATGTAGAGGTTTTACATGAAGACAATGAGATATTCTGGCATTATAGACATTCCATAGCTTAATATGATTTATACAATTAATGGCTTTTCCTTTTGAAGTTCATGCCATTTTGAATTTGTTTTTGTATTATTTAGCTCTCTGAACTATCTAGTGACCAATAACTTGTCTTATTCCTTTCTATTTTCTAAAGTCTGCTTGAACGTCATTCACATCAAATGACACTAAGGATTATATAATACAAAAGTTCGTACATGTATGGCCTATTAACTCTCCTTTCTTTGCTATTGGTATGTAGATTGATCTCTCAGCCACTTTGCTGTACAGATTTGCTGACATAGTTTGTTAAGAACTTTGAATGATTCTTCTCTTATTGCTTGTCATATTCTTGTAGATATTCCATCAATTTCTGCAGCCTTTTGATTTAGTAATGAATCAGTGCTGATCTAAACCATCTGTTAGAACTAGAGGCTCTTGTAGGTAAGGAATATGTTCTAGGGTATTTGGGATATCTATATTTCTACTGTCAGCTTTTCAGTATATTTCTTCAGTATTTGAGTTAGCTACACATTTTCTATCCATGTAGTTTTCTTGAGAAAATATAGGAGTGCGTTTTCCTGACAATATAAAATTATGCATTTGCCATATCTACCTTCAGCATATTATATTTTTTCTGCCTGATAGAAGTCCTTGCTTGCTTTTTCTGGGAGGTTGGAATTATCTTTATACTTTGAGTGACACTTCATGGAATATATATTCCTGGCATACTGCATATTCCTGGGATTTATTGTTCATCCATCCCAAAAATACCCCTTGCCATGATAAGGCAGGACAGCAGGGCTACAGAGGGATTGGATCATTACTCTCTTTATAAATTAAGTATGTGATATTGATTTATCTTATTCATTACTTGTACTAATGGTAATGGTTTAACAAATATTTCTTTAAAGTGTTTATCGTTTATTTTATTTTTATTTATTTATAAGATTTATAAGGCTGCCCAACTCAACCAGTGGGTAGCATACAGCATAAAAACAAACAATAAATGAAAGAAAAAAGCATAATATACAGCAGGGAAGATGTCTGGGCCAGAAACTTTGCTTAATTTTTGTTTTCAAATCTCTTCCTTTCTTTTTTCTTTGGTAATTGGTTGATTCAATGCTTCCAACTTTCAGCTTTGTACATCAGAAGGAATCAGGAAGCTGCCTTTCATATAAACAAATCTTATTTAAAGGCATGTTTTCTGTGATTTTTGGCTACCATAGATCAAGGTAGCTATTCTCCTACAATGCCTTCATTGTCTAAGAAATATTTTATTTTATTTATATATGGATTTAAATCTGATAAAATGATGTGTAATGTTTTATGAGTTGAATTGCTCATGCTCATACTTTTAATTCCATGCTTTTCAAACCAGTTAATAAACCATCTTTCTGTTTTTGTCTTTTTTTAGCTAAAGAAATAAATATTCCTCACATAAATGCTTTACTAGAGTCCCATACTTTATATAAACATTTCTAACACATAATAGTCCAAACTAAAATGCTTATTACAGACTAATTTTAACTTTATGTCATGGAAAACATTGAGTCATTTAACTTCAACCTTTTATTCCAGAATAGATCTCTTTTGTTTTTGTGGATAAATGGATTGCAAGCTGCAGTTTCTACATGTTGAAGTGTGAAGTGTTACTCCTTAATAAAGTATAAATCCAAAACACGTGTCTTTCTGGAATGAGTTTTGTAACATGGACAATAGTAGGTGCCTTTGTTTGAGATGCCAATAGCTCTAAGGATCAAAGAAAATAGAAGCATGCCATTTACAGCATTCATTGACAATATAGAGTATTTCCTATAATTGTCAGATTTATCAACTGGTAGATTATGCTCTGTTCATGCCTTTAAATATCATTTAATTTATTCTACCTCATGAAAAAATTGGAGGAAATGTTAACAAAATTGCCTTTTTCTCTTCTGATCTGTTACAAATTGTAATATCAATATTCTCCCTGATTTGTCAACAACTTATTTTTACAGTGTTCGTGGTAGCTTTTTATATAAATTGCTTCATCACTTTCTCCCAGATGTAACATGCTGTATGTACATGGTCTAATCCAGAGGTCGCCCACTGGTGGTCCGCAGCGCACCCATGTCTGCAACAGGGGTAATACCAGCAGCGGATGGACTGTTACGCACAGGGAGGGAGGGTAGTGCATGGAGATTGTGGCATTAAGAGTCCTTCCTGGGTGTTCTCTGGTCTGTGAGAGGGTGGGAGTGGGGGGAAGAAACATCTGAACTGGTGCTTGGTGGTGGGAATCTGATGTCCAGAAGCCAAAGAGCCATGTGCTGAAGACCAGATGGCTGGCGGGGAGGTGGGGTAATCCTACAGTCTCCCTAGCAAATCTGTGTCATGGCTGCTGCCTCCTGCTTCTGTGCATTGAGGAGGCCGAGCAGCAGCTGGAAGAACGGGGACCTCCTGAATGGCAGGAAGCCATTGCCAGTGATGCCCTCATGTGAAGATGTTGCAAGGGGGGGCTCAACCTCTCCCCTCAGAAGCCACAAAGCACTCACTGCCCCTCTGGCAGCTGCCAAGCCTTCTGCCACCCTGCTTCTCTTCCTTTTGCCAGAAGCACTCACATGCCCAGCGGGAAAGAGGAGGTTTGGCAGGTGCCAGAGGAGTGGTAGTGCTTTGTGGCTCCTGAGGGGAGGGGTTGAGCCTCCCCCTTGCAACATCTTCACATGAGGGCATCACTGACAGCCGCTCTGTCTCCTTGGTGCGTGGAGGCAGGAGGCAACACCAGTTCAGAGGTTCCTTTCCCCCCCACTCCAATCCCCTTGCAGGCCAGGGAACACCCAGGAAGGGCTCCAATGTTGCGATCTCCCACATGTTACCCTCCCTCCCCACGCGTATCAGTCCATCTGCTTCCGGTATCACTCCTGTTGCCCCACTTCCCTGCCAACCATCTGTTCTTCAGCACATGGCTTCTGGACAACAGATTCCCACCACCCAGCACTGGTTCAGAGGTTCCTTTCCCCCCACCCCTGGGGACAGAGAAGGAAGGGGGAAGAGAAAGAGAGAGAAAGAGGGAGAAAGGGAGAGAGAGAGAGAGAGAGAGAGAGAGGTATGAGAGATCCCGGTGGTTTTCTGTGGGAAACAAATCCAAATGACTCTTCGAGTATTTAAGGTTGCAGAAACAGGCAGTCAAGATAAGTGCATGAAGGACCCCCATCCCAACAGTGGGAGTCCAGGTGCTTCATCAAGTGGCATGCTGGATTCATATTAGTGGTCTGCCTCTGCGCATGTGTGCGTGCCTCCTGCCAGCCAAACTGATTGTCAGGTATCTGCAGGGGGGGTCTCATACACACATGCGCAGAGGCATGCAGTGCGTGCTCAGGGGTCACGCATATGTGCACAGGTGGGAGATCGCGTGCACATTGCATTATGGGTACAAACACACATGCGCACATGCACACACTTTTGGCATGCGATGACAAAAAGATTGGCCATCACTGCACTGTAGATTCTTAAGTTCTTAAATACTGCATATCATTTTAACAAATAAGTTCCACAAAAAGTTTCTCCTTCAGGCTGCTACTGAATTTATTCTATATGCTTCTTGAATCTCAGTAATTCTTCTTTAAGAAAACCCGGATAATCTCAAAGCAGCTTTTCTATATTTCCATGCACATTTTTTCCTCTGAAATCCTCTGCTCATGTACTTTGGCCCTGACTCATATGTGGAATAGCATCCATTGAAATAGTCCTGTCCTGCACACCTTCTAGCAGCCTTTGTAAACCTGGCTTGAGGTCTTGGGTTAGCTAAATGGAATGACCTATGTTTGAAGAGGATTGTGAGGTGTTTCTATTACGTTTCTGTTGATTAAGTTTTTGTATGTTTTTTTAAGGTCAGTAAAATAAGGACCCAGATTGTTGGAGGAAATATGCTGACTCTGTAAACTGCTTAAAGAGATTTGTACTATGAAGTGGTATATAAGTCTAAATGCTATTGCTATTTATTTTTCACTGCTCAAAGTTCTCTGAGTTGAATATCCTTACAAATACTATTTAGAATTTCTTCATCTCTCCTTCTCCATGTCCCTTCCTGCATCCTGGGCTCCAGAAACTGGAAGAAAAGAGCAATACACAGATGCATTACTTTCCCCTGCAGATGGAAATAAATGATAGGCAGGAAATGTGGTCTTTCTGCTCCATTTTATTTTTAAATGATAAAAGAAAACATTTGTTCCCTTGAACCACAGAGTTTACATTAATTTAGAATTTTGGCATGTATCTGCCCCAATGGATAAAAATTAATTTGTTTTCTTTTGTACATAATGGGCTGTTGCTGCAGGGTTCAAACAAATGTTTTCTGTGTTCTTGAATCTCTCCTGTACTTCCGCTTTTCTGTTTTTCAGTTATACTGTTAAAACACGAATCAGAAACTAGTAAATAGTAGCAAAGAAGGATCGGGTGTTTTTGAATATGTTACCGGTGATAACATATCCCAACAATTACTCATGAAATACTTACATATGGTAGTGATAATTTCAATAAAAGAGCAACAATTATGTTTATTTACAATTTATTTTATTTCTTTTTTATATATATAAAATTTATATGTAATTTTTTAAAAAATTAATACCTCTTACTGAAAGAATAAAATTGAGAAATTTTTGAGCTCTATACATACCAAATACTCTTGAATGAACATATAAAATAATATTTGCACTGCACAGATATTTTTAATAAAATATATTTTGCTGTAAAAAGGGAAGGACAAGTACTATTTAATATTGCCTATGTAAAATGATGCACATGAGTAACATTTAGCCCATCTTTAAATTTGAATTGATTTGTTTGCTGAATATATAACAGTTTCTTGAGATGACTCAAATCTTGTGCAGCACTGTGGTCTTTGTGGGCTTCAAGAAGCTTTGACTCAAGACCTGTAAAGTATTCCCATATTGTGATGATGTGTGGAGGGGAAGGGCAGAAGGAGAAAGAGAAACACAGATACATATAATATTTCATTACATCCTGCGGTAAAGTTACTCCCATGATGAATTGCAAAATAGGAGGAAAAAGCGATTTAAATTATAATGAAGTGGTAGATCATTCACAGTACATTAGTTTTAACCATGAGATTGTATAATGAGTATTATCCTGAAAGGCTAAGAGCTAATGTGGTGAGCAGCTTCTTATAACTGCTTTGTGATTTCCTGGCTCTATTACTATTTTTTCTTTCTTTTCTTTCTTTTTTAGGAAGGGGATTATGTTGAAAACCCAGGTTTTTAGGACTTTAGGTCGCCTTTGATATTCCTTGTATTTCTTTATCTACCCTTTAAGGCCCTGTCCCACTGCACTTAAGGATGCAAAGAGGATGTAAAACGTTAAAAAAAGCTTGCCATCCATTGGAAAACGCTATGCATCCGTTGTGTACTCATTGCATACGTGTTTCATATGCTCGATCCGTCGAGCATCTGTCCACTGTGATTTCATCCGCACAAGAAATTTTGAGCTGCACAAAACTTTGTGAACAGATGAACTTTCCGCTGTGTACGATGTAAATCCATGACATATGAGCAACAAATGTTCTATGTCCGTTTATCATCCGTTAAACGTCCGCTGTATCCTCTCTGCATCCTCTGGGCATCCTCGTAACTCACATCCGCTGCAGCTGAAAACGGAAAGAGGGAGGAAACAAAAGGTACACGGAACCTCTACACAGCGTTAGTAGCACAGAAATAGAAAGGATTCGCAGTGAACAGTTTGCATCTGATATATATCCGCGTGGCATCCCCTTTCTTTCCTTTAGGCGTATGTGATGCATCTGCTTCATCCGCTATGCATCTGCTTCCCAATTCTCCCACAGAACCCCTTCGGAGGTGTCATCTGCTTCCATCCGCTTTCATCCGCTAGGCTTCCTATGAACATCCATTTAACATCCCCGCTACATACCACCCACGTCCATTCTTTTCCGTTCTGTTTATGCAAATTTTTGCCACTTTTTGGAGCGGATGACAATGGATGGAGCCACTCCTGAAATTTTGCTTGTCCACTGTGTCCTTTATGCATACGTTTTGCGTCCATCGGCCAGTGGGACTGGGCCTTTACCCCTATTCCTTTTCCCTAAAAGAATCAACTTCTATACTCATCAACTATCGCCTGTGTAGTCATTATATCTACCTGCTCTATTTTACTCTGAGCCTGTCCCCACATCTACAGTCAGATCTCTCTTTTCATGACTGATATAATCACTTGGAAGTTTCCCCTTCTTAAGATGGCAATGAAGATGAAAAAGCAGAATGAAGTCATGTTAAATGTAGAACCACAAAAATAGATAAAGAGCTGCACAGATTATCTTTGATACAGATCCTCTTTTCAGAATTTTGTGTTCATAAATAGAACAACAATATTTCAATTTTGGGGGTGTATGAGTGTATAATTAGGAATCCTTTCCCCTCGTGTTTCCTGATTCCTACTTTGAATAGTGTGTATTTTATCTGCAAGGAACCATTCTTGAATCTACTGCAAATTATGGCAACGTTCTGTGTTATATGTACATGTGTTTTCAGTTTTAGATCACATGGGTAACCCGTTAACAAACCCCAATTAGTGGTTTAGAAACTGCAGCTATTCTGCTGTTCAGGAGAGAAATCACAAGGTAGGAGTGGGTTCTTAGCAGTCATATGGGCTGTATGATGGTGAAGCAGATTATGAAAATATACCAAAAAGAATCTGCAAAATTATTGATAAAACGTAAATTATGTGAATCAAGTGAATGAAAGTTGGCATTTATTTCACTTGGACTTATACAAAGAAGGGTTTCTTAGATGGCATGAATACACTGTAAGATTGTCACAATTGCTACATTATGCAGTGGCTATAATATTATGGTTGCCTAACTAATATTTGCAATTTGCTAAAGCCCATGTCCCACTGCACTAACGGATGCAAAGAGGATGTAAAACGTTAAAAAAAGCTTGCCATTCATTGGAAAATGCTATGCATCCGTTGTGTACTCATTGCATACGTATTTCATACGCTCTATCCGTCAAGCATCCGTCCACTGCGATTTCATCTGCGCAAGAAGTTTTGAGCTGCACAAAACTTTGTGAACAGATGAACTTTCTGCTGTGTACGATGTAAATCCACGACATCTGAGCAACAAACGTTCTATGTCCGTTTATCATCCGTTAAACGTCCGCTGCATCCTCTCTGCATCCTCCGGGCATCCCCTCAATTCACATCTGCTGCAGCTGAAAATGGAAAGAGGGAGGAAACAAAAGGTACATGGAACGTCTACACAGCGTTAGTAGCATGGAAATAGAAAGGATGCGCAGTGAACGGTTTGCATCCGATATACATCTGCTAGGCTTCCTATGAACATCCATTTAACATCCCCGCTACATACTACCCCCGTCCATTCTTTTCCGTTCTTTTCTGTTCTGTTTATGCAAATTTTCACCACTTTTTGGAGCGGATGACAACGGATGGAGCCACCCCCAAAATTTTGCTCATCCGCTGTGTCCTTTATGCATATGTTTTGCGTCCATCGGCCAGTGGGACAGGGCATTTAGTCATTCAGTCATGACTTTGTTTCATGGTTGTAGCTCTTAAAATGTCAAAATGAAGGCATTACTTTTTTAAAAAAATGACAAATTTTGAATCAGATTCTGGGTAAGGGAATAATAATTTATGTTTATGCTGTAATTTGCAACCTGTAGAAAAAAATAACTAGATATATATTTCTGTATCCTTGTAGTCCAACTCTATGTATGCTTACCTGACTAAACAATTTATTTTTATTATGTATGTTAGGATTGGACTACTTAGCTGCATAATCTATGTCCATATAAATTGATAGAACCTGTGATCTGAATCATGTCCCTAAAAGATAATTTTATGGGATATCTCTTGAATTCAGTTGCAATTGTATTACATTTTAAATTTTCTGTAGCAGCTTGGGATAGCAAGAAGACATAAAAAAACTGAAGAAGGGAGAGAATTTGCATACTCAATGTTTTTCATTGTTTCATTTATTTATGTATGGATTAATATTTTTCTCTTATAGAGCTTGTTCTTACACTGGTACTTACAAGACTAATATTAAATGCAGTGGAACAAATATGATGTGATAAGTAAATTTCAGATAAAACTGTCTATAATTTATTTATTTTATTTTAGTTATCAAGTTTATATACTGTCCAATTTACTCTGGGTTGTTTACAGATAAAAAGTCAGAAAATCATGCTAAAGGTACAGTTAAAACAGAATAAAAACAGATAAAAGCAAGGATAAAAAGTATGTTAAAAACAGCTGGACAGCTACCAGGCATCAACTATCCCTAAGGTTGCATGCTGTTCTTTAATCCCCTCACAAGTTGACAGACCCAGGTCTTCGCACTCTCCAGAAGGCCAAGAGAGTAGGAGCCAACATCCCTTCTGGGAGCAAGAAGTATTATAGAGCAAGAGCAATGCAGAGAAGGCTCTCTTCTAGAATTCTTTAACCAACAGGATTTTTAACATACAGTCTTTGCCTGACCAGATAATGTAATCGGGACAAGATGGTTCCTCAAGTAACCTGGGTCCATGCAATGAAGCGCTTTAAAGGTGATAAGCAACATCTTAAATTGGATCCAGAAGAAGCTCACATACATATGCAGTCCTACGGGTGCTCATGAAGCTGAATTCTTTGTTTTAGCTGCAACTTTTTGCATCCTCTTCATTGGTAGCCATATTAGAATGCATTGCAGTAATCCATACGAGAGATGACCAGGACACAAGTAGAAGTGCATTTGGGAAGGAGCATAAACTGGTGAATCTTGAAATTAAGCAAAGGTACTCCTAACTATAACAGCCAACTGGTACTTGAGTAGGAGTTATGAGTCCAAAAGGACCCCCAGATTACACACCTGGGGCACCTGGGGAAGTGCAACCCCATTCAAGACTGAGGATAATAAATCTGCAGATACAAATGAACTTCCTATTGACAGTCAATCTTCTTGTCTGTATTCAGCTGAAGCCTGTGGTTTCCCATCCAGATCTCCACAGCTTCCAGATACTGCAAAAGAACATTTATAGCTTTGCTTAATTTACCCAAGGTGGAGATATCATGATACAACTTTCCAACAATAAAAAAAAGTTTAATCGAATTAAAGGGGGGGAATCATTCACAATTTGCTAAAGGTTAGCAACAAAAATATCCTACAAAAAAATTACATTCAAGCCAATCAAAGTTAGCCCTTAATATTCATATGAATGTATATAAAAAGAAATGTTATGAGTAAGCCTTGAGTTCATCAAGGTGGGTTGGGTAAGGGAAATTTAACTCTTTCTATCCCCAGATTGATAATTGTAATGTATTGAAGTTATGGGACATGTCCTAAAAAGCTGGTAGTGGCTTTGTAAGACATTTTGTTAAAATAATAACAGTAATAGGGGAGAAACATCATCCAATCTCCTCTTTCCATAGCATCCCAAAACTTCACATTTTTCCAAGTTGCTGTTCATCTAACAACAACTTGCACATTTTTACTGTTCATAGCAAATAATATTGCATCTCATTTGGCTATTGTTCTACTACACCTCTCTCTTAATTCAGGCTTGTAAAAGATGCCTTTTGGTTTCAGTATATGGGTTCACAAATACACTTTACATTACGCTCACATTATAGCTTTGACAAAAGGGGAATATCAATTCAGCGATAGGCTTTTGGTCAGTATATTTTAAGCCTCTCAAAAAGATTAATCTTTTTTCTAACCCAACTGTCTGAAAGGATGCTTTTGTCTGATTTGTCCTAATAGGATGACATGAGTAGATAGAACAGAGAAGATACTGTTAAAAAGGTGTGACAGTATGATATCACACTTTGTTATATCTTTAACCTTTTGTCACTGATTGTACATCCTCTAAGATTGAAGGTTGATGCCTGGGTTGCACTCTCATAATTTTCTCTGCAGAACAGTACAACCAGGCCTCCCAAAGGACTAACAGTTTAAAAAGCATTGTGTTACATCTTCTTTATTTTCAGTAGGGTTAAGTCAACTCTAAAACATTTCAGCCTATAATACAATAGGTGATGTTGCATTTGTATTATCTAACAAGATTTCCTTTTCCTTTCATAGAATAACAGAGTTGGAAGGGACCTTGGAGGTCATCTAGTCCAACCCCCTGCTCAAGCAGGAAAGTCTATTCCACTTATTAGCCTCTACCTAGGGTTGAACTCACAGCCTCCTGATTGGTGAGGCGAGAGCTCCACCTCTAGGTCACCAGAGTTGCTTATTTGCTGTCTGTCTCACCTTTAAGGGTGCTATCCATATCAGTATAGACATGCATTTCTTCCTTACCTCCTGTGCATAGGAATAGAAGAGGGGTCTCAGTGGGTCATGAAGATCTATCCTTTAGATTTGGACTGGAAGATAGTGAAGCAGCCTATGGACTTCTGGGGAGGAAATGACAAAACATGTCTTGTGATGACACAAAACGAACTCTACTGCTTTTCATGCTTGAAATGTGATGAGATGTGAGATGTAAGGATTATCTCATGACCTTACAATATACTTTTTTTTATTATTTTGATGAAATTTTGGCTTGCTGAGGATACCTCTCAGGCAGCCACCCCTTCTTTTTCTTTCTATGCCAATGTGCATAAAATTCTGTTATGTAGGAAATTACAAGAAAATGAGCTTTATAAATCAGTAGGAGTGCCTTATTGTGTTTTATTACCCCCCTTTTACTTCAAAGTTGAATTTGCAGTTGATAATCTCGGAAAGCATTGGAAAAATCTGATTTGAATTCAGAACTACTGCTTTGAACTTGAAACAAATGTATTGAGTTGGTCTAGTGCAAGGGTCTTCAAACTTGGCAAGTTTAAGACTTGGAGACTTCAACTCCCAGAATTCCTGAGCTAACATGACTGGAGGAAGATTCTGGGAGTTGAAGTCCACAAGTCTTAAAGCTCTCAAGTTTGAATACCCCTGGTCTAATGGCTGAAGCACCAGGCTAGAAACCAGGGACTGTGACTTCTAGTCCATTTAAGGCATGAAAATTGGGGTAACTTTGGGCCAGTAACACTCTTTCAACTCAACTCACTTCATAGGGCTGTTATTGTGTGGAAAATAGGAGGAGGAAGGAGTATTCGGTATGTTCACCTCCCTTGAATTAATGATAAAAACTAATAAGGGTGGAGTAAAAAAATAATCAAACAAGTGTTTCAGATTCAGAACAGTGACATGTCCCCATTTAATTTTACCTTGATACTGCTTATGGTTGTGTAGTATTTATTTGCATGTATGTCTAATAAGAGTTTCTTTAATGATGACCTTAGGAAATTGGTCAGAAAGTCTCTCAGTCCAATACAATAATCTTGGAAATAGCAGAACTGGATATCATTGGACATCAAGTAAAGTTGCCAATAGCCATTTCTATATTCATCTAGAAATATGTGATTGAAACAATTCTGACTGTAGGTTTTATCAGGCTTTAAGCCACTCAAAGTAGATTTTATTATTTAGAAATTTTGTTGATGGTTGATGAAACTGGAATAGAAAAAATATTCTAGATATGGAATTGGGAAAGGTATATATTTCTGATTTTTACGATGTCACCAGAATGATTGAGGATAGAGAATTAAATCCGGACTAAGCTTTCCATATTTAATTTCATTAATACATGGATTTTGTTTGACATATCTTTTTTAAGTTCAACAGCAAAATTATAAAATGCTGTTTTGACTGACTAGCCAAAGACAGAGATGCTTAAAAGATACTATCTTCTTTAATGTAAATCAAAGTTTATAGTTTTTCTGACAACAATAAAGGAGTAGTTTACCACTGCTTTGTGTTTTGTGAGTCTGCGTGTGTCTCTCTCTCTGTGTATTTTACTTAACACATAACTTAACATACTTAACATAGATACACTATTTTCTGGTGATGGTCAAACCATACCCAATCTTGCTTAGTTTTTTTTTTTTAAATCAAATGATATCAGTTTGGAGCTGCTACCTAAATTGGGCAATGAGTTGCTTTAAGCTCACAAAATAAATCTGTATATTGTATTTATGAATAGTTTTTTTAAGACTTGAACTCCACAACAAATATTTTGAAATTTACAATTACAATTTAAATGTATTGCATGACATAAAATTATATGCTCAAGGAAAATGAATCTAAAGACTCCGTGAAAACAAACCTGCAGCTGAACAGCAGTATTTCCCGATTGCTTGTGCCAAGTATCATTATTTCTATGTTTTGTTTTGTTTTTAAATGGACCGGCAGCTACCATAAAACAAGCTGTCTACATTTAAAATGAATTTTCTCACTTACAATAAAGTCAGTCGAACTGTAATTAGTTATATGATTAACAGAAATCTAATTTTTTAAAAAAGGCTATTTTGCTTTGGTTTCCCCAAGGTGCATTCAAACTTTTCTTTCAGCGACTGACTTTCAAGCAACAGTAAATTGGGTATACAGTTAACTGTTGGAGCAGAACTCCAAAGTCATAAGTAATTATGAAGAGTTTTCCAGATTATTAGCTGTTTCAGGAGCTGCAGTCATTAGAGATGGAATAGGCCATTAGACATTTCTCTTCCTAGTTACTCTTCTGAATTGATTCTGATAGAAAACAGCCCACCGTTTTAATCAATACTGTAATTATTCTCATTGATGGATTGTTTTACAATCATTCCTATCATTGATGCTCAGGAGGCGTCAAGACTGCCCACTGCATGGAATAATACACTACAAATATCTGATTCAAATCCACACATTATTGAGGCTGGGATGACAAGCATGAAATTAATAGTTCCACTTCATGTAAGACTTGCATTCTTCTTTTGAGAGAATAATTTGTTGCTGTTATACATTCTAGAAACAATAAAGCTTCTTGCTGTTAGGCTTTCTTACCCCTGTTTTGATTATCTTAACAGCTTTCCTTTGGATTTCAGGAAGCATAATTTAAAAATATAGATGACCGTGGTTGGATAGTAATTAGAAAAACCCTATTGGTATGGCAAAGTTAAACACAATATAAAGGATTTATAAAATATTATAACTGTAAGGATTAGATAGAAAAAGGGCAGGAGACCTCACATACATTCATTTTCATTCTCTAACTTGCAGAAAAATTACACATCATTTTATTTTAATTAAGTATTTGGATCTTGTTTTCTTCTGTTCATTTGTGTACAATTCTTGGATATTACCAAGATAGGTCCTTGAAATTTTCTAGTAATTTTTCTTAGAAGTGGTTTGTCATTGCTACCTTCCTAGGGCTCTAAGATATTATTTGTAGACATTTGTATAAGAGCCAAGAATCTATGATGAAAGATTCTTTGGGTGTCATTGTACTCCACCAGCATACATTTTCAGGACTAGGAGAGTGAGAAATTTTAACTAGCAATCTACATTATTTTACTTTAAATGATTGTTGTGAAAAAAAGTTGCCTATGAAAATATGAAGTGGAGTGATACTGCAGTGAGGAAATACATTTCCTTGTGTAAAAAAATGTTGGATGGATTTTCTGATTCACTGCCAAGCTGTATTGGTCAGTTCAGTTCTAGTCAGCCTACTTTTCAAGAGAATCAGCTTGAGTTTATCAAATTATTTCTTTGCGGCAAGAAAAAATACTTAATATCAAGCCAAGGTGTTACATCTTCCAATGATAAGATCTAGTTTATTTGGCAGTGTTTATTAGTACAATATTCTGAATGGTGCAATAGCCTAGAGGTGGAGCCCTCGCCTCATGATCATAAGGCAGTGAGTTCGATCCTAGGTAGCTGCAGATATTTCTCTCTCAGGGGCACAATGAGTAATTATCTGCTTTGAACTCTGCATTGGCAACAGGTAGGGTATCCATGCAGGAAACACTCTGCTCCATTCAGTTTCCCTGACTCCATCCTGATGTAAGACAAATTAGTACATTTTCAAGTACAGATAGAGAAATCACTGAAATTGGATTTATCTCAGTTTCCCATTTTTTTCAGTCTTAAATTTATTTTGTTCCATTTCTGCACAAACTTGTGCACATGCCCATGACATTGTTATGTAGATTTGTGTAAGTTTCATGTCTAATATATACAAGTATATAGAAATGTGTGTGTGTGTGTGTGTGTGTGTGTGTGTACTTCTCTCTCTATATATATCTTTATTATCACATAAAAAGTTTCCAAATTTTTGCTCATAATATGTGTTTGTGTACATTTTAGTACACATTTCTGTGTATAGATCTTTAATATTTACTTTTTGGGGGAGTATTCTGAATTCAGAAGTCAGAAAAAGGCACATATTTTAATGTATTTATATTTTACATAATTATGTTTATAGAAAAACAGCCATTAGCTATAAGTTTGGGAATGATAAATTTGAAGATAGGATCCAGCCATCCACATATGTTAATTTTTTATTTCATGTATATACTATATTTTTCTTATACTGTATTTAAAAAAATAAAGAAAATGTGCCTATCTCAGTGTATAATTATATTCCTGCGGAATGAAAGCTTATGAACTTGGCTAAGTTCATATGAAAAAAGTGAATAAATTATTCCATTGCAACTCTGCAACTATCAATACTTATGTTTTCTTTAAATATGATTTGATAAGGGAACAATGCAATCATGCATCATAAGTATGGCTTGTAAATGCTGATTAAAAATTCAGTGTAGTTTAAATGCATTCCCTCTCTCGGGTTTCTACATATAATGAAAATTGTTTTAAAGACAAATCCGAGTGATTGGAATGATTTGAATAAAATGCTGTCATTAAATAAAATGTTTTCTTAGTATTACATCTGGGATTCAGGTGTGTTGATGATGAATGAAAGGAAAATAAATGAAATTCAGAAAATCTGAGATGAAAGGCCCATTTACATATACTGTATCAAAACAAATGAGCAAATGCTACAGTACATATCATTTAAATAAAATGTAGAAATCACTAGTACATCTGTAATGCAAATTTAAATGCATTTGAAAATTGTCTGTTTTAAAAGCAGCTAAACTTTGAGGAGTTAGTTTTTTATTGTTTTGTAACCATGGAATTTGACAGTAAATAAATAAAGGCATTATTGTGCTGTTCTTGGTACCTTACGTGTTTCTGTAGCAATGCAAAAAATAATTTCAGAAACAATCATTGTTCCTTCATATTATCTTCACGCGCTTGTCTGAATGTTCATGAGCAGAGAAAGTGTTAGCTTCCATTGGCTTTTACATATCTGAAGAACAGCGTGCAGTATTATTTTTATAACTATTTTACACCACTTTTTATTATTTTTTTTATTATTTTATTTTATTTATTCATCAATTTTAGAAACTGTGCATTTCCCTCATAGGGGGACTCTGGGCAATGTTCAAGTAAAATATAAACATTTTAAAGCTGTTATATTATATTGGGGGAAAAAGGAAAGATTAAAAATAATTGTTAAAACTTGAACATATTTTTTGTGGGACAAGAAGAAATAATCCTGGAATTTCACATTATGGATCCTTTGACTGACCTATTGGTGACCTTGCAGAATTACAGAATGTATGAATGTAAATGCTATTTTTTTTAAACCATAGATCACACTGGTAAAAGACTATATCAGGGGTGTCAAACTCAAGGCCCATAGGGCACTTAAGGGCTGCCCTGGAAACAGCAAAGGACCAGCCCGCGGTGCTTCTGCCAGCAAAAACAGGCTCCTGATCTCTATTTTTGGCTGTCAGGGCCTCCTGCAACCCTTTGCCAGTGAAAATGGAACTCATGTGGCTCCCCCAAGCTCTGTTTTCTCTGGCAGAAGCCATGGCAGCAAAAATGGAGCTCAGGAACCTGTTCTAGCTGGCAGAATGCTCAGGCCACCACAGGTGTGCCCAACAGGAGTAACGTCGAGCTGGACATGCCCACTCCAGTTCCCCTCAGGCCAAACACAACCTTGATGCAGACCTCAGTGAAATCAAATTTGACACCCCTGATCTTTATGAACAAACCTCTTTCTCTACATGAGTTCTGTACATGAAAACCCTTAAATTTATAAATTTTGTTTTCTATTTTAAAATCTAATTGTCAGTCTTCAAGATCTTCTGCTATTGCTTTGCATCTTTTCGACTGCCATAAGTAACGGGGGGTGGAAAAGGGAGGTAGGAATAGTTGGGGAAGTGAGCTGGAGGAGTTACATTCGTCTGATGTATAAATGGAAGGGGGGAGCATAAAATAGAGTTAGGTTTCTATTTCTCGCTTAGCTTTCTTCTTTCTCTGCGCAACTGCAACCCGTTATCAAACTATGCCAAGGTCAACGGACAGAGGCCTCATCATCACCTGAAGATGCCCACATGATCATATCCACAACTTCTAATTGGAAGTGTCATTTGAACTATTGGGGGTGGGAACATTTCCATCACTTTGTATATGTGAATTGCGCGCCTAAATTCTCAGATTCAGAATTCTTTGGTTGCTATCACTTCACTTTCAGTAAAAGATATCTTTTCTCTAAACTAAAGAGTCTAAGTATTTCTTTCCTGGATTTTGAATGGAGCTCCGTCTGACACTAATATAAATTGCTGATCTTCCTCTTTCTTTTTAACACGACATTCTAAAACTTTTCTTATTCACAGTGTTCTGAGCAATTTCAAGATATGAAAGTATCTGCATAAAAACTGTCATACTTCACTGAATGCATTTCAGATTGTTTCCAATTGAACCCTAACTGAGCTTTTGTTTTAATGATCAGTTGTAAGTGAATGGTTCTAATAGTATTCATTTCTAAGAATAAAAAACATCTAATTATGTTTTTAGGTGAGTAAAGAATTGTATCTCAAACTTTATTCTTTGTATGTTCCTCATTAAATTAAAATATCTCATTTTTCTGGGCAACTCACAGATATATTAAACTTAAGGAATATTATGTGTATCTTTGTTTTAATGAAAGGCCAGCCTATCTTCAGGAGGACAATTGAATTCTTACTGCTATGCATATTTGATATTTTGAACAACTCATCAGCACTTTTTATCAAGCAAACAAACAACACAAAAACAGTTTGTACATATATTCCCCAATCTCCTCTTTGTAATCTTTGGAGCTTTCTGACCATTTCTAAATCCTAAAGATGCTTATGATAATTTATATAACTGTCCTGTCCCTGACTTTCCTTTATAGGGAAAGAGAAAGAGAGGGGAAGGAGAGAGAAGGGGGAGGGAGGGGGAGAGAGAGAAGGAGAGGGAGAACAGAAAATATTTAGTGATGATGCAACTATTTTGTATCTTTATACTGCATGATTCTCTTATGTTAAGTGCAACCACAGCCTCCTGGAAAGTGGTGAACTGTGCATAAACTGTGCTCTATTGAATTGATGACAGTGACTGATAGACATGATATATTAAACCAAAACTAAATAAACCCCAGTGTCTTCTCTAGATTTGATACATCCCTGGTTTTGTTAACAAGTCATTTTTTTGTTTCTTTATGTAATAGCAAGCTTTAATCTGCAATAATTTCATTCCAACTAGATAAAAGAAGCAAGGAAGGGATTTCTTTGAGCCAGACTAGGCTACAATTTACTGCAGTATATCAGATTGTCTTTATGGATTATGCTGCACAGTTTATTTCCTGACTCCTCCGGAAATACAAAAGATAGTCTGTTGATCTATCTCAATTTTAACATAACCTACTTTGCTTTATTGCCAATATAGTGTATGCTTTGTAATCACAGAGGTGTCATTTCATCTTATGGAGCAAAGCTTTTTTCTCCTTATCATTTTAAGATAATTTCCAAACTGACCACGCTCCAGATCTTCCTGCTTACATTGAGAGCTGAAAAAAAAAAAGAGGATATGTCTTCATTTTACTTTATTTTATAGGCTGCCCAATTCCCAGAGGACCCTGGGTAGCTCACAATTGAAAACAAAATTATAATAAATACAAAATACAATATATATAAAAATCAAGAATATCCCAAGGCCTGGATCAGGATGGGAGGCCCCTGAATCTCAGGGAAATTTCATTCTAGAGGACTAATATCATGTCATAGAAAGTACAATTCCCTGGTATTGTTGGATCACTGAGTCATTGAGTCCAACCCCCCACCCAAGCAGAAGACCCTACACTATTTCTGACAGATGGTAGTCCAATATCTTCTTGAAAGTCTCAAGTGATGAAGCTCTTCTGAAGGCAAGCTGTTCCATTGGTTGATTGTTTTTACTGTCAGAAAATTTCTCCTTATTTCTAGGTTAAATCTCTCCTTGTTCCGTTTCTATCCATTATTCCTTGTCTGGTCTACAGGTGCTTTAGGAAATAGCTTGACTCCTTCCTCCCTGTGGCAGCCCCTCTGATATTGGAACACTGGTATCATGTCTTCCCTGGTCCTTCTCTTCATTAGATTAGGCATGCTCAGTTCCTGAACCATTCTTCATATGTTTTAGTCTCTAGTCGCTTAATCATCCTGGTTGCTCTTCTCTGTACTTTTTCTAGAGTCTCAACATCTTTTTTCTAGTGTGGTGACCAAAACTGGATGCATTACTCGAGGTATGGTCTTACTAAAGGCCCTGTCCCACTGCACTTATGGATGCAAGGAGGATGTAAAACATTTAAAAAAGCTTGCCATCCATTGGAAAGCGCTATGCATCCGTTGTATACTCATTGCATATGTGTTTCATACGCTCTATCCGTCGAGCATCTGTCCACTGAGATTTCATCCGCGCAAGAAGTTTTGAGCTGCACAAAACTTTGTGAATGGATGAACTTTCCGCCATGTACAATGTAAATCTGTGACATGCGAGCAACAAACGTTTTATGTCTGTTTATCATCCGTTAAACGTCCACTGTATCCTCTCTGCATCCTCAGGGCATCCTCGCAACTCACATCCTCTGCAGCTGAAAACGGAAAGAGGGAGGAAAGAAAGGGTACATGGAATGTCTATACATTGTTAGTAGCACGGAAATAGAAAGGATGCATTTGCATCCGATATACATCCGCGCGGCATCCCCTTTCTTTCCTTTAGGCGTACGTGATGCATCTGCTTCATCCGCTATGCGTCCGCTTCAAAATTCTCCCCCGGAACCCCTTGGGAGGTGTCATCTGCTTCCATCCACTAGGCTTCCAATGAACATCCGTTTAACATCCCCACTACATACTACCCATGTCCGTTCTTTTCCGTTCTTTTCCATTCTGTTTATGCAAATTTTCACCACTTTTTGAAGTGGATGACAATGGATAGAGCCACCCCCTAAATTTTGCTCATCCGCTGTGTCCTTTATGCATACATTTTGCGTCCGTCGGCCAGTGGGACCTAGCTTTAAGGCTTTATACTGCAGTACCTCACTTGAATTCATTTATTGAACTGTGACTTGGAATGGGTCTGCTAGAAATCTGCTATAAGGTATAACTTCACTCCTTATGTAGATCATGTACTTGAGCCCAGAAGCAGTTGTATATGCAGCTAAGAATAAATTTAATAGTCATCCAGTTTTTGTGAGAACAAACAACAATAATACCTCTCTGCACATTGGAAATATTTTTTTTACAAATGTAAAACTATTGTGTTTGTAAATCACAATATATTTGCCAAAGTACATTACATAAAAGGCAAATAATGAATTAATCAGGTAGCATTGTTTTTCCTAGGAACTGGACGAGGAATGTTATGTTGGACAATACTTTTATAAATTAAATGGAGAGATCAAGCAAGGCATAGTTATAGCAAATGGGATGGAGCAAAAGAATTGGGTTCTATTGATACTACTTTCTTGGAAACCTGGAACCAGCCCTGAATTCAGCATAATTTCTCATGCTGAAGAATTTCAGATATTCTTTCTTAAAGCTGTACTTCTAAATGCAGCTAAGTTTAGTTAACTTAGCATTTTCATAATTTGTTGTGGTACCAAGAATGTTCTGTGTCAAATACTTGAGGAGTTTTGCTCCCAGTAGAAGGGAAATTGTTGTCAAGTCTGTTAAAGTTGTATTCTGTATTCCCTCAAAGCAGATTACCTGGTTAGAACATTTAGCTCTTTCAAATGATCTCTTGTTCAGGAAGATTTGGAGCATAAAAACTGCTATAGAAGCCGTAGCTCAGTACTATCAACACTGATTGGCAATCTTTCTCAAGAGTTTTATATCCAGGACTTGTTTCACACTACCTGTTGACATCAGAAATTGGATCTGGGCTTTATACAGTATATTCAAGTTCTGTATTTTGCTTGAGTTAAATCTGTTTCCCAGGCTCTGCACCTCACAATTGAATGCCAGAATTTTTCAGTTTATAAATTCCTTTGATTTGAAAAATTACAAAGATGAAATAAATTTTCAAAAGAAAAATTTGGAGAGGTTACTCAGATATTTATTTCTGGATTCTGGATTGGATCTGTTTGACCAATAGGAAGAACTGTTTACATTATTACTATTATTGTAATAATATTTCCTTACCAATCAACTTTGCTCACATAGTGATCCATGATTAATATGCAAGCAGGTACGTAGTCTGTGTCATGGAATAAGACAGCTACCATTTATAGTTTAAATAAAAGACAACAATTAATGGAAAATCTGCTAATCCTCAAAAGGTTGAGTGGCTTTTGATGCTCAGTCCCTGAAATCATTTATTAAAATAAGAGTCACATAATTTGCATTTTTCTCCATTATTAAATGTGTTCTGAAGAAACCAAAAATCCATGAAAACAATTCCTTTTTGTTTGTGCACTTGTTTTTATATTGTGAACACCTTTTTGAGGCATTGGTTTGATAAACTAATGAGTTCTATTTCACTGGTCACCTACTTGGAAGGAGGCCATCTCTCTTTAAAAGGCCACTGCTCTTTTGCATAGATTAATTCATTTAAATGCAAATTAGATCCTTCCTATTGTCTACCATTAAGGCTAGAAATCAGTTGGGTCTATTAAAAACTAACTAACGGACTTATTTAATGAATGCAAGTATTTTGTTTTTGTAATTTGCAAATCAAATATAGGTGAATTTGCCCATCTATTTCAAGCCTGTTGAGATTAAGGTTACCCAAAACACTAATAAAGTGGTAGACCTCAGTGAAATCTAGTTGTTATCTAGAAAGATGAATTATACTCCTGTTTGTAACTTTCTATAAGAAATATAATAGTTATGTAAAGCAGTAGATATTAAGACAGATGTTCAAATTAATATACTTTTTTTAAAAGCACATTTAGAATTAGGAGTTACATTTTGGTTGGCTCCCAATTAGGGAAATACATTTTGGTTGGATATTTAATATCAGAACAATAGTGTTTATCCATCCTATTCACTGGAGGTTCTTTAATTTTGTGGAAGATACCCTGAATTCTATTGGTTCCTCTTTTGCTGTGTATCCCTGATTCTTTGGCTTTCTAGAAGACAGTTTACAATTTCATGAAGGTAGTAAGAGTAAAGAGGAATTCACAAAGACTATCCCTTTTGCTGGGCATGAGATCCTTGTGGGTCACAGTTTTTTTTATAAATAGGACAATGTGGAATATAAAATACAAATCTTGGAAAGTCTTGGGTTTTATGACTAGGCATGTTATGAATGAATACTTATGAATAATATTTGAAGCCACTGGACATTTTGTTTGCAATATATGAACAAAACTGTAGAGCGGGTGCAGAGTAGACAAGAATTGCCAGAGGCACACATCTGTTTGTGCAGTTCGAGTTCAGTAGTTTAAGGAATGAAGTATCACCTCATTATAGAACTGCCATGTATGAGTGAATTTGTGGAGCTTGCCCTCCTCACAGTAAGACAGTTTTAATCTTCTCTCAACCCACAGTGGCAGCAGGGAGTTGAAATGTTAAACTTATCAGGCCTCATCTGTACCATCACTTACTGAGTTAAGCCCTAGCCATCTATTACTCTGTCATTTCTTTGTTCCTGAGGTGCCTGTATGTAGATAGTGAATAGTGAAATGTACAAGATATCTTTAAGACTTCAAAGTAATAGACTTAAAAGTGTGATTGCAAAGCAGTCTATAAGCATGTTTAAGCAGCATCCCTGTCCATAACAGGAAAAAAAATGCTGTGTTTAACATCAAGCATATGTGACTGCTTCTGTTCAGACATCAGACAGACAAGCATGAAAAAAAGGGTCAGCAAAATGTCATGATGAAAAGGCATCTTTAATAAAAGTTTTGGTGAACCCATCAATTTGCATGCTAAGAGAAGTTCATGAAAGCAAGGCACCCAACAGAAAATCTGTTTGAGGGATTAGTAGGAGGTGGTTAATTCTTCATTCTGGGAATTTAGAATAAGGCTTCAAAAGATTTCTTGTTAGTCTCTCTAGGATTGTGCACCTTCTCTGATATCTCATTTAGCATGAACCTCAGGACTTTGGATATAGCCAACCACTCTGATACTTCATGCTGGAACTTTATTATGTCCATGACGATGGCTACTCCAGGGATCCATGTCCCTACCCTATTTCTGCTTTGTGTCCTGAGAATTATACAGGATTCTTATCTCATTCATCTAATGCTTTATATTCATGTATGTTCTTACCAATTAAGCACAAATAATTGACATTTTAATTTATTGCTTGAAACAACATCTTTAAAAGCAAATACTTAAATTTTATTACCCCTGTATAACAACGATCACCCGACTTTTAAAAATCTGGAATAAATTTGCTTTTTTCAAGCCGATTTTGTAATAGTTGGGTTGGGAATGCGGGATGAGAGAAGATACATTCATTTTCTGTTCATTTTGATTGATTGTAAAATTAACTGATATAATATAGTGGGTTTATGTTTGTTAGCAGAAAGCATGCAGATTCTTTATCATCTTTCTCTTAGAAACTGAAAAGAACTACACCTTGAATAATGCGCTCTGGCTGTTATCTTTGTGTGTTAGGTATTTCCTATCAATTTTTAAGTTCCATCTCCTTCTTTGTTTAACTAAAATGTATTTTCAAAACACAGTGGTATATATGGATATATGTCTGCTGGTGCAGGTCAAAGGTATAGGGTCTGGAGCTGAAGTTATGGAAAGAAAGGTAAATATGATTATTGTTCAACTTCACAATATATAAATATGTCACAGAAAAGCATGAAGATTGGGTCTGATCCCTTTAGTACTTAATATTAAAATCTTAAATAATACATCTAAAATATTCCATTACAGCAGAGTAACATTTAAAAAATATTTACTTTTAACAATTTGGTTCAATTTAATAGCTTGGCCACCCTCTCATTAGCAATAGTGGTAAGCAAGTCTAGTCTGCACTGACAGCACTTTATTATGGTTGGTCACACAGTAAGCCAGATGTTTAGATGGATTTGCCATTTTTATCCACCTATTGACTCTGTCTCAAGGATCTGGGAAAGACAGAGGTTATTGTTGGATGATGTCAAAGATATTGCTGCAGAATGTAAGCTATTCCTAGTAAAACTTCTTTTACAATTGATTTACCAGTGCTAATGGAGTTCAAGAAGTGCTCCAGATGTTTGGGGATTTGGAAAATATTTGTGTCATAGTTTGTTGATATTACAAATGACCTAAGCAGCTTCTTTCATAAAAAACAAGTGTCCAAGATAGCAAAGTCTCTGAATTACTTCCAGTCACTCTGAAATACAGGCAGACCTCACTTAGCAACTGTCCTTTTTGGTAATCTTTCAAAGTTCTGACAGTGCTGAAAAATTTCACAACCACTCCTCACATTTATAACCATCATTGTGTCCCATTGTCACATGATCACCATTTGTGCATTTTATAAACAGCTTCTGAGAAGCAGTCAATGGAAAAGCCAACAGCAAAAATCCCAAGTTATAGTCATGTGATATCTTACTTAATGACCTTTGGTAACTCACTCAATGAATGAATAGGAAGTAATGTCATAAGTCTGTCATAGTCATTTGATGCTTAGTGACTACTTTGCTGGTCCCAATTGTGGTTGTTAAGTGAAGACTATCTATATACCGAAATTGAACAATTATGAGATCAGGTGGGCTTATTTTGAAATATTTCATATTCTTATAATTAAAATAAGTAAATTCTAATTAAAATATTGTAAGACTAGTGAAGACTAGTACTTACTAGTGAAGTCATGTATAAAAATGTTCTTTGAAAGTTACTGATTAATAATTTTTAAGATATAATTTTGAAACAGTAGCTTTACTACTAGGACTCATTATAATTTAAATTACCCTAAAACAAAGAAAGTCCTTTTATTAATTAGAAATCTGTTCTGGTTAATACTTTGATCTCAGCATATTCTCTTCTTGCAAATGGTTAAAAGCATGTTTTATAAGTTCCTAGGTTCTAAACATTTTTTCTGGCCTCTGGAATTGGCTTGCTTTTCTTAAGAAGCACTTGTAGAGAGAGAAAGGAAAAAAATAACAGAGATTAATTATTACTCTTTGCTAGTTAGTACAGAGCAACTGAATTTCTTTTCTGCATTTCCTATAAAAATGATAGCTTGGATTACAAAAGTAGAAAGCTTAAAATAGTCCTGTTTATCTGGGAATCTGTTACTAATTTCAGGTTAATAACTTTTCATGTGTATAGTAGCATGCACATCCTTTCAAACAGGCAAGAGAATATCAGTGGATGAAATGTGCACCAACAGTGCATAGGAGAAGTCAATTCTTTCTCTCCTTAGAGGATGCCATTAGTGAAATAAAACCAACCTAGAAGTGGAAATTAATGGCCTGCTGTACCCAGATAGGGAAGTTTTAGGAGCTTTCAAAGAGATATTCAAAGTGATAAGCAAGCAACTTATTCAAAGAGATAAGCAAGTGTAGAGCCTAGTAAACATTTCTATCTTGCAAAGTTTTGAGTTGAGAGAATAAGGATGTGGGTCAATGCCCCATTTCTGCTGAAGCTAAACATTCTCTTTCATTTATTGCTAAGCTATCTTCTGTCTCTGAAATATTTTTCAATAGTTGCATTTCACTTGCAGGCAGAGTTGAACAGTGACATACAGGTAGTTGTGATAGGCACATCTTTCCTTTGAGGGATTTTTTTTTTTTTTAAATATAGCTTTCATTTCTCTTCCCCACTGTTTTTGAGTTCTTATGCTCTGTAGATTAATGGACATAGTTAGGACAAAATGTATGTGTGCAAAACATAACTCTTAACAGCTTCCTCGCTTTCTTTTTTTAATCATAATTTATAAACCATCCAATTCGTAGTGACTGTATGTGGCTTATAATTTAAAAATATTCCACAAAGAAAAGACAAAAAAAGGGTCTAAACACTAATGTATTAATAAAATTGTACCTGAGAATATATAATGCATTTGGAGAAAGAGTTTTCTCCCAGCTGTCTTGCTGACTAACAAAGCCGTTAAAGGCCCAGTTCCACTGCACTTACGGATGCAAGAATCATAACGTTCAACACTTAATGATAGTCATAGGGTACAATCAGGAAATAAGGAAAAGCAGAAAAGGAGTGGAGTATATTTCAGACATTCCAGTTGCGCTGTTGGAGAGAACATCACCTAGTTAGCATGGATTGGAGACTCTGGGATGAGAAGGAAGACCATGTGGAAAAGCCTAGAGCAGCTTGTGAAAACACGGAAATACAGGAGGATGAACCTTGAACATGCAGAGATATTGATGCTGGACAGTGGAACTTTGTAAGTTAAGGCCCGGTCCCATTGGCCGACGGAAGCAAAACGTATGCATAAAGGACACAGCAGACGAGCAAAATTTCGGGGGTGGCTCCATCCATTGTCATCCACTCCAAAAAGTGGTGAAAATTTGCATAAACAGAACGGAAAAGAACGGACGTGGGTAGTATGTAGCGGGGATGTTAAACGGATGTTCATAGGAAACCTAGCGGATGAAAGTGGATGACACATCCGAAGGGGTTCCAGGGAAGAATTTTTAAGCGGATGCATAGCGGAAGGGACAGATGCATAGCAGATGAAGCGGATGCATCACGGACGCCATCATGGAAACAAAGGGGATGCCACGCGGATGTATATCGGATGCAAAGCATTCACTGCGCATGCGGGGAGTATGAGTGTCAGCTCCACGGAAAAAAAGGATGCAGCAAGTACGCAGTCAGCATACAGGGGAAAGACGTGCTGCCACATACATCTAGCAGGAACACCATGGTTCGTCAGTCAGGCAAGAAGAGGAAGCCTGTGCCTACTCATTCAAGCCCTGGCAAGAAGGCCAGAACCAGCATCCCACTTCCTGGCACTGACTCTGAAGCTACTGCTGCTGCTGTGGTGGACCAGCACCAAGGTCCTCAAAGCCCTGCTGCTGAAGGCCCTGCTGCTCAAGCCCCTGAAGGCCCTGCTGCTCAAGCCCCTGAAGGCCCTGCTGCTCAAACCCTGAAGGCCCTGCTGCTCAAGCCCTTGAAGGCCCTGCTGAAGCCCCAGCCAGAGGAAGGAAAAAGCAAGGGAAGCAGAAGGGAGAGAAGAGCATGAGGATGAGGTGCTGGAATGGCTGAGGGAGAATGAGTACCTCTGGAGAAAGGGCCACAGACTGTATTGCGACACCAAGAAGAAGCAGGCAGCTTGGAGAGACAGGGCAGAGAGCCTGGGGTACACATGGTGGAAGCACATGCACACCTGGTATGGCAAGCTACACCTCAAGAAATCCGGGCAGGCCGCTGTCAAGCTCACTGACCGGGAGATGTACATCATGGCCAAGTGCAGTTTCCTGGAGGGTGAGATCTGCCAATGAGGAGCAGCCCCTCTGAGACCCCTCTCCCTCAGACAGCCCACAGACAACCAGTCCTCTTCCAGCCAGGAGCCAGCTACCCTGTCCAGGCAGGTGTCTTCTTAGGGCCCCACGGCAGAGACCCCCCCAACAACTGCACTCCCCATGCCAGCAGACTTGGAAGATCCCGTGGAGGATGACGCCCTGCTGTCACAAATGGAGGAAGAAAAAGCAGCCACCAGAGGTCAACACCCCCCCACCCCCAGCCCCAGCTCCAGAGGATGCAGGCAGAGAGGCAGAGTGGAGGGCCAGGACCACAGTGTGCTGTTGGAGATCAGGGACACAATGAAGACCAGCATAGAACTTCTCTCTCAGCTGGTCCACAGCGACATACCATCCTCGGACCAGAAGCCCATCATCACCTATGTGAGCCAGACCCTCATGGACCTGCCAGAGACCCAGTACCAGGTGATGAAGCAGAAGATCACAGCACTTCTGCACAACCCACAAGGCCCAGCTGAAGCTGCTCTTACCCAGTCCAGGTCTGCTCCTCCATCCCAGGCGATGTCACAGCCCTTCCACGGCTTTCAACAGCCCCTCACCTACCAAGGCTACGACTACCAGGACTTCCCATAGCAGAAGCAGAACTTCCCAGTCCATGCCCAGGTTCATCGCACGCCACAGATGCCACTCCTCACCCAGCTGCAGACCAGACAGCCCCACTACACTCTTCCTTCCTCCACCCCACAGCCAAGCCCGTCAACGGACAATCTGTCATCAGTATTGGGGTTGACATCTCAAGTCCTTGATGAAGGGCCTCTCAACCTCACGGGACTGAGTCAGCTCTCCGATAGCTTCCTGAACACACCATCCCCTGTTGTACCCTCGGGGCCAAGAACCCAATGGTGCCTCAGACCAGCATTCAAGCCACAGCCACCTCCACAGTCCCTGGCCGTTTAACAGCTGAGACCATGGACATGACTCAGAGTGACTGAGAATAGTGTCAGAGACTGAGTTGTACTTGTTAAGTTTATCTTTGCTTAAGACACTTTACTTGGTTCATTTTGCTTATTTAATAAAGTCATAAAGTTAAGAAAGTTAATAAAGGTTATCTTTGCTTAAGACACTTGGTTCATTTTTTTACCTTAATAAAGTGTTGGTGAAAACTTTGAAAAAATGGTTAAGCCTTTGCATGCTTGTGGGATAGATAAGGATAGTTGTGGGATAGATAAACCTCCAGTGCAAGCATAGTGGGACTGTATGGTCCACCATCCCAGCGATCCAGGTGATTTTCTCCCCCTTTTTATAGAAAATATCGGTTGTCCGCTAGGTGTCCTTCTACAAACTCGAGACATACTGCAGACATCCTAAATATACGAGATACATCCCAGATGCAAATGTTTTGTCCATTTTTAATACTTTATATACGAGATGCATACGCTTACATCCTTTCTACTTCCGTGCTACTAACGCTGTGTAGACGTTCTGTGTACCTTTTTTTTCCTCCCTCTTTCTATTTTCAGCTGCAGTGGATGTGAGTTGAGGGGATGGCCAGAGGATGCAGAGAGGATACAGCAGACATTTAACGGATGATAACGGACATAGAACGTTTGTTGCCCATCTGTGTCATAGATGTACACTGTCTCTGTGTATGTGTGTGAGTTTGTATCAGCAACTCTCCTGACACAGACTGTGACAATCTAAATTTGAACAAAAATTTAACAGCATGGATTGAATTTATTGTAGCAAACAATCTTATTTGGTGATTTATATTTCTTTACCTTGGTTTATTGTATTTTTGTTTAGCTTAGAGCTTAATAACAATGTTTAAACTTTTAAAACAATATAATAAATTTAGTTATTCAAAATTAATGGCATACTGGAAAACTATTATCTCTATGAGATAATAAATTCAAATGCTTCTGAGTGGAACAACTAACACAAGATAAATAAAGAAGATGACTAGTGTGCACCTGTCTACCATAAATCTGTTTAAATCTCCAAGACCAGACTGGCCACATATGAGAGGAATTATGTCATCCTGAAGTTGGCTGGTGCTTTGCAGGCCACGTGCTTGCCATCTATGGCTCCAACGTTGTGGGGGAAGTTCCACCTCTGATACCACTGCTCTGCAACTTTCTTCCATCCTTCTACAGTGGAGGGGCACTGGAGGAGCTCCAGGTATTCTTCAATGATGGCCTGCACTACTTCTCTGACCACAATGCTGATGGTGTTGTGTGGCACCCTCCAGGCGTACTACATGCTCCTGTAGGTGATCCCTGAGGCCAGGTTGCGCAGAGTCAGTGCCACCTTGAGCCCAGGGTCCAGGCTGGGCCAGAAGTTGGTGTTCTGTTTGGTCAACCTGGGTGTCAGCCGCTCCACAACTTCATCAAACATGGCTGGAGGCATCTCATGAAGTTCTGGAATGCACGAGGGTCTTCGTTCCTGAGCTCCACCATCAGTTTGTTGTACAGTCCGTACTCTGCTCTTCTCCCGATCCATCTTCGGATCTAGACGCTTCTTGGCCGCCTCCTTTTCTTCCCGTAGTAGAGTTGAAAGAGCCTGTAGATGGGTTCTCACTGTTGCAGAACGATAGTGGCTACCAAAAGGACTGTGTTACGATCCATGGTGGACATGACTGGATGCTGTGGAAGAGCAAGAGGCAGATGAAGGCTGCAGAGGTCTGCACAGCATGGCTGCTGGTCTGAAAGTGAGATCCAGGTGAGTTGCTCCCCCTTTTTATAGGAAATATAGGTTTTCCACTATGTGTCCTTTTGCATCCTCTAGGCATCCTCTAGACATCCTTAATAGCCGAGATAGGTCCCCTCTGCAAACGTTTTTTCCATTTAAAATGCTTTCTTTGCGAGCTGCATCTGCTTTCATCCTTTCTCCGTCCGTGCAACTAACAGTGCGCGTCCCTTCCGCGTCCGTTCCGCTTCCTCCCTGTGTCCACTTTCTGCTGGAGCGGATTTGAGTTGCGCAGATGCGCAGTGGATGCCTAGCGGATATAGCAGATGCGTAACGGATGACGACGGAAGCAGAACGGATGTTCCCCGTATGCCTAGCGGATGCAGAACGGACGCGTTGGATACATTTTCTGCTGAAAAAGTTTTGAGCAGCTCAAAACTTTTTGAGCGGATGGAACCTCAGTCGACGGATGCTGGATGGATAGAGAGGAAGAAAAATGGATGCAGTGAGTACAAAACGGATGCATCGCGTTAACCAACAGATGGCAAGTGTTTTTCTCCGTTTTACATCCTCTTTCCATCCTTTGGTGCAGTGTGACATGGGCTTAAGTAATTGGTTTGTAGCATTTAGAAAAGAAGGACTACTTTGCAAAACCCACCATAGATTTATCAAGAACAAATAATGCAAACCAAACTGATTTCTTGTTTGTGTCCCATATTCCAGTGATCTTTTCCTGAAATCACACCTTTTGCTTGACTTCTGGCTATATTTCTGGTGTTTGTCCTACTAATCTGCCTCTCAACTCTTCAAACTAACAGATTATGGGAATGATATAATTTATGAGGCAAGGAAACTGAACTTTTAAAGTCTCCCTCCCTAAATTATCATATGTTACCTTTATTCTTGCTGGTGGTGAAAGATTTATATCATGTTAATAAAATCTCTTATTTTCCATTTGCATCAATTTTAAGATTAAGTGTTCTTGCATTGATTCATATTCTGGAATAATTAATCCCCCTTAATTACATATAAATTGAGCTAGATTGAAGTATAGAAATTTGTTTTCTTTTTGAATAGAGATACTGTTTTTTCTTGTTTCCCCTTTTCTTACATTTGCTGATGAAATTAGACTTCTATGTTGTTTTGCAGTAACATTGAAAAACAAAATAGGAATCTATCCCAATGGAAGTACATTTTGGAAAGAGATACAATTGTATATAACATGCAGAATGTGACTGTTGTTACAGCAGGAATAATTTATTTCAGGTATGCATAATTTTGTGCGCTCTGGATATTTTGGAGGTTAACTCCTTTGCCTTTGTCCAGTCTCCTTCACACTGGCCTTACTAGTTGAGTTTGAAAGAATCTGGAAAACAGTAGTCTGTTTACCTCTGATCTATCATTTTCTATTTTACACTTTTAAGTTCAGAATTCTGCACATACATGTTGAAAAGTATGTTTCTTTTGCATTTATTGCAAGACCAGTCCAGATCTTCTTGCATTAATATATTATGAATTATTTGTGTCCTATAGAAACTGAAGATGACACTATTTCCTAGATTGCAGTCACAATCCTACTGTTTCAAAAAGTCCTGGGTAAATGAAAAGGTGACATCAAACAGCTGAGGATTAGTGCCTTGCTTGTGTTGTAAATTATTTTCTATATACAATCATGCATTGAACAACTTTTGAAACAGTGCTGAGTTGACTGTCTATTATTGAAAGACTGTGCTTTGTTGCTGTGTTTTATGTCTCTATCTGAATATTGGATGGTATGAATTGTGTAGTAACTGCTGATTCACTTCTTATCTTTTCCATACTTCTTCCTTAATTGATTTTAATGAAGGGAGATGCTGACAAACTCAGTGATTACAGCTCTTTAGCTTCTTTATGAGACCATCACAGAGAGCAACATTGTTATCTCCAGTCTTTAATTAGAAAACATATCCACAAACTACCTGTTCAAAGAAGATCATCGTTCTAGCCCTTTATGCTGACGAAGTAGAATCAATGATCTAAACAACATTATTTTAATAATATGTGACTCAGTCTACACTAAAACAAAGTTTTTGAATAAATAGTTATAGAAACATTTCTTTTTAAATATAAGAAGACTTTGTACAAGGAAGCACTACCTTGGATCTATGGTTTGAAGGATTTCCTGGTTGTTCTCTCCTAGGCCTAACCTAAAAGCACACAGTCAATTCTAAGTCCTGGAAAAAACCACTTTATTTACAATAATGTGAATCATTTCATTCACAGTCAGCCAACAGCTCGGCAAACAGTCTCGTGAAGGTAGACTAATTTATCAATCCTGGAATCTGCTTGGTAAATAGTTCCACACTCACTGTTGGCTAGGAAGGCTGCGTTTGCAGACAGATCTCCACAAGGCTGGAACAAAGAAACGACTGAATGAGTGAGTTGTTTCCTGCAAAAGCCCCCTCCCCTTTTGCTCCTCTTTTAATCCTGATAGGAGGGGCCAGTCATTGTCCCCCTGTGACCTTGCTCCCACATTGATCCTGAGTTCTTAATTTCTCCTTTATTTTAGCAGCTCTGCATGTGCGCAGGCTGGGAATTGGTTCCAACTGCTCCCCAGCTATGTGAGCCCAAAGGCAGCTGAAGACTGCCAGCCTGCACTGGCCCTATCTCTGCTTCTGATGCAAATCCCTCATCCGAGCCTTCTTCAGCCTCCAAGACTGGTCCAGGTTCCTTCCCAACCTCCTTACTACTGGTGGGCCGGAACACTAGGTTAATGATTTCTGATAGAGGGGCAAGTGGAAACCATGTCTAGAAAACCCACAGGTTCACGTTCAGTTTTTGTCCTATATGGAATAGAAAGATCCCATGAGGATGATCCTTTTCCTCATCATTATTTATTTGAATCACTGCAATGTATATACGCATGTAAGGTTGCTTTTGAAGACCACTTAAAAGATCAGCTGGTCCAGAATACCATTGCCTTCTGCCATGGTTGGTGATTCTCATGCAGATGTATTTCATCTGTATTGCAGGTCCCACTTTGGCAACCAGTAAATTTCTGGACTTAGATCAAAATGCTAGTTTAATTCATCAACTTGTTATGGCTTAATAGAATACAGATATAACCATGGAATCAATTGTCTATTTAGTAAAAGCTACCTATATTGGTTGATTCTTATTGTATTAACCTCTGGAAGACTTTGAAGCCTATAGCAATATATAAATTTGATTAGGGAACATACAATAAATATTTGCCATGGAGCTGTATGACTTCTGGAATGCATTGCATTTATTAAAAATATGCATTTGGTCTTCATATTTTGCATATATATTATAAGAAACCTTGCAAGCAGAACTGTCATATGCTCTATAAAACTATCCTGATTTGTTAAATTGTCTTATTAGCTATGCTATTAGCCGAGATATATCAATATGGCTTATTTAATCAATTATAAAAATTGCAGTGAAAACTATGTAGAAATAAATAAGTGAAATATCTTTTATTTAGTTTGATAAAATAACTTTGGGACCCGAATACTACCACACACAGAGATGCATCAGTTTGAGAAGCATCATAAAACCAATTATCTTTGGAGGTCTTGGATGTTACTGAAAATTATCATATAAAATGCCTCCAGTATAAATACAGAATTTGTGCATTTTATTAAAATGAACACTGTTTCATTCTGGCTCTTATCTTTAACTGCCTTTCTCTGGAACTGGAAGCCGAGACATTTTTAAAAATGAAATAGGACCCTTGTTTGGCATTTCAGAGCCATAAGATACATTGTCCAGTGGAAGAATTGATAATCTGAGATAGGACCCATTCATTATATTGTATAATCATAGCATAATATATTAGGTCTGTGCAAGGCTGCATACCTGAAAGCAAAGTAGATGTCTTGAAGCATGAACTCTGCAGAAGCTCATTCGACACTTGGAAGCTGTGCTTCTTTCAGGATTCTTACCATGTAATCTATAGATAAAATATGTTTGGTTTAAGAAGTTGCTGATAAATGTTTCATGCACTCTTCCAAAAATCTTTTAAACTGTGACTTACTTATTTACTTAATCAAATTATACAACTGCCTGTCTCAACAATGACTTAATGTCTACCAATGTTGGTATACAATGATAAAGATAAAAGAAATACACAGCAGCCTAAAAAACCCCAACCATCAACCATATACTCATGAATAGTGTTTTGATTGCTTTGTTAACTAGTGAGAGCTGACTTTGTTGGGAAAGTATTGGGAAAATAGTATATAGTATATCAAAAATGTATCAAATAAATGAATAATATTTGTATTAAACTGGCTTATAAATTCACTACATTTGATTACCTGAACACCCCAAATATTTAATGAAAAACACTTCAAAAAGATCAGTTATTTTTTTTTACTGACTGCTGCCAATTTTTTATGCCAGATGGATCACTGATGACACATGAGCAACAAACTTATCTACATCAAAACAAATGGACTTATTCACATGTAACACTGAGCCATATACCAAAATACTTGAACAGGTTAATAATTGAAAGTTGTTTTCTTTGTTTGATTGTTTATTGAGGCACCTTGAAATTATGTTTGTTCTTAATCTAGAGATGCTGAAGAATATAAAGCCGATGTCACACAGCACCAACGGATGGAAAGAGGATGTAAAATGGAGAGAAACACTTGCCATCTGTTAATTAACGCGATGCATTCGTTCTGTACTCACTGCATCCATTTTTCATACTCTCTATCCGTCCAGCATCCGTCCACTGAGATTTCATCCGCTCAAAAAGTTTTGAGCTGCACAAAACTTTTTGAGTGGAAAAGTTATCCAACGCGTCCGTTATACATCTGCTACGCATACAGGGAACATCCGTTATACATCCGTCATCATCCGTTACGCGTCTGCTATATCCGCTAGGCATTCACTGCGCATCCGCGCAACTCAAATCCGCTCCAGTGGAAAACGGACACAGGGAGGAAGCGAAATGGACGCGGAATGGACACGCAGTGTTAGTAGCACGGATGTAGAAAGGATGAAAGTGGATGCAGTTCGCATACAAAGCATTAAAACGGAAAAAATGTTCGTATAGGGGACGTATCTTGGATATTTAGGATGTCTGCAGGATGTCTAGAGGATGCAAAAGGATACCTAGCGTAAAACCTATATTTCCGATAAAAAGGGGGAGAAATCACCTGGATCTCACTTTCAGTCCAGCAGCCCTGCGGTGCAGACCTCTTCAGCCTTCATCTTCTCTTGCTCTTCCACAGCATCCAGTCATCTCCACCATGGATCATCACACACTCCTTTTGGCAGCCGCCATCATTCTACAACAGTGCGAAGCCCTATATAGGCTCTTTCACCTGTTCTACGCAAGGAAAAGGAGGCGTCCAAGAAGTGTCTGGGTCCGAAGATTGATTGCGAGAAGAGCCAAGTACGGACTGTATAACAAGCTGATGGTGGAGCTGAGGAACGAAGACTCTCGTGCATTCCAGAACTTCATGAGGATGCCGCCAGCCATGTTTGACGAAGTTGTGGAGCGGCTGAGACCCAGGTTGACCAAGGCAAACACCAACTTCTGGCCCAGCCTGGATCCTGGGCTAAAGGTGGCACTGACTCTGCGCCACCTGGCCTCAGGGACCACGTACAGGAGCATGCAGTACGGCTGGAGGGTGCCACACAACACCATCAGCATTGTGGTCATAGAAGTGGTGCAGGCCATCATCGAAGAATACCTGGAGGAGCTCCTCCAGTACCCCTCCACTGAAGAAGGATGAAAGAGAGTTGCAGAGCAGTGGTATCAGAGGTGGAACTTCCCCCACACCGTTAGAGCCATAGATGGCAAGCACGTGGCCTGCAAAGCTCCAGCCAACTCAGGGTCCACTTATCACAACTACAAGGGCTTCTTCAGCATCATCCTCTTTGCCATGGTCGATGCTGACTACAAGTTCATGTACATCGATGCTTCAGACAACGGGTCAGCTTCCGATGCCCAGGTATACAACGTCAGTCACCTCAAGGAGGGGCTGGAACGCAACCTCATCATGGGCTTCCCAGATCCAGAACCCCTGCCCAACGACACACAAGATGTGCCCTACTTCATCGTGGGGGATGACGCCTTCTCCCTCACAACCTACCTCATGAAGCCCTAAACCTCCAGACTCCTCATCCGTGAAGAGAGGATCTTCAACTACAGGCTGTCCAGGGCAAGGCGGGTGGTGGAGAACGCCTTTGGCATCCTGGCCAACAGATTCCAGGTACTTCTCACCACCATGCAGCATCGCCCAGAGACAGTGAGGAACATCATGGAAGCCTGCTGCATCCTGCACAATCTCATGCGCACCCGCTACCCAGTGTTGCAGAACAGGCTTGTGGACCACCAACAAGGCAATGGGGACATGGAGCCTGGTGAATGGAGGCAAGGGTGAAACCTGATAGATACTGTGCATGTGCAAGGCCCCAACAGAGCTTCACGTGAAGGGAAGAAGCAGCGCAACCTCCTGAAACACTGGTGCAACTCCCCAGTTGGAGCAGCGGAGTGGCAAGACAGGATGATAGATGCTTAATGGATGCTTCCTTCAGCCTGTCTCATCACACTGATGATATTGGGCCATGTATGTTGAGTGGCCCTACAATGAACAGGGCATTTAATAAAGAGTTGTGTTTATGTTAAAATATGTTGATGAATGATTAAATTGTTATTGATAATAAAGGGCCATAGGTGTGGCAGCTGGGAGGGTGGACCATACAGTCCCACTATGCTTGCACTGGAGGCTTATCTATTCCACAACTATTACCTATCCCACAGGTATCCCTGCCCATCCCACTGCTATCCTAACCGATCCCACAACTATTACCCAATCCACAGGTATCCCTGCCCATCCCACTGCTATCCTTACCCATCCCACAAGCCTACAAAGGCTTAAACCATTTCTAAAAGTTTCCACCAAGACTTTATTTACTAAAAGAACTGAATCAAGTGTGTGAAGCAAAGATAAACTTTATTAATAACAAACTGTAAAAGCAAAATGACCCAAGTAAAGTGTCCCAAGCAAAGATAAAGTCAACAGGTAGCAACCCAGTCTCTGGCACTCTTCTCAGTCACTCTGAGGCGTGCCCATAGTCTCAGGGGTGAAGGGTCCAGGTGCTGTGGAGGTGGCTGCTGCTGGAGTGCTGGTCTGAGGTGCCATTGGGGTGCCTGGCCCCGAGAGGACAACAGGGGGTGATGTGTGGAGGAAGCTCTCAGAAAGCTGGCTCAGTCCTGTGATGTTGAGAGCCCCTTCCTCCATGACATGGGGTGTCAGTCCCAAGACCGATGTCAGATGTTCTGAGGCCGGGCTTGGCTGTGGAGTGGAGGAAGGAGCAGTGTAGTGGGGCTGTCTGGTCTGCAGGTGAGCGAGGTGAGGCGTGGGTGGCATCTGTGGCATGGGTGGCATCTGTGGTGTGGGTGGCATCTGTGGCATCGGTGGCACCGGTGTCATACGATGTATCTGTGCCTGGACTGGGAAGGGCTGCCTGTGCTGCTGGAACTCCTGGTAGCCATAGCCTTGGTAGGTGAGGGCCTGTGGAAAGCCTTGGAAGGGCTGTGACATCACCTGGGGTGGAGGAGCAGACCTGGACTGGGTCTTAGCTGGTTCAGCTGGGCCTGGCAGAAGACCTGTGATCCTCTCCTTTATTACCTGGTACTGTGATTCGGACATATCCATGAGGGTCTGGTTGACGTAGGTGAGGAAGGGCTTTCGGTTTGAGGATGATATGTCGGTGTGTACCAGCTGAGAGAGGAGATCTACGCTGCTTTTGATGGTGTCCCTGATCTCCAGCAGGACAGTGTGGCTCTGCCTCTCCGGTCTGCCTCTCTGCCTGCTTTCTGTGGAGATGGAGCTGGGGGTGGGTGTGGGTTGGTCTCTGGTGTCAGTATCCTCTCCTTGCTCCCACTGCATCAGGGGGTCCTACACATGCTCCGCCACGGGGAGTGCAGCTGTCGGGGGTGTCTCTGTCGTGGGGCACTCCACAAATACCTGCCTGGAGATAGGAGCTGACTCTCTGCCAGAAGAGGACTGACTCTCAGCAGGCTGCCTTAGAGAGTGGGTTGTGAGAGGGGCTGCTCCTCGGTGGCGGATCTCACCCTCCAGGAAGCTGCACTTGGCCATGATGTAGGTCTCTCTGTCCATCAGCTTGACCGCGGCCTGGCCAGATTTCTTGAGGTGCAGCTTCCCGTACCAGGTGTGCATGTGCTTCCACCACCCAAGGAGGACCTCTGAAGTGTAACCCAGGCTCTCCGCCTTCTCTCTCCAAGCTGCCTGCTTCCTCTTGGTGTCTCGATAGCCTGTGTCCCTTCCGCCATAGGTACTCGTTCTCCCTCAGCCATTCGAGCACCTCATCCTCATGTTCCTCTTTGATGGAGTACTGCCTCCTCTCCCTATCTCGTGTATGCCTCTTCCTCCCTCTGGCAGAGCCTTCTGGGTCCTCATCAGAAGGGCTTTGAGGTTCTAGGGGCTGGTCCACCACACCACCACCAGCAGCAACAACAACAGCAGCAGCAAAAGCAGGACCAGCAGCACCAGGAGCACCAGCAGGACCAGCAGCACCAGCAGGACCAGGATCATCATCAGCAGAGTAAGCACCAGCAGGACCAGGAGCACCAGGAGGACCAGCAGCACCAGCAGGACCAGGAGCAGCACAACAAAGTAAGCACCAGCAGAAGCCCCAGCACCAGGAGCAGCACCAGCAGAGTATGCCCCAGCAGAAGCCCCAGCACCAGGAGCAGCGCCAGCAGAGTAAGCATCAGCAGAAGCACCAGCAGCAGGAGCATCACCAGCAGAGTAAGCACCAGCAGAAGCACCAGCACCAGGAGCAGCCCCAGCAGAGTCAGCCTGAGCAGCAGAAGCCCCAACAGAAGCAGAGTCAGGGCCAGGGGGTGGGATGGTGGCCCTGTCCTTCTTGCCAGTGCTGGCAGGAGTAGGCACAGGCTTCCTCTTCTTCCCCATGGTTGTTGGCTGGATATGTGTCTGGCAGCAGGTCTTTCCTCTGAATGGTGACCTGCTTGCGAGCTGCTTCCCTTTATATCCATGGGGCTGATGCAATGCATCCTCCCCACATGTGCAGTGAACGCTTTGCATCCGCTAGGCATCCGCTAGTCATCCGCCAGGCTTCCGTGATGCATCCGCTGTATCCGCTCTGCATCTGTTCCTTCCGCTGCGCGTCCGCTTTGCTGTGCTCCCCCAGAAGCCCTGCGGATGTGCCATCCTCTTCCATCCGCTTCCATCCACTAGGCTTTCCTGGAGCATCTGCTTTACATCCTCGGTACGTCCTCTCCCCGTCCGTTCCTTTCCATTGTTGTCCGCTTTGTTTATGCAAATTTGGCGCACTTTTGAGAGCGGATAACAATGGATGGAACATTTTCTCGTCCACTGTGTCCTTTTTACATACTTTTTGCATCTGTCGGCCTATGTGACAGGGCCTTAAATTCAAACTCACACTTGCATCATTTTACATTTGAAATAGGATTCAAGAGAAATATCTCTCAGAGAAATATAAGCAATTGTGAGCTTTGAATATACAGTAGGGTTTTATTGCATACAGTATTTTATATATTAAATTAATAACTAGAACTGTTTAAAAAGTTTGTGACTTAATATGATCAAACATTATGGGGACATTGCCAGTATTACTGCTTATATGAATCTTATTTCTATAGTCTAACTCCATTAGTTGACTAATAGCAGAAATGTATACATGATTAAGAAATGTAGCCTTGTAAGTTCATTGTTAGTACAGTATACTTCCAAACAAGTATAAACCTTTCTTGAAACTTTTTCTTGTTGGGCTCATCAACAGGAATTCAACAATGATTCCCAAATGTTTGGCTTGGCATAGTTTGACTAAGCTTGAACTAGGCTGAAGATCACACAGTGACATAACTTGGTAACAATCCTTTTTTCAAACTGTATGCAATAAAACAGTAGATTTGTTCTCTTGTCAACATGAATGTATAGTTCTTTCTTATAGCCTTTATAATTTAATTCTGGCACCGCTTTCTGTTACTCAACCCATCATTTAATAGACTTTTTCCCTTTGCTTCTCAAACTTAAAGATGGGTGACTGTTGGGTGTTCAACTTGCTGCTCTGAGAAAATCTGGCTCTCAATTTCCATACTTGATGAAGAAGGATCTATCTGGAGAAGAAGCTCCAGTTGAGGGGTGGCGACTCTTCATTTTTTTAGTTTTCATTCCTATACATATAAATATCTAATGATCCGCATGCTTATTTCAGGGAATGGTTGTGCGATTATTTGAATGGCTTCTATATTATGTATTTTATGTGAAATTGCTACATCTATTCACAGTCTAATTTGTTTCTCATTTTTCGACATTCTTTAATTTGCCCCCAAAGAACAAGTGAAATGGTATGTGGAAAAAATGGCTTTTTTTTGTCCCAATAAATTTTTTATTTTTATATTTTAAAAAGCATCTCTTTTGGTGAACAACGTGGTTCTAGGTTTTTACATTTCAATACAAACATGACCATATTTACATATTAATCTTTCATATTCAATTTCATATCATGTTATTACTTACTCCATTTTCCTTTAAATATTCTCAAATATTCTTATATTCATTATACTTATTTTATCCAATTCCAATATCATAACTTATATCATATCATATCATATCATATCATATCATATCATAACTTATTTCATTTTTCTTTAAATATTCTCATATCTTGTTTTACAATATTATCTAAGATTCTTATTTCATTTCTATATTCATTACACGTTTTCTTTTATCTGTCACATTTGCAATTTTATCACATACTACTATTCAATTCATTGTTAGGTTCCATCCTAATTCTAATAATCCAAAAGTTGTCCCTTTAATTGTCTTTTGAAAACAAACAACCCAAAAATCATATTGAATAATGTTGAGTTTGAAATGTTGAGTTAGCTGAAAAACAAGGAAACAAAAAATGAGAAGAATAGGTTAAGGCTGTTTTCAACTTCCTAATCATCTCAAAATGTGTCACATATGGAGGATGCTGAGTGTAGGAGAGCTAAGGTAAAGTATCCTAGTGGAAGTCATAGCTGATGAGTCCATTGGACAAAATTCTTAACAGAATTTCAGCTGGAAACTGAGATTGTTATCATAGTATTCACTTTTCTTGTATAGATATACCCAGTGATGGATACAAACTGAATGAGTTCATTTCTAGCTTCTTCTCACTAGTATAGTTCTTTCTTTCCATATGACCAAATTTTAAGGGAGGCTAATTGCTAACAAAATTATTTGTAAGAATGGAATATATTCGCTGCAAAAAATAAATAGCCTTCTAATTTCTTGACCTATCAATTTAATAAGTACAGTACTTCTTCAAGACAGTTGATTTAGATCTTGATTTTTAGGAGTCCTTGATCTCTGAAGTCCATGCAAAACTTTTCATGGAATCAATTCACCTTTCATCTTGCCACTTTTCACCAATTTCATTCAGTATTCAGCAGAGCCATCTCTCGTCCACTGTTTCCTTTAAACATAGAACTTGGACTATATAAAAACCACAGCCTTCATTTTCAGAATCACTGACTGGATATAATCAAAACTACAGAAGCAATAGAGTGATGCTTATCATTTATTATTTAACATTTTTTTCTTTGATTTTAGTAATTGAATATTGATGTCTTGACTTCAGATTATGTTGACAATAACCTGGCCATTTTTATCTTCTGTCATATTTAATCAAGAAGGAAGAAAACAGCTATTGATCTTAGATAATACAATCAAAGCATGACATTTACTTCTTGATGATGAAAAAAAAACATAATGTGCAAATTGAGGGAGAAATAGCTATGTGTTCCATTGGCAAAGAAAATGGGCAGGTGGAAGGAGAAGTATTCTCATTAAAGTAATCTAGCATAGTGACATTTGTCTCTCATATCAGAATTTGTTAAATTTTGCTGTTGGGTGCATGCAGAGAGGCTAAAAAGTCCATCTTTTAAAGTAGGAACTGATAAATATTCTCTTCTTGCTGCTTAGCATTTTTGATTTGTTTTATAAAATGTAATGTAAAGGAAAACTTTAAACAACAGAAGTGAAGCATCTTTACTTTTAAAATATGAATGAAAAAAATCAATAAAGGAATATTATATTTCTCCCATGGGATCAATTTGGCTAGTTGATCTCAGGTTGGCATGTTCTGGATCCCTCCAATTAAATAATATAATCTCTATGGACCTGGGAAACACCCTTTCTCTCAGTTTCAATGTTTGCCCTCTGAAATGAGCTTCATGCCCATGAGTCTTCCACCTTGATGGCACCCAGAAAGCCTTAAAGACATGGTGTCAGTTTTGAAAGCCATATTCCACGCTGCTATATAGCCTGAGAAAGTGGTAGTGGAGTGATTAACTAGGTCTAAGTAGACAAAATAAAATTCTTTTGTTCATTCAAGGTCATTGAGTATGGTGCAGGATGAAATAAGGACCTTACTTTTGGAAGGATCGTGATTGGACCATGTGGTGTGATGATGGCCAAGGGGGGATGGATTTGTAGTTTGGGAATTTTTGGAAAGCCTGAAAACTTTTAGATTCGGGATTCCACAGATGAGCCAGGTACCATTCTAATAAAGGTGCTTTTGAGATATGTTTGTCTCAGAGTTACTGATTGGAATGGAGGTTTGCTGGAATACTGGCACATGGCTCTGGGCTAGGGTGGCTGGGGCTCCTATAAGATCTTTGAGAGTGTTTTATTTCTTTAATAATTATTGTATTTTACTCCATATTCTGTTGGCTTTATTATACCCTGCCAGTTAGGTGGTGCCTAAGTTGAATAAATTAATTAGAATTAAATTAAGTACTGGACTATATAAATCAACAATTTAACCATAGGTATAATCATAATCATACTAAAATTACAGTCCGACAGAAATTCAAAAGGATCTTTTGTCACTTGCCTCTCTTTGAGTCTTGAGACCATGACTCAGTTCACACATCACACTAAGCCACAATGTTATTTTTATTGTATCTTAGCAAGTTGTGCAAACCTAATCTTTGTGATTTAGTACACAAACTATCTTTAAGCATGGTCTGAATAAGATGACACTACTGATTTATATGGCTCGTTCTTTTTGAACTAAGTAGGCACACGTAACATTTTGAAAGTATATGGCTGTGAATGATCTCACAAAATGGCTAGTGAGGGATGTATTCCTAAAAAGTCTACCATGATGTGGATTAAATTCTAGACATTTTCCAAGTTAATAACTACTTGGCAACACCCTTCAAGGTCAAGGAGTGCAGCTGGAATTTGTTGATGTAAAGTTCTCACTAGCCTCACTAGGGAATTGCTGGTATTTTAAACGCCAGTTTTGTTTGGAACAAGAGGAGGCTAAATTTATGATGAACAGTTGAGGGAGCGACAGTAGGTATGTCTTATCTATCATAGAGATAGATGGATAGATAACAGATTTGGAAGGGACCTTGTTGGTCATCTAGTCCAACCCTGCCCAAGCAGAAGACCCTTCATCAACAAATGGCAGTCCAATCTCCCCTTGAAAGCCTCCAGAGAAGAAGCTCCCATAACTTCCGAAAGCAAGCTGTCCCATTGATTGATTGTTCTAACTGTCAGAAAATTTCTCCTTATTTCTGGTTTGAATCTCTACTTGATCAGTTTCCATCCATTATTCCTTGTCTGGCCTACAGGTGCTTTAGAAAATAGCTTGACCCCTTCCTTTCTGTGGCAGCCCCTAAAATATTGGAAGACTGCTATCATGTCTCCCCTGGGCCTTCTCTTCACTAGACTAGCCATGCCCAATTCCTGTAACTCTTCTTCATATGTTTTAGACTGCAGTCTCCTAATCATCCTGGTTGCTCTTCTCTGCACTTTTTCTAGAGCCTCAACATCTTTTTTATTGTGTAGTGACCAAAACTGGATGCAGTACTCTAGGTGTGGTCTTATTAAGGCTTTATAGAGTGGCATTAGTCCCTCCCTTGATCTTGATTGTATCTGTTTATGCAATTTAGGATTGAATTGGCTTTTTGGCGGCTGCTGCACACTGCTTGCTCATATTTAACTGATTGTCCACTAAGACTCCAAGATCCCTCTCACAGTTACTGCTATTAAACCTGGCTTCACCCAGTCTATATGTGCACTTTTGTTTTTTCTTGCCTAAGTGTAGGATTTTACGTTTCTCTACATTGAATTTCATTTTTTTAAATAGGGCCGAATGTTCAAGTCTGTCAAGATCCATCTGGATCTTGAGCCTATCTTCTAGAATGTTAGCTATTCCTGCCAGCTTAGTATCACCTGCATATTTGGTAAGTTCCCCTTCTATTCCCTCATCTAAGTTATTTATAAAGATATTGAAGAGTACTGGGTTCCCCTCTGCTTACTTCCCTCTATGTAGATGTGGACACATTAAGCACTACTCCTTGATACGAATTAGAAGGGACATGATCACGTCTTTCAATACTTGAGGAGCTGTCATAGAGAAGAGAGGATTGAGTTATTTTCCAAGGAAGGCATCAGAGGACAGGACAAGAAGTAATGGGTGGAAGCTTGTTAAACAGAGATGAACCTAGAAATAAGGAGAATTTTTCTGACAGTAAGAACAATTAATCAATGGAATAGCTTGCCTCCAGAAGTTGGCTATGCTCCATTGCTGGAGGTTTTCAAAAATAGAGTGGACAACCATTTGACTGGAATGTTATAAAACAGGGGTCTACAATCCCAGGCCTGCACCCAACTACCTGGTCTTGGCCCATTCGGAACCAGGCCACAGAACTGATAGGTGAGTGTACATGTGCAGCTTAACTTGCATGAGCAGCGGGTGAGCACATGTGTGCTCCATTTATTTGAGAGGCAGGCACATGCATGACCATTCCCTCTCCCTTCCCCCTGTCAGTCTGTAAGACCGGAAAGGTTGGGGGATGCTGGTGTAAGGTCTCCTGCCTTGAGGAGGGGTTGGATCCTTCCAGCTCTATGTCATATGTTCTAAAGATGATTTCCCCATTTTTCATTTGTCTTTTAAAAATATCTGAGCAGGATACCACAAAGCATTACTTTTTAGCCACCCAGTATTCCAAATTGTAAAATTATGGGATCTGGGAACTTTCTAGTAAATAAAGTTAATACTGTAGATTGCATTTGGATTTTGAATGTCCTTTTTTAAATTAACCAGTTTTAACAATCAGATGGAGGACTGCCAAGGAGAATTGTCTGTAGGCACGTTGTTACCCACTGGTACCATATTATCTACTTAAACTTTGCTAGTAATTTTCTAGAAAATGCCAGATATGGTACACCTGGCATAATTAGCATATAAAACCTGGGACCTTAATTCACAATACCAACCTTTCCTTCCAAAGTAAAACCCTTGTTTTTCTGTTTGCATGGGGCCAATGAATTCCTCTGAGCTGTATTTGTCCGTTGATAAGCCTCTAAATATAATTTACAATTATGAAAATGATAATTGTTCAGTAGTAAAAATAAGCCATATTCATCTTCTCTTCTGCTATTTAAATAATGGCATAATCCTCTTACTGAAGCTGGAAAAATGACTCATTAAATATGACAGTCAACTGAAATGTGAATGAAACAATGGATGCTCCTGAACAGCAGCTGAGCATTGTATGCCCAGATAGCTGAGTCCATCTGCATGTGAACACACTATTTTTGGCAATAGCATTGATTCTCTGCATCAGAGAACTTCCACTAAAAAAGAAAAGCTAAATTCCATTTTGCAATAGGAGCCTTAGGCCACATTTTTTTATCTGTATTTTTTTAACTTAGATATTTGCTGGGATAATTACTGGTAATTTTTCTCTTCACCATATGATGCCAGTAGCTTGCCATTCAACATATTGACTATTGAAATCTTTTCGGCTTCTGTCCCACATAATTTGCTTACCCAACTGTTTGTTATATAATCTCCTTTTTGCTATTTTGTTTGTGAGATTTATCTTCTTTATTAGTTAGTCATAAACCATAACTGACAACAAAATTGGAAATTCTACACTTTTTATTGCATGGACAATTATAATGAACAATAGGAATAGAGTTAGTCACTGAGGCATGCAACTGGAGTTCCTTTATAATGAGCGTTGGTAATGAAATAACTGTTCATCCTTTAACAACTGATCATATTTGTTAGAATGGCCAGTTGCAGACCTCACTAAAGACTATTATAAGGTCCTAATCCTTTTATTTGATTATCTTTGCTGCAGATAAGCCTTTTCTTTGGAATATTTATATGTAAAAATATTTTAAAATATTCTGCAGTTGCATTTTTCAAACAGTTTTTCTACTAACTGCTTATCAGCTGTACTCTTAACCCCAAAGCCCCAGCATAGGCAGTAGGTTTGATGCTATATGCATCAGGTGTATGTTGATATCCACAACAACATGTCTCAGAGCTGAATTGCAGCATAACTAGGATATGTATTTATTTGATTATTTATATCCTCCTGTATTATTGTTACAAATAACTCAAGGAATCCAACATTCTTTCCTTCTCCTATTTTTTCCATAGCAATAAGCCTGTGAGGTTAGTTGGGCTGAGAGCGAATGACTGACCTAAGGTCACTCAGCTGGTATTTATGTCTAAGCAGGACTTGAACTCATAGTTTCTTGCTTTCTAGCCCCATGCCTTAACCACTAGACCAATCTAGCTCGGTCTAAGCCTTGGATATTAGCCTGCATTACAATAATTTCTGGGCATCAGTAACAAGGCCTATGTAACTTATTGGCTCTTGTGTCTTTTGGTGAGTAATCATAAGGGCAGTCAAAAGCAAAACCCTTACAAATGCTTAAATATAAAAGAAAATAGCTTAAAAGAAAATGGACAGTGGTGGGATTCAGATTTTTTTACTACCGATTCTGTAGGCGTGGCTTGGTGGGTGTGTCAGGGGAAGGATAGTGTAAAATCTCGATTCCCACTCCGCTCCAGGGGAAAGATACTACAAAATCTCCATTCCTTCCCCACCCCACTCACTTGCTTTACAGTTCCATTCTCCTGTATAGGGCAACAAAAGAAGACCCAGCCAATCAGCTGGGACTCAGGAGGCAGAGAATAGATGGAGGCGGGGCCAGTCAGAGTTGTATTCTGAACTACTCAAAATTTCTGCTACCGGTTCTCTGAACTACTCAAAATTTCCGCTATTTTTTCTACTTTTACTACTGGTTCTATGGAACTGGTCAGAACCTGCTGAATACCATCTCTGAAAATGGGGATAAGTCAAACACAATGAAAAGAAGTCACAATAGTCTCTAGAAAAAGATAGAGATTAGACAAAATGATTACACAAAAGAGGAACAAATCCATTTTAGAAAGTTGGAAGCCTTTATTCTATTTTATGCTAAGAAATCAGCATAAGTAAAGTCATAGAGTTGTACTAATGGACTAGGAACAGGATCATAAGTGAAGGTCAAAACATGGTCTCATTAATCAGAATGTGGATTGTACCTTAGATCTTCAAGACCAGGGATTTCCAACAACTCCATTTTGAATGAAGGAGTTATACGCAAAATGTTTTGAATTTAAGGATCTTGAGTTTGAAAAGCCCTATTTGGGTTCCAAACAGCTGTCTGAAGTGTGAAATTGGGTATTTTCAGCTTGAGAATCTTCCAAACTGATCAAGACAGCCTGCTTCACATGTGAAATGAGGCATTTCAATTTTGAGACAGGTCATTCTGAACATGAAATGTTTTTTGCAAATCTCTAAAAGCATGAAAATGGCAAATGGGCCAGAGGTGGTATTCAGCAGATTCTTACCAGTTCTGGTGAACCAGTAGTGGAAATTTTGAGTAGTTCAGAGAACCAGCAAATACCACCTCTGACTGGAGATTTTACAGTATCCTTCCCCTGCCATGCGCACCAAGCCATGCCCACAGAACTGGCAGTAAAAAAATTTGAATCTCACCACTGAAATGGGTCCATAGATAGGACTAATCACAGCTTGTAGTAAAAATGTAATTCACACTAACAATGAAATTACTTTTGCTTTCATTCAACCATATATAAGTAGCTCAATCATTTCAGGAATGAAGAACATTTCTTAAATTTGGGGTTATATCGAAACAATTTATTATTTCATGAAAATTGCTATTGCATAAGTATCTGTAACATACAGGTGAAACTTGAAAAATTAGAATATCATGCAAAAGTTCATTTATTTCAGTAATGCAACTTAAAAGGTGAAACTAATATATGAGATAGACTCATTACATGCAAAGCAAGATAGTTCAAGCTGTGATTTGTCATAATTGGGATGATGATAGCTTACAGCTTATGAAAACCCCAAATCCACAATCTCAGAAAATTAGAATATTACATGCAATCAATAAAACAAGAATTGTACATAGAACAATATCGGACCTCTTAAAAGTATAAGCATGCATATGTACTCAAGACTTGGTTTGGGCCCCTTTTGCAGCAATTACTGCCTCAGTGCGGCGTGGCATAGAAGCTATCAGCCTGTGCCACTGCTGAGGTGTTATGGAAGACTGGGATGCTTCAATAGCGGCCTTCAGCTCTTCTGCATTGTTCAATCTCATGTCTCTCATCTTTCTTTTGGCAATGCCCCATAGATTCTTGATGGGGTTCAGGTCAGGCGAGTTTGCTGGCCAATCAAGCACAATAATCCCATGGTCATTGAACCAGGTCTTGGTGCTTTTGGCAGTGTGGCAGGTGCCAAGTCCTGCTGGAAAATGCAGTCAGCATTCCCATAAAGCTCATCTGCGGAAAGAAGTATGAAGCACTCCAAAATCTCCTGGTAGATGGCTGCGTTGACCCTGGACTTAATGAAGCACAGTGGACCAACACCAGCAGATGACATGGCTCCCTAAATCAACACAGACTGTGGAAATTTCACACTGGACTTCCAGCATTTTGCAGTGTGTGCCTCTCCATTCTTCCGCCAGACTCTGGGTCCTTGGTTTCCAAATGAGATGCAAAAGATGCTCTCAACAGAAAAAAGGACTTTGGATCACTGAGCAACAGAGCAGTTTTGTTTATCTTTAGCCCAGAATTAGATGCTTCTGACATTGTTGTTGTTCAGGAGTGGCTTGACAAGAGGAATATGACATTTGAAGCCCGTCTGTGTGTGGTGGCTCTTGATAGACTGACTCCAGCCTCAGTCCACTTCTTATGAAAGTCCCCAATGGCCTTTTACTGACAATCCTCTCCAAGCTACGGTCATCCCTGTTGCTTGTGCACCTTTTTCTTCCACACTTTTCTCTTCTACATAACTTTCTATTAATATGCTTTGATACAGCACTTTGGGAACTTCATTTGCAATTACCTTTTGAGGCTTTCCTTCCTTATGGAGGGTGTCAGTGATGGTTTTCTGCACAACTGTCAGGTCAGTAGTCTTTCCCATGATTGTGCTTCCTACTGAACCAGACTGAGAGACCATTTAAAGGCTCTGGAACCTTTGCAGGTGTTATGGCTTAATTAGTGGATAAGAGTGGGACACTTTGAGCCTAGAATATTGAACCTTTTCACAATATTCTAATATTCTGAGATTGTGGATTTGGGGTTTTCATGAGCTGTAAGCCATAATCATCTCAATTATGACACATCACAGCTTGAACTATCTTGCTTTGCATTTAATGAGTCTATCTCATATATTAGTTTCACCTTTTAAGTTGCATTATTGAAATAAATGAACTTTTGCACGATATTCTAATTTTTCAAGTTTCCCCTGTACACATGAAAACAATGTTTTGATACTTCTTTTAATGCATTCCTTTTGTCTTGCAGAAATACAAGGAATATGAAAAGGAGGTTACCATTGAAGAAATTGATGGCCTTCAACTTGTGAAGAAACTAGCCAAGAATATGGAAGAGATGTTTCATAAAAAGGCTGAAGCTGTCCGGGTAGGTAGGGAGTAATACTGAGCCAAGACGCTTCCTCCATATTTCTCAGAAATCTTCACCTCCAAAGAAGTGAAGATTCCTTTTTGTGGTATGACATCTTCTTTGTAGGGGTAATGGGATGAACTTTATTGTCCAAACAGGTAGCCGTATACATTGAATAAATAAAAATGTGTATGTTGCAGGGCATGATGCGCAGGGGACTTTATATATGCCTTGGTTTTCCAGGTCAATTTTATCTTTGGGGTTTCTTAGGATGGCTGCTATATTTCTGTCTGTTTTGAAGGCAGTCTTGATGTGATACCTGTGCAGTATCTTACTGATTTTGTCTGTAGTACCTTTTATGTAGGGCAGGACAGCTGTTCCATAGGTCTGTTCATCTTCTAGGTCTCCATTATGTCTCAGCGTGTTTTTGTGGATGAGGCCTGTGATTTTGCTTTTGTGGAAGCCGTTGGTTGTCAGTACTTTAGTCAGGGTGCATAGTTCAGTCTTTATGTGTGTCCAACCAAGACAAAAAAATGCTACAAAACAGATAGAAAATATTAGAAACACCAATCAAGCAGAACACAGCAAACTCCAAGACCAATAAACACAGACCAAGACTCCCAACCAATAAACACAGACCAAGACTCCCAACCAATCATGATGAAGAAAAAACCATTCCAATACAGCAGTAGGCTAACACCAAATTTAAAACAGAAATGGCTGTGAAAGCTTAACTCACAGACGAACACAATACAATGACGTGGGAAAATACCAGACGAACACAATACGGAAGCCTGATGATGGCAGATGAGATTCTGCCAAAACGTTGCTACAACTTTAAAAGCACAACTATAATGATGTGAGAAAATACCCGAACAAATCTGAATACCATGTTTATTTATATATATATATATATATATATATGTGTGTATGTATGTATGTATGTATGTATGTATGTATGTTTGTATGTATGCATGCATACATACATACATATATATATGTATATGCTAAAGCAGAAATGTTGCTTTTTTGATAGTATATTTCCCCTTCACTCTACACTTTTTAAATTCTTGGTCTATACATCAATATTTGCATATATATTTAAATATATGCAAATATATACAAATGAGGGTCATTTGCATATATTTAGAAGACTTTGAACAGGCTCTCTTCAGTAATAAAGGTTCTTGTGTCTGTGGTCTCCTATAAATGGTACATATTTATAATGTCCATAGCCTTTCGCTCAGTCTCCTGTTACCAACAGTTCTTGCAAAACAAAAAACTCAGGGACTAGGACTTGAAATTAAGTGTCAGAATTTTCCTGCTCATAGAAGTGTATGAATTATTTTGAAATCTATGTGAACAATAATAGGTACATGGTTTTTGAGTATTGCTATTTCTTTTCTCCCTCTTGATAATAGCATTTCCTTATGAATAAGTTACTGTGAGTTTTTAAAGTATTGTAAGATTTATCTTACTTGAGGAAAACAATTGAAATAGGAAAGAAAAGGCAAATATTAAGTGGTATAATAAATAGGTTGTGTTGTAATTATGTGAGAGAACAGGAAAAACTGCAAAAATATGTTTGATACAGAAATTAACTTAGCCTTTTATTTTAAAAAGAACAAGCTTTTAGACTTGGCAGTTGTAAAATTATGTTTAAAGTACATAGATAATCCCTACTGAAATATCTAAAACAAGAGCAAATGTGTCTTGTAATAGTTTACATTTTACAGAATTCAGTTTTTTTTTTCATGAATAGCAAATCAGAATAGGTGACATAAAAATAAAAAATAGAATAAAGACAAAATGTAAGTATTCTTATTTATTTTTATTAAAATATTTGATGTTGTTGGAAATAAATTTTTTCTGCTCATTTTTATAACTAATATGCAAATCATTCTGTATGAAATTTGACAGCACTCAATTTGGAATTCCTGTTCTCATTTAGTTTTCTATTTTTTGAATCAGATGGTACATTCACAAACAAGTTTAAAAGTTGTATACTTTGGCATACATCTATTTTCCTGTGAAATGGTTCAGGTATTTTGCTACTTTCATTTTCGATTAGTAGCATGGAGGTACTGAGCATATAAATCTTGTTTCCACCACTCCTTCTACCCTCTATTTAAAAATAAACTTTCAAATCTTTCCTTCCTTCCTTCTTTCCTTGAAATTGAATTAACTCCTTCATAAATTGAAAGACAAAAAGGACAAGTATTAAAAAGTGGAAAGAGGGTCACATAACTAAGACAAAATATCAGCAAATAGCCAGAACCTGCAAAGATGAAGTCAGGAAAGCTAAAGCTCAAAATGAACTAAGAATTGCAACAATATTTTTTTTTAAAAAAAGCTTTTTTCAACATGTAAAAAACAAGAAAAAAGTCAAGAAAATTTTTAATCCATTACTGTGAAATAATGGTAAAAATGCGATGATCAACAGGGAAAAAGAACTACTTAACTTGTTTTTTGCATCTGTCTTTACACAAACTACATCAGCTCTTTTCCAGGCCTCTGGTAATTTCTCAGTGCTCCAGGATTTTTGAAAGATATAGTTCAGTGGTTCTAAGATCATGTCTGCCAGTTCCTTCAGATCCATCCGGTCCTGGTGATTGAATTCATCTAGGGTGGACAGGTGCTCTCCTACCATTTTTTCGTCTTTTAACTTGTAATTCTAATCTATTTTTATGGTACTGTTTTTGATAAGTTGGACTGTTTTTTCCATTCTCATCTTCAAAAAAGGGGAGAAAATGGACCCAGGAAATGGACCTATCAGCCTAACATCAATATATGGGAAGATTCTGGAAAAGATAATTGTGCAATGAATCTGTGAACACCTAGAGGCAAACAAAGTCATAAGCAAAAACTAACATAGGTTTGTCAAAAACAGAGCATGCCAGACAAATCTGATTGCATTCTTTGACAAAGTGACAAAATTAGTGGGCCAGATAAATGCTGTGGATATAATTTGCTTGAACTTCAGTTAGGTATTTGATAAAGTAAACCACAACCCACTACTTCATAAGATAGAAAAAAAAAGTTTGTTGAACAGCATCATCACCAGAAGGATTTGAAACTGGCTGACCAACCACACTCAGTGTGCAGTCCTCCATGGAACTGCATCTACATGGAGGGAAGTATATAGGGCTCTGTTTTAGGCCCTTCAATATCTTCATCAATTATTTGGATGAAGGGATGGATGGGGAACTCATCAAATTTGCAGATGATACCAAGCTACAGGAATAGACAACACTCCAGAAGTTTGACTTAAGGCCCTGTCACACTGCTCAACGGATGCAAAACGTTTGTAAAAAGGACACAGCGGATGAGAAAAATGTTCCATCCGTTGTTATCCGCTTTCAAAAGGGGCAAAAATTTGCATAAGCAGAGCGGATAACACGGAAAGGAACGGACAGGGGGAGGATGCAGAGCGGATGGAAAGCGGATGCAGAATGGAAGCCAAGCGGATGGAAGCGGATGCAGAGCGGATGCAGAGCGGATGCATAGAGGATGCAGAGTGGATGCAGAGCAGATGTAGAGGATGCAGAGTGGATGCGTAGAGGATGCAGAGCGGATGCAGAGCAGATGCGTAGTGGATGACGCGGATGCGTAGCTGCATCCGCTTTCATTCTTTCTCCGTCCGTGCTACTAACGCTGCGCGTCCGTTCCGCTTCCTCCCTGCGTCCGTTTACTGCTGGAACGGATTTGAGTTGTGCGGATGCACAGCGGATGCCTAGCGGATATAGCAGATGCATAACGGATGCAGAACAGATGTCCCCCTTATGCCTAGCGGATGCAGAATGGATGAATTGGATACATTTTCCGCTCAAAAGTTTTGAGCAGCTCAAAACCTTCTGAGCGGATGAAATGTCAATAGACGGATGCTGGACAGATAGAGAGGAAGCAGAACGGAAGCATCGCATTAACCAAAGGATGGCAAGTGTTTTTCTCCGTTTTACATCCTCTTTCCATCCGTTGGTGCAGTGTGACAGGGGCTTTAAGATACAGAATGATTTTGACAGACTTGAACATTGGACACTGTCTAACAAAATGAAATTCAATGGTGAGAAAAGTAAGGTTCTACATTTAGGGAAGAAAAACCAAGTACGCAGGTATAGTATGTGTGGTACCTGGCTCCTCAGTCTAAAAGCCCTGTCACACTGCCCAATGGATGTAAAACGTTTGTAAAAAGGACACAGCGGATGAGAAAAATGTTCCATCCGTTGTTATCCGCTCTCAAAAGGGGCAAAAATTTGCATAAGCAGAGCGGATAACACAGAAAGGAACGGACGGGGGGAGGACGTAGAGCGGATGGAAAGCGGATGCGGAACGGAAGCCTAGCGGATGGAAGCGGATGCAGAGCAGATGCATAGAGGATGCATAGAGGATGCAGAGCGGATGCGTAGAGGATGCATAGAGGATGCAGAGCGGATGCATAGCGGATGACGCGGATGCATAGCTGCATCCGCTTTCATCCTTTCTCCATCCGTGCTACTAATGCTGCGCGTCCGGTCCGCTTCCTCCCTGCGTCCGTTTACCGCTGGAACGGATTTGAGTTGCGCGGATGCGCAGCAGATGCCTAGTGGATATAGCAGATGCGTAATGGATGCAGAACGGATGTCCCCCGTATGCCTAGAGGATGCAGAACGGATGCATTGGATACATTTTCCGCTCAAAAGTTTTGAGCAGCTCAAAACCTTCTGAGCGGATGAAATGTCAATAGACGGATGCTGGACGGATAGAGAGGAAGCAAAACAGAGACAGTGAGTACAGAACGGAAACATCGTGTTAACCAACGGATGGCAAGTGTTTTTCTCCGTTTTACATCCTCTTTCCATCCGTTGGTGCAGTATGACAGGGGCTTTAGTAACTGTGAGAGGAATCTTGGAGTCCTAGTGGACAATCACTTAAATATGAGCTGGCAGTGTGCTACAACAGTTTGCTACAAAAAGCAAACACAGTCCTAGGCCGCATTAACGGAGGGATAGAATCAAGATAACATGAAATGTTAGTCCTACTTTATAATACCTTGCTGAGACCACACTTGGAATACTGCATCTAGTTTTGGCCTGCACAATGTAAAAAAGAAGTTGAGACTCTAGAAAGAGTGCAGAGAAGATATATCAAGATGATTAGGAGACTGGAGCCTAAAATGTATAAATAACGCTTGCTGGAATTGAAAGCACCTGAAGGCAGGACAAGAAGCAATGGATGGAAACTAATCAAAGAGAGAAGCAACCTAGAACTAAGAGAAAATTCCCAACAGAAGAATTAATCAGGAGACATCTTGCCTCCAGAAGTGGAAATTTTTAAGAAGAGATTGGAGAGAAGAGATTGGATAATCATTTGCCTGAAATGGTATTGGGTTTCCTGCCTGACCAGGGGATTGGACGAGAAGATCCAATTCCAGTGTTATTCCTTCCTAGATCAGGGATGGAAAAATAGGAAATTCCTGAGAATAAAAGAGTGATTGCAGCTTTAGATGGATTTATTCAATCACAGTGTCAGATGGTGCCCCATTCAAAATACAAGAAAAAAATACTTAGACTCCATTAATTTGAGAAAAGATATCTTTTACTGGAAGTCAAGTGGTAGCAACAAAAGAATTCTGAATCTGAGAAAATGAGTGCGTAAATCACATATACAAAGTGATGGCAAAGTTCTCACCCCCAATAGTTCAATTGGCTCATCCAATTAAAAGTTGTGTATAGCATCATGTGGGAATCTCCAGGTGGTGATGAGGCCTCTGTCCGTTGATCTTGACATAGTTTGATAAAGAGTTGCAGTTGTGCATAGCATAGGATAGAAGCCTAAGCAAGAAACTCCCCCCTCAAACTGATACAGTTCTGTTTTGTAACACCTCCAGCTCATTTTCCATAACCATGTCCCCTGTCCTCCCCCATTGCTTATGACAGCCAAAAGATGCAAAGCAAAGGAAGAAAATCTTGAAGGCTGATACACAGTTTCATAGTACATATTTTTAAAACTGCAAATATTGTCAGACTATAGCATTGAGGTCTTTTTAAAAAGAGTGGTTTATTTTGAATCCTGTAGTGTAACTGCAAAGTTACTAGTTCATTAAAAGCAATTGGCTATGTTTGTTCCATGCTGTTTATTTGATGATCAGCATTAATGATCATATGGTTCTATGGAAGTCTGGTGAGATTCCGGAATTGCAGCAGAAGGCTTTCTGCTACATTTCTAGGTCACTGCACTGTATCATAATGTAGTGTAAAACATAGTAGTAGAGTTAGTCAACAGCCATGAATTAATAGCAATCTGTTTTATAACATTGGAGGAAGAACAAGGCGGGATTCACTTCCTGGATTAAAGAAAAATGTGCCTTGTTAGTTACAAAGTCTCAGTGAGATGGAAAATAGTTTCCATTTTTTAAAAAAACTTTTAAAATGTTTTGTTTGTAGCCCCCAATCTGAAGGACTCAAAATTTATCTTCAAGTGATCTGCTGTGCTCGAGTTCTCAAAATTACCCAGTGTGTTGTAGAAATCTTACTTTTGGCTAAAAAATTAAGGGCAATATAAAGATTAATCTAATCTAAAGCCTTGCATTTATATAATTCATCTTTGACATAATTTTGCCAGTCATTCTGTTTGCAAACAGTTTAATTATCGTTTATATAACCAAAGGCTATTTTGGAATGACATCAAATTCAGCAATGTTTTGTTGTCCCACCAAGTTTAGATCCTTGTTATCCGGTCAGCGAAAGGGCTTGTATTTTGGAAATGGAGAATGTTCAGTCTACCATAATGATTTATCAGACAAGAAGAGAAATAGTATTGTTGCTTCATTACATTACTTGTAAATGTAAACTACTTAAGAGAAATAAATGAACTAAATTCAAGAGGATTTATAAAGATCGTTTGTTTAGTGAAATGCAATTAATTTCATGGTTAAAAATTACTGGCTTCACTTATGCTGAAACATAACATCCTTTTACTCTTACTTACCCAGCAGAATGTGAGAAAGAAATTATAGAAAATGCCCAGGACTCTATCAGCAGAGTAACTCCTGGAAAATAAAACAATTGCCTGAATTTTGCATGTGAGTACAGCTGATAAAAGAGAGACCAAGTTTGGAAGTGGTATAGATCATGCCAAGAAGAAAGAAGTTTGGAAAAGAATGATCTAATACAGTGGTGGCAAGTCTTTTTGGCACTGAGTACTGAAACAGGAGCACACATGTGCACCGGAAATTGGAAGAGCAATTTCTTGGCATGCTTTGTGGGAGCGACGGAAACCGGAAGCTCAGCTTCCCGGTGCACACATGCCTGCTTGCCATCTGACCTTCTGGTTTCTAACATGCATGCATGTGCAAATACCAACTGGCCAGCGTGTGCATGCGTGCCAGGGAGCTGCTGTTTCGGTTTCTGGTGCTCCCATAAGCGTGAAGACCAGCTGGCCGGCATGCACATGCATACCAGAGAGCTGCTCTTCTGGTTTCCATCATTCTAGTAGATGCAAAGACCAGCTGGTGAACCCAGAAGAGCAACAGGCTACAGCTGGCGTGCCCGGAGAGATGGCTCTGCATGCCATTTCCAGCATGCATGCCATAGGGTTGCCATCTGATCTAATACAGCCCAATGGAAGAGAAGTTGGCAAATATTACAATAAATATAAATTTAATAAATAAATAAAGTATTATTGCCTGATCCATTCTAAACTTCCTTGATCCTTTTGTTCTTTTGATTCTGCTGGTATAACTTGATTCTGCTGGTATAACTCACTTTCCCAGTACAAACCTACAAATAAGGAATTGTGACATGAGAAGAAAGTGAAACACCACAGAGAAATAAAACATTGCAAATTCACCCTCCCCTGCCCCGCCAGCCTTTCAGAAGGCATTGTGGACCTGATTTTTGCTCAAGCATTGAGTCTGACAAGGTTATGAACTGTTGAATCATTTTTTTCCCCAAAGTACTTTATGTGTTTATATATCATTGTTTTGGTTTTTTAAGTTTTAATAAAAGTGGTTTTATTGTATGTCTCTGATCTTTAATGATACTGTATGTGCCACACTGAATCCTGTGCTGAATGGGCAATGATATTAATGAATTTATTGATTAGTTAGATAAAAATACTTTGTTACACAGATGAAGACAGAAACAAACAAATTTGTTTGTTGAAAAGAATAATGAAAAACATGCTTTGCTTATTTGAATAACTGCTTACTGTTGCTAATGTATGCTGTTTGCTTAAATTAAACTGATATTGTAAAACAAAAAGAAAAAGTATTTTCTGGAGAATAAAAGGAAAATCCCTTCCTTCCTTCCTTCCTTCCTTCCTTCCTTCCTTCCTTCCTTCCTTCCTTCCTTCCTTCCTTCCTTCCTTCCTTCCTTCCTTCCTTCTTCAGACATTTCCCCTCCTTTATTAGTCCCTCCTTCTGCTTCTTGCCCCTTCTCCTGGCTACCTGGCAAAATTGATTCCCATTATAGGTGTACTGTGAAAAGTAATTGCTGTTATACAGTAATTCAATTTCAGCACATTCACGCATCAGTAACCTAGCAGGGTTTATCAAGAGAAAACAGGGACATTCGAGCTTTTTATCATTAAATTCCACATGTAGAGGCTCATTTTTTGAAAGAGCAGAATATCATCATTTGCATTTCACGAATATGGCCAATTGTGAATAAATATTTCTTTCTGTAAGGGTGGGTTTTTTCCTTTTTTTTGCTACAGCATTGATGGCTACACGGTATTATTAGAAATATATTGTTTAGGCTTGTCAAACATCAGCTGTGCTTTTATATATGCATGTGAAAAGTGTATTGATATGACATAGAAGTTTTACCTTGCTCCACACACAGTCTCAAATAAATATAAATTCATCCCCAAGGGGAGCCACTGTTTAAAAATCTGAATGCCATACTCATGCATGCTGGGTTTGGTGACTTAGCAACAAGAACTGTGGAAGAATCTCCAGGGTTTCACCCCACTGGGAATGGCCTGTCCCACCATGCTGGCAGAGGAGCCTGCTGTAGGCCCTGCCAGCCCAGGTATTTCTGCTGGTGCAGTCCATCTCTGCATTGCACCTGCCCTCTGGAATATCTTGCCTCCTCACTTGGACTGAGGTTAGCTCCAATCCATTCCGACTTTCCATTAGAATCTAAAGACCTGGCTCTGCCAATTGGTTTGGGGCTCAATTGAGAGAGTATCACAGTGGAGGTGGTTGATCGATGAATGACAGATCTCACCTTCCTCTCCATCCTGTTCCCACCCTCACCATCTTTTAACTTGACCATGGTATTTGGTCCTGTGCAGTATTTTATTTAGGTTTTAATCTTTGCACAGTTTTTTATTTTTTTATTGTTCTAAGCTTCCTGGAGTTATTCTGAGGTAAGATGGGCAAATTTTATAAATATATAGATGATAGATAGATAGATAGTTTAGAATTGGTAGAAGCAATTTTGCTTATAAAAGCTGAACTTTGTTATTAATGCACTTGGCTAAGGGCAGCCCCATATGTGGTGCAATGCAATAGCCCAAACAGGAGATGATTAAGAGGTGAATACAAGTAAACAAAGCCTCTGGTACCAGGAAGGGTCACAACAAGACCTCTGTAAATACCCTCTTGGCTACAGTGCCACTTGCTTCTTAAGCAGGAGCTGGGAGTCCAAGTGGATCTCCAAATTGTGAACCAGCCATGATCAAAGAGTGCAATCCTGTTCAGAACTAAAGATGGTATCTCACTGGAATAGGCAGGCCATTCTCACAGCTAATCCATCTTGCTGGGATTCAGTTTCAGTCTGTTCTTCCCTTCCAGATTTGAATAATGTTCAGGCATACCTGGACACCAGTTTTATTTATTTTATTTGTACATTTCACCTTAAAGTAATTGTCTCTGTGCTTTTGCTGCGCAACAACTCTTCTTGGGCCTCCGGGACTTCCTTGCTGGGATGCTGTCACTGGTTACTTAATATAATCTATGAGATATTGTTTTGCAACAAGATGTAGGGGAAGAACAGTTAAGATCTGGGAGGTAGTTAATGCTTCTCTGTGAGAGGGCAGGATGCTACTAGCTTTGAAAGATGACAAAGCTTTCCTGATATGGCTGGAAAATCAAGGAAAGGCTGTCACTAGAGTAGATTTGCTTCTCTGAGTTTTGTGTGCTAATTGTAGCTGGAATGAGAAATCTTACCCTCATTCTTTATACCAAGCTCAAAGATTACTGTTATATACTGTATAAAGGGCTGCATTTCATAATAATTTAAAACTTCAAACTTTTAACTAAAAAAAATCTAGTAATCCAAGAAAAAAGTAGGAATCACCTATAATGCACAGTGTAAGAACTATATAGCCATTATGTAGGACAGACGGATAAAACACTAGCAGAGTGCATCCATGAACACCACCTAGCCATCAGAAGACATGATGAAAACTCAACAACACATGGAAGATTCAACAATAGTTTCATCTGGGAAACTATGAACATCCTAGACTAAACTAAGTACAAAAATGCTAGGAAATTCCTGGAGGACAGGCATATAGACACATAAGCCATCAATAGGCACAAAAAGATAAATCACATTTACACTTCATTCAAAAAAGGCAATAAAAATAGCTAAGAATGAAACAACAACAAAACAGAACACATCTCCTGCTGCAAATGATACCCAGACAAGTAGGGATTAACACCAAAACCCAAGAATTTTAAAGCATACCAAAGTAATTCTCTTCCACAGGTGCAATTAAGGTGGATTTATCTTGAATCACTTTCGCATGCTTCCCCATTTCCCAGCAAAGAGGACATTTTTTTCTTTTGTTACTGTTTTTTGTTATTGCCCTGTTTTCTTTCTCTACTCGTGCTAATTGTCTGGTTTCTCAAAATCCATTAGTTATTGCATCACAATAATGAATATTTTTTTGTCAGAACCAAGTAAGTTTTGTTCCATCCAAGTAGTCATGTTCTGGGGTGGTGTTTTACCAAATAACAGTGATGAAGTACTGAAACTTTGGATAGTTTTTGACAAGCCAGTCATGGTGGCTCATTTGTGCTCAAATCTTGGTTGTTTGGCTTACAATCAGCTGCTTGAAAGTCTGGTAATGTTTGCAGAGTATGAGAAAGCAGAGATAAGGTCAGATTATGTGCTGTCTATCAGTGAGAGGTGATATGTGGCAGAAAGCTCAGCCACTGACATCACTGAAGAATGTCACTGTCAGCTCATCAGCCATACTGCTAGTTGTAGAAATTTGCTTTTGCTTTCAAATGTCTATTAGGAGCTATGCCTTTTATTTTAAAAAGTAAATGCTAGGGATGGCTGCCAAGAAAACTGGGTGCCATGAAGCTGAACAGACAGATTGTTGGCCAACCCCAAGCTTTGTCTTATCTAAATATTTTAGGGTTTGAATATCAATTGTGATGTTTTAAGCTAGTGAAACTAGAACCCAAGATTCCCTTGCCACAGGTAGACATTTTGTGAAAAAGGATTAGAAGGCAGAGATCTTCACAGCTGGGAAGGGAGTAACTAAAAGTCTTATTTCTAAAGGGTGTCAGCTCTGGAAGCCATATTAGAACCAGAAGCTTCCATGCTGACATGTTCCTGTGCCCGGGAAAGTAGGAGGGGGGAATTTTAGAGTGTTGGTAATTAGACATACTAGCAGTCTTATTTTCTGTCAAGGTCATATTATTCCTGCACCTGGTGGAGGAGTGGTTGAAGGGATGTCTCAACTTGGGACGGTTGGTGATTGGACATGTGATGGACTCATGGATACAGGGGTTAGGTTTTGACTATTGGATTACTAAGGGAAAACCCGGAACTCTCAGATTCGGGTTTTCTCAGATGTACCAATCTAACTACTCTAATAAAGCAAAACTGAGAAAAATGCCTGTCTCTGAGTTTTTAATTGGAGTTGGGTTTTTCTGGAATTCTGAAAGTGAGAGGAAGAGGCTCAGCCCTTTAATACTGGGATGGCTGAATGGCTGGAAGGAGGGATGGGGCAGTTTTTTTAATGTGCTATATATAAATATTTAGAACTTTGCATGTATCTTTTCCTTGCAGAAACCACTTATCTAACCTTCTTGTCTCTATTTCAGAATCAGAGCTGAGATAGATTTTTATGCCATGCTGGGACAGGGAGTACGCATGGGTACCCATAAGATACCTCCTGTCCCTGCCTTGTCTGAAAGTGAGGGTAAACTCTTGCTCCCTTCCTTGTAATAATGTTAACTCGTGTTATGCATGAGGCATGCTTTCTTAGTAGACTTCCACTCATTTTTTTTATACTATATGCTCCCTCCCTCAACCACCCTAAATCAATTGGCTCTTGACTGAAGATTCTCTCTGCTGTTTGATTCCTATTGTTTGCTAGATAGGTAGGTTATCATGAGGAAAACACACTTGGCAGAAATATCAAGGGTAATATTAGATAAAGCCAAAGATCTAATTTCCTGATTCCATTATCCAGATGTGTCATAATGCGTGGCATAAATCCACAACACTTTCTTACTCTTCTTGTTTCAGAGCATCGGCTAATGACAGTACTATAACTTGAGGTAATGGAAATAATAATGAATTACGAGAATCTGTATGCACTGATAACATTCATGAATCTGTCATATTCCTATTTAAAGCCAAACAATAGTGCCTATCATAAGTACGTTTTGTAGCCAATTCCCCAGGTTAACTCTGTGTTGGGTGAAGTTGTATCTCATATTGTACCCAAAATCACATCATTTGGCATTGTGGGATGACCACAGTTTCTGAATTTTTAAAAAGGTGCTTATTTTCAATAGAATGTGAAATTTCATATGCTTCTATATAAAATAAAATGCCCCCAAATATTTTACTCTTTCTTGATAAATAATACAATTTTGCTTATTTTCTTGTTCATCTGTTTTTGTACAACTCTTCATTAGCCTTGATTATCCTTTTTGAGGATGCAATGATATGAATTTTGCATGGTATTCTAAGTAGAGTTTCATCATAGAGCCAGTTTGGATTAGAAACCAGGAGGTTGTGAGTTTGAGTTCCATCTACATGAACAATTCAAGTATGATGGGTACCCAGAAGCCTTTATTACAGAATGCCTGTGCAAAAGCAAAGGAGAGAAAAGAAAAAAAGGAGGTAAAAGACCAACTGTATTGCTCATCCTGCCATACTTTAAAAAATTTTGGGGGGAAGAACTAAAATGCAGCTTCCGAGATCTGCAAGTGAGCATCACACACTGCCCAGAGTCTACCATATGAGGACAAATTATGCACTGAAAGAATTGTTTGGAGGTAGGAGATAGTTCCAATGTAATCTATCAAATCCCCTGCATAGTTTGCCCCTGTAACTATGTAGGACAAATGGGGAGGAAGCTAACCACCAGATCTCAAGGACACAAATGATTGAAGCCTGGGAAATGGACTCTTTGTCAAGTAACAAGAGTGCTGATTTACCACCAGCTTATCAAATACTTAGGAGCTGAGGGCTTGACAGCACAAGGAAATGACAGCCAATCACCAGCCATCAATACACCAATCAGCCAACAGGAAGGCACCCTATAAACATGATTCACAGAATAGCCCAAAGTATATATTCCAGTAGAGAGAAATTCCCTGAAGATGGCCTCCAGCATGAATTGGAAGAGTAAATCTTTGAACCCAGTGATTGATCCAAATTAGATCTTGTAGTTTTGTGGGTCTTCACCACCTTGAGTCATTTATAAAAATAATAAAGGGGGGGATATAAATAAATAAAATAAATAATAATTACATCACTATTCCAATAATTTTAGCCTTGATTCTTTGTTCAGTAATCATAGACCAGGCATATTAACTTTCAATGGCTATACAGAAAATGCATTTTTTGAGAAGTTAGGATAGATTTGTCCAGGGGTGGGTTTCTACCAGTTCTGTTCACCTCTCTAGAACTGGTAGCTCTGAAGAGCAGCAGACATAGAACCGGTTCTATGTCTGCTGATGTTTTTGCCCACCTGCCCACCCAGGCTCTTACCTGATCTTTATTTCCTGATTTTTCAACTTCAGCTGCCGAACGAGGCACAGCTGCAGTTAAAAAAGCAGAAGAAGAGGGCTGTTTCAAAGGTTGCTTCTCTGCACGCAGCATGCTAATGACGATTTACAGGCACAGACTCACAGCGGGCAGGGAAGCTCATAAATCCTAAACCGGTGGTTAACCCTGTCGTATCCCATCTCTCGATTTGCCCCAATATGCATTTATTTTAGACTGGGTTGGCATTTTTCAATTTCTTAGTCTTTTGGGAGTTTTTTTACACAATTCTAAGAAGTGTGATGGCTCAGTGGTTCCGACATTAGGCTTGTTAGCTGGAAAGCTGACAGCCTAAGGTTGAGAGCTGAGCTTTGCCTAGCTCCTGCCCATATAGCAATTCGAAATCATGCCAATTCAAGTAGATAAATAGGAAACAGTGTGCTGTGACATCATACTGGCCACATGACTACAGAAATGACTTCAGAAAGCACAGGCTCAACAGCCTTGAAACTGAGATTAGTGCTGCCTCCTATTTCCAGCAACAACCAGCAGAATAAAACCTGCAGAAACTCCTTTCTGTTTCCTTTCAATCATGCTGACTAATTTGATATCATTAAACTTGAACTTATTGAATTCATTTTTTCAGACTTTTAAGCTCCATCATTCTGAATAATTTGCTTGAGAAGTACCTTATATAAACTTTTATAAAGCATGGCTGTAGCACAGTCAAGTTGCCTGCTGACCAATTAGTATTTAGATTGTACTGTATTTTCTCACCTTTTACAGTCCTAAATCTCTTCCAGCTTTTCCATGGATGCTAAACTAACATTAAATAAAATTGTATATGAATTAATACACAATAAAATGTTTAATATGTCTTCTGTTTCCTTTCTCTCCATTCACAGCCAGTCTATAGTCCAAATTCACAGCCTATAGGGAATTTTGACATATGTTTGGCATATTTTGGCACATGTTACCAGAGTATAAAATAAACATGTGAACATATATGTCTGTTGTTAGCAAACTGGCATACAAAAAGGTTCATATAGTTTAGATAATTTTTAGGCTTCTATAAACACAGCAGTGGTTAATCTGCACATGCCAGTTTTGAAAGATTTGTATCTCAGATTCCATTTTTGTCCTTCAGAGACAATGATATTAGCATGCAAAAGAATTTATTTTTCAATTTTTTTTAGTATAGGCTTGTAAATGGGTTGTGGGAGGAATGAAATTATGGTGATTCACTATAAATAGATTTAACTGACAGAATAAAGACATAAAAAGATGGCTATAATTGTATTAATTATCAGTAACAAATGAAAAGATTTCAGCCATATTTTATTCAGTATTTCAGCTGCAAGTTTTGTAGATTTCTTGTTTTATGATTTTTGTCTAACAAATATGCATGGAAATACATTTGTCTGATCCTGTGGAAGCTAAGAACACCTTAGTGTTTAGACAATTTCATTGAATTGGCATAGTCCATTTTCTACTTCCAAATGTTTGCTTTTAATTAGATATAGATGAATAATTTATTCTGGTCGAGCAGCAGTGTCCATAGTATTGCCACATGCAATGGAACTGACTTTAAAAACTCTTTGGAAACTTCATTTGGCACAGAATACAGGAGCTTTGATGCTTGCCAGCAGTTACCTTTGGGACTAAGTGACACCTATTTTACAAGCCTTGAAGCTTAATAACTACTGGGAGCAATTGACTGTCTAGTGTCAACCAATAAAGTTCTTTAAAGCTCTGTGCCAGGTTACTTACAATAGCATATCTACCACTGAAGTCAGCCCAGCTGTTATGAATGTGTTGGGAGTAAGCAGCTGTTTCTTCCCCACTTTGGGCTGATGTTCACCTTGGGCTGATGTTTTTGGTGATAACGGCATTTCACTTGAGGCTAGAACTGCTCCTACCTTGGCCACATTCTGGAAGATGTTTGAAGAACAAGCTTTTCCAGAGAGCATTTGAATCATGATAGTTCTTTGATGGTTATTATATCCTTTATGGTTTTAGGCCTTTCTTTGTTTTTGTTTATTGGCTTTTAGGTTTGTATTAATTTGCAAGCCATTGAGAGTTTATTAGATTGTAATGGCTAAAAGTCTAATAATAAATAAGTATATAATAGATAGATAAATCTTGTTCTAGTTCTCTTTCATGAAAGCTTTTTTATGAAATTCTATGACTGCCTTGTTCCAGCTGCCATCAGTCCTTCTTGCTCTGTGACCAGCCCATTTCCATTTCAATTATTTTACTCGCTTGATACCTAAAACAAGATGGATCTATGACATCAGCAAGCATTGCAGGCCCAATTGACAAAAGAAAACTCAGGACCATATTGGTTGGAAACATGCAGAAGAGGCCTTCATCCTGCAATGGATAGAGACAATGGCTAAAATGATGAGATGGATAAATAAGTAACGAAAGCACCTTTGTAATGTCACAATACTTCTCTTCTGATCTTGCCAAAAGTGTCTAATCCTGCTTACAGATGCCTATGGCTCAACTCCAGTATATACTTTCAGTGTGCACACATAAAAGAACCACCAGTCTGTAACAGATCTATTCTGGTGTAAACAACCAGAAAATGCTGGCATCTCTACAATTGCTGGATGGTTTGGAAGACCAAGTGCTTCAATCTTATCTTTGTAAGTTCTTTGCTGAAAGCTTAGAGATCTGGACTGAGAGGCATAAGCATGACTGGAAAGTATATTGAAAGTGAATTCGACAGTGTGGAGATTCTTCTTGCATATTATTTACTGCAGTTCTTTCTACTTGCATTCTATGTGCATAGAGGGTTTAGAGAGTACTCCAAAATGAGTGTATTTATTTACTTATTTTTATTCCATCTTTCTAAAATTCAAAAAAGGGTGTATGCATATACCAGTAGTCTTCGACTTACGACCACAATTGAATCCAGAATTTATGTTGCGAAGTAAGAAATTTGTTAAGTGAGTTTTGCCCCATTGTATGGCCTTAATTGCTACATTTCTTAAGTGAATCAATGTAGTTGTGAAATTAGTAACTGGGTTGTTAAGTAAATCTGGCTTCCCTATGGACTTCGCTTGTCAGAAGATCACAAAAGATCTTTGTGATCACATTACCCTCCAGTTGTCAAGCATCCAAAATAAATCATGTAACCAAGGTGATGCTCCAGTGGTGTGAAAATGGTTATAAATCATATTTTAACTGCTGTTGTAACCTCAAATAGTCATTAAATGAACTTGATAAATTGAAGACTACCTTTATATGTCTGGAATGGTAAGGAGGCGGACTTGTTGAAAGGCTATCCAAAGGTGAAGCTAGTATTGGAGCACAGGATGCAAATTTTGGTATGGTAGAGTGAATTAAACATCTTTGGGCAACCAGTCCCAACACTCCTCAAATCCAAACAGTCCACAAAGCAGCTTCTCACACAAAGTCACATCTGGGATTGTGTTTCATGTTTGCATATAGTGGATTTCAGCACTAATAAAATTCTATTTGGAATGAAATATCTTTTTGACCTGTCTCTTTTAAGAACAAATATTAAAAATGTCTATACGTGTGCATATTTCAAGCGATTCCAGAAATGAGTTTGGACATATTTTTTGCTAGAAAGAATCACAAGTACTATTATATATCATGACTCATGACAAAGTTGTTAATAATAAACCATTGTGTTAGAAGAACTGTGTAACAAAGCATGCCATTTGCCATACAAAGAAGACTGGCATGACCTAGAAGAGGTAGATCAAAAGAAAATCTGAACTGTTCTCCCATATGGCAGAAAGCAAGCAAGTTCAATAAATCTGATCAAATTAAAGACAAGGATTTCCTTGAATCGTGTTTCACTTCTGATAACTATATAAACATATCTGAGAAGTTTTCTATTGTGTAAAAATTAATCAACATAACTTATCTTCGAAAGCAAACAGCATTTCCCCCGTATCATTAATCAAGATTGTTTTTTATTGTTGCTGTGGCCTTAACATTTGCTGCATGCATTCTAGGCTTTTTTTCTCTGAGAGCTGAATGAATCATGTATTTCTTCCACTATTTTTTTAAAATGTCCTTGTAGTTTTTGTAAGATTATGGTAAACCTATTGCTGTTTCTTGCATTGTTTGATCTGCTCGCTGTAGTTAAGAATGCAGATAATCCTTGACTTAAAACAGTTCATTTAGGGACTGTTCAAAGTTACAACGGCACTGAAAATCTAACTTAATGACCATTTTTCACAGTTATGGCTTTTACAACATTTTCATCATGTGATAAAAATTCAGATGCTTGGCAGCTGGTTCATATTTATGGTTACTGCTATGTCTCAAGATCATGTGATCATATTTTGCAACCTTCTCACAAGAAAAGTCAATGGGGAAGGCAGATTCACCTAACAACCAGGCTACTGACTTATCAATTGCAGTAATTCACTTAACAACTGTGGAAAGAAAATCTCACTTAACAACAGAAATTTTGGGTTCAATTGTAGTAAGTTGAGGACTACCTCAACTGGAGGTTTTTAAGAAGAGATTGGATAACCATTTGGATGAATGGGGTATATAGGGTTCCTTGCTTGAGCAGGGGGTTGGACTAGAAGACCTCCAGGGTCCTTTCTAATTCTGTTATTCTGTTATTTTATCTGAATATGTATCCACTTAGGAGGTAGCTGTAAGCCCATAGTAGTGTATGGCATTAAGTCTATGTTGGTATTTGGATACCATGGCTGCAAGTCCTTCCTAGTTGTTTCCTTGTGTTGCATTGTCAAATGGGAAAAAGCACTAATGTATCTTCTCCAGAGTAGATGTGTAAACATATTGGTAATATAGAATTCTTGGCCCATTTTTACAGGACAATAAATGTGTTCTACAACAGCCTATTCAATAGTGCTGCATTGAAGCTGGATATCTCAGCTGCACATTCTATTATATCAATGGAGCTTATTAGAATATCTCTGCAATATGGAGATAAGATAGGTTTTTCTTTTTGTTATCAGAGATTTACATCTGTCACCCCCTCCGTAGGGAATTTGCTTTTTGTATGGTAATGATGTGTTATTGGCTGATATTGAGTAGGCTTGCATATGGATTGTTCTTGGTGCAAGTTAATTAAGATCTATTAAGGGATATTAAGCACAAGAAAACAATAATGAGTAAAGTTTAACAGCTTTCTTTGCATGGTATCTGTTATAAGAGAAATTAAACTTTAGTGTGAAGAACATTTTCCTAATGTCCTACACAAAGAAATATTGTCATTTTATGAGCCTTCCCTAAAACCCCCAGCTAAGAATAAGTTTTTGGTTAAGAAACCAAAATGAACTTTTTTTCTGTTGGATTATGCTGAGAATCTTCTGCTTATCTTCCTTTGGCTCAAAGAATTCCTGGCAAGAGATAATCAGTGTTTGGATGAAAGCTGGGTGCAACCAAATTCTTTTAAAAACTCCATAGAAGAACAGCCCTTAAAGGCCGTATCACACTGCCCAATGGATGCAAAAAGGACACAACGGAAGAGAAAAATGTTACATCCGTTGTATCCGCGCTCAAAAGGGGTGAAAATTTGCATAATTGGAGCAGATAACACGGACGTGGGGAGGACGCAGGGCGGATGCAAAGTGGATGCGGAACGGAAGCCCAGCGGATGGGAGCGGATGGCATGTCCGCTAGGCTTCCGGGGGACCTCAGCAAAGCGGACGCGAAACGGAAACAACGGATGCAGAATGGATGCACAGCGGATGAAGCGGATGCACAGCGGAAGCCTAGCGGATGCACAGCGGAAGCCTAACGGATGCCTGGCATTAATTGTGCATGCGGGGGGAATGCATTGCGCAAGCCCCCCGGATATAAAGGGAAGCAGCTCGCACGTGGCCAGCATTTGGAGGAAAGACCTGCTGCTGGATACCTCGAGTTCTTGCCTGCATGTCTGCCTGCAAGCCTTGCTGCCAGCCTGCCTCCAAGCCTGCTTCCCAGCCTGCCTCCCAGCCTCCTGGGCAGCCTCCCTGGCAGCCTGCCTTCCAGCCTCCCTGCCAGCCAGTCTGTCTGCCAGCCTTGGTGCCTGCCTTCCTGCCAGCCTTCTTGCCAGGCTTCCTAACAGGCTTCCTGCCAGGCTTCCTGCCAGCCTTGGTGCCTGCCAGCCTTCCTGCAAGCCTTCCTGCCAGCCAGCAACCCCACAACCATGGGGAAGAAGCGAAAGTCTCAGCAACCTGCCACCATCCCTGGCAAGAGGGACAGGGCCACCCTCCCGCCCCATGTCCCTGACTCATCTTCTGCTGGGGCTTCTGCTGCTTGGGCACGCTCTTCTGTTGCTGGAGCTTCTGCTGGAGCTGCTCCTGGCAGTGGTGCTTCTGCTGCGTACTCTGCTGAAGCTGCTCCTGGTCCTGCTCGTTCTGCTCGTGCTCCTGGTCTTGCTGACCCTGCTGCTGGTACTTACTCTGCTGCTGCTGATCCTACTGCTGCTGCTGATCCTGCTGCTGCTGCTGCTGCTGATTATGATCCTGCTGGTGATTATGCTGCTGCTGCTGATGGTGATGCTGATTATGATCCTGCTGGTGATGCTGCTGCTGCTGCTGCTGTTGGTGTGGAGGAGCAGCCCCTACAACCTGGAAGCCCCTCTGATGAGGGCCCATCTGGTCCTGCCAAAGGGAGGAAGAGGTGTATGCAACAACGGGAGATGAGGCAGTACTACATTGAGGAAGCGCACGAGGATGAGGTGCTGGAGTGGCTGAGAGAGAACGACTATCTGTGGTGGAAGGGACACCGGCTGTACAGGGACACCAAGCGGAAGCAGGCTGCTTGGAGAGAGAGGGCGGAGAGTCTGGGCTACACATCGGATGTGCTCCTCGGCTGGTGGAAGCACATGCACACCTGGTACGGGAAGCTGCACCTCAAAAAATCTGGCCAGGCTAGGGTTAAGCTGACGGACAGAGAGACCTACGTCATGGCCAGGTGCAGCTTCCTGGAGGGTGAGATCCACCACCAAGGAGCACCAGGAGCCCCTCTGTCTACCCTCTCTCTCCGGCAGCCTGCTGCGACCCAGTCCTCTTCCGGCCGAGAGTCAGTCCCTGTCTCCATGCAGGTATCTGTGGAGTGTGCCACGGTGGAGAACCCCCGGGCAGGTGTTGAAAGCGTGGTGGAAAGCGAGAAGGACTCCCTGGTGCGGTGGGAGAAAGGAGACATCGAGTCCACCACTGCCAAAGTCGCATCCACCCACACCTCCGCCTCCACAGTAAGGCAGAGAGCCGGACCGCAGGAGGGGCAGAGCCACAAGGTCCTGGTGGAGATCAGGGACACCATCCGCACCAGCATAGGTCTCCTCTCTCAGCTGGTCCCCATCGACGACTCCTCCTCCAACCGCAAGCCCTTCCTCAATTATGTCAACCAGACCCTCAAGGAGATGGCAGATCCCCAGTACCAGGTGGTGAAGGAGAGGATCACCACGCTGCTTAACAACCCTCCAGACCCAGAGGCACCTGCTCCCACCCAGTCCAGGTCTGCTTCTCTACCCCAGGTGATGTCCCTCCCATACCACGGCTTCGCACAGCCCCTCACCTACCAGGGCTACAGCTACCTGGAGGTCCAGCAGCACAGACAGCAGCCCTTCCAAATGCAGGCACAGAGTCATCGGGCAACACCGTTGCCACCGGTTCCAATGATGCCACCGATGCCAACCACGACAATGATGCCACCCACGACAGCGATGCCAGCCATGCCAATGATGCCACCCACGCCAGTCCTCACCCAGATGCAGACTAGACAGCCCCACTAACTACTCCTTCCTCCACCCCACAGCCAAGCCCGGCCTCAGTACATCTCTCATCAGTACTGGGGCTGACACCCCATGGCATGGAGGAAGGACCTCTCAGCATCACGGGGCTGAGCCAGCTGTCTGCCACCTTCCTCAACGCACTGTCCCCTGTTGTCCTCTCGGGGCCAGGCACTCCAACAACACCTCAGACCAGCACTGCAGCAGCACCCACCTCCACAGCACCTGCACCCTAACACCTTAGACTGGGCACACACCTCCGAGTGACCAAGAGGAGTGCCAGAGATTGGCTGCCTGGATATTTGTGGACTTTATTTGGACACTTGACTTGGGTCATGTTTATTTTACAGCTTGTTATTAATAAAGTTTATCTTTGTTTCACACACTTGCTTCATTAATTTTTTTCTATAAAGTCTGGGTGAAAACTTTTAGAAATGGTTTAGCCTTTGCATGCTTGTGGGATGGGTTAAGATAGCAGTGGGATGGGCAGTGATACCTTTAGGATGAGTTAAGATAACTGTGGGATGGGAAGGGATACCTGTGGGATGGGAAGGGATACCTGTGGGATGGGCAGGGATAACTATGGGATGGGTAATAGTTGTGGGATAGATAAACCTCCAGTGCAAGCATAGTGGGACTGTATGGTCCACCCTCCCAGGTGCCACCCCTATGGCCCTTCATTATCAATTACAATGTAAGCATTGATCCACACATGTCAACATAAACACAACTCTTTATTAAACGCCCTGTTCATTGTAGGCCAACCAAACATACATGGCCCAATCTCATCCGTGTGATGAGACACGCTGAAGGAAGCATCCATTAAGCATCTACCATCCTGTCTTGCCACTCCACCGCTCCAGCTGGGGAGTTGCACCAGTGTTTCAGGAGGTTGCGCTGCTTCTTCGCCTCACGTGAGGCTCTGTTGGGCCCTTGCACATCCACAGTATTGATCAGGTTTTGCCCTTGCCTCCATTCCCCAGGCTTCATGTTCCCATTGCCTTGCTGGAGGTCCACGAGCCTGTTCTGCAAGACTAGGTAGCGGGTGCGCATGAGATTGTGCAGGATGCAGCAAGCTTCCATGATCCTCCTCATGGTCTGTGGGCGATGCTGCATGTTGGTGAGAAGTACCTGGAACCTGTTGGCCAGGATGCCAAAGGCGTTCTCCACCACCCGCCTTGCCCTGGACAGCCTGTAGTTGAAGATCCTCTCTTCATGGGTGAGGTATTTGGAGGTGTAGGGCTTCATGAGGTAGGTTGTGAGGGAGAAGGCGTCATCCCCCACAATGAAGTAGGGCACATCTTGCGTGTCATTGGGCAGCGGGTCTGGATCTGGGAAGCCCACCATGAGGTTGCTTTCCAGCCCCTCCTTGAGGTGACTGTCGTTGTATACCTGGGCATCTGAAGATGAGCCGTTGCCTGAAACATCGATGTACATGAACTTGTAGTCAGCATCGACCATGGCGAAGAGGAAGATGCTGAAGAAGCCCTTGTAGTTGTGCTAAGTGGACCCCGACTTGGCTGGCGCTTTGCAGGCCACGTGCTTGCCATCGATGGCTCCAACGGTGAGGGGGAATTTCCACCTCTGATACCACTGCTCTGCAACTTTCTTCCATCCTTCTTCAGTGGAGGGGCACTGGAGGAGCTCCTCCTTCTATTCTTCGATGATGGCCTGTACCACTTCTCTGACCACAAAGCTGATGGTGCTGGGTGGCACCCTCCAGCCTTATTGCATGCTCCTGTAGGTGGTCCTTGAGGCCAGGTGGTGCAGAGTGAGTGCCACCTTGAGCCCAGGTTCCAGGCTGGGCGAGAATTTGGTGTTTGTCTTGGTCAACCTGGGTGTCAGGCACTGCACAACTTTGTCAAACATGGCTGGAGGCATCCTCATGAAGTTCTGGAACGCCCGAGTGTCTTCGCTCCTGAGCTCCACCAACAGCTTGTCGTAAAGTACATACTGTGCTCTTCTGGTGAACCATCTTTGGACCCAGACTTTTTTTGGGTGCCTCCTTTTCTTCCCGTAGTAGAGTTCACAGAGACTGTAGATGGTTTCGCAGTGTTGCAGAAGGATGTTGGCTGCCGAAAGGATTTTGTCGCATTCCACAGTGGACATGACTGGATGCTGTGGAAGAGGAAGAGTCAGATGAAGGCTGCAGAGGTCTGCACAGCTGGGCTGTTGGTCTGAAAGTGAGATGCAGACGAGTTGCTCCCCCTTTTTATAGGCAGTATAGGTGTCCCTTTGCATCCTCTAGGCATCCTCTAGGCATCCTCTAGGCATCTTCTAGGCATCCTGTAGACATCCTTAATATCCGAGATAGGTCCCCTCTGCGGACGTTTTTTCCATTTTAAACGCTTTGTTTCTGTGCTGCATCCGTTCCGCGTCCGTTCCGCTTCCTCCCTGCGTCCGGACGGATGCAAGTTGCGCGGATGCAGAACGGATGCCTAACAGATATAGCGGATGCGTAACGGATGTGTAGCGGATGCGTAGCAGATGCGTAGTGGATGCAGAACGGACGAATTGGATACATTTTCCGCACAAAAGTTTTAGGCAGCCCAAAACTTTTGGAGCGGATGAAACGTCCATAAACGAATGCTGGACAGATAGAGAGGAAGCAAAACGGAGGCAGTGAGTACATCGCGTTTTCAAACGGATGGCAAGGTTTTTTGTCCGTTTTACATCCTCTTTGCATCCGTTGGTGCAGTGTGACAGGGGCTTAAATTCCATCTAGAATTTGATGAGTCTACTGCTCTAAAGATGAAGGAATGGGGAGAATTGCTGTCCAATACATTATGCACAAGAAGAGGGTATGGGAACATATTTCCTAGTGTTTATATTATACCTGCAGTCATATAATAGGAATGTATATAAATTTTTGAATTATTACTTGGATGATTGCTGTGGATTCCAGTGACAGGCAGAAATCCTAGAACAAGTATTTAAAGTGAGAAATGGTATTAAAGGCATAGTTTTGGGTGATGATGTCACCTGAGCAAGACATTGATCTTTGCATTGATTTACATTTTGAGAAAGACTCTAGAAAAGGGTAATTAATTAATTATATACTATAACATTTTCTGCCTGGCTCCAGGATTGGGAGAAAAAGACAGCAACACATTTGGTGCCTCTGCTTTTCATTTAGCACTTTTTCTGTAAATAATCAAACAATAAACAGCATGAATTGCTTCAGTAAACCAATTTTGTCTATTAGGTTCTTTGCAACAGTGAACTTTGCTAAGCTATTAATAGAAATCAACTTTTCAATTTTTTCTTAATCCTACTTTTGGTAATTTGAGTAGGGAAGGGAAATATATTCTGAAAGCACATTATAAATATTTTCTTTCTCCTGCGAACTAGTTGAATGAATTGGCTTATTTAAAGTAACAGCCTACTGAGAGCAATAAGGCAACAAATGATTTTAAATGAGTTTGTATGTGCATCTTTTAAAAATTAATTGCTCTAATGAGAGCAAACTACTAAATGGCATTAGGTTTACAGAATGCTTCCCTCGGTTCAAAATATACTTATTTGAAGCATTTGTCAGTAAAAAAAAAGCACCACAATTTAGGAGTATCCAGTACAGGTACTATACCATAAATATGCAGAGATAAATCAAAGTACAGTGTGCTAGATATTTTGAGGGAGACACTGGGATGATCAAGTTGGAAATCAAGTTAGTCTTGAAAGAGGACTTTTGGGAATAGAGGGGGTAATTCTCTCTGAAGCATTTTAAGTTCTGTAGAACTTAAACTGTAAAATTAACATTCAAAATTTCTCAGCACAGCCCCTCCATGACCTGTATCTATTTCTTTAGCTTAATCCAACTCCTCTCAGAGTCCACCCCATGTACTCTATTTTGCTCATGTGTCAGTAACATTAAGTTGGGCTGTGCTTTATCATGTGACTAGTCATATTCATTTCACTGGATTCCCTGTAAAAAGTCTTGCTTCTTTGTTTTAATATGTTCTTGTGTTAATTTAGGAACTAATTTGTGGCTACAACATTTTCAGCAGAAGTAGATAACAAATAGGAATGAAACAAGAACATTGGTTCTTAAAATCAGCATTGGTTCTTAAAAACAGAATTTTTCTTTTCATGGACACTCCACATTTAATAGAAATTTGGCACTGACTGTGTACCTTCCAGGACCTACAACTGCTGGACATTTTAGCCCATTCTATCCTAAAATAACCACTTTTCAGGTGTATTTTGTGTGTCTGTGTGTCTGTGTGTGTGTGTGCAGAAAGACATACATACACATGGAACTAATTTCTGTTTATCATGCTTTGTTTTTGCATGTGGCTCTAGCTTTCCTTTCATTCTTTTCTGTTGTTCATTAGTATTTCTTCCATGGTAGACAGTGGAACAAAGCTTTATTTTAATGAATCACTTCCAGAAAAAGACAATAATCTGCTGCTCAAAAACTGTGATTTAATTTATACGGAATCAAGGTAATCTTGGATTTGGCCAACAGACGACACATTTGGCCAGCATACACGTCAACCCAAAATATAGAATTAGAAAATGCAGCCTCTTAAAAGCTGATACTAAAATATATTTATTCTGCTTTAAATTCAGGGCTTCTCAATACAGAGGATGTGATATATAGCAGATTTGCATGAAAATACTCATGGAGTTGGGTGAAAAAGTGTATTGGCTGAATGCAATATTTAGCTCCAAGCCAGTTTCATAGACAGCTATGTAGAAATCTATTCATTCATTCCATTGGTATGCTGCCAAATTAGCTACAGACCCAGAACCAATTTTAAGTATTTCAAAAGTTTCACTTTTGATTCAGTGTAGTGAGGTGGTTGAAGAATTTAATTAAAAAGAACAAAGGGAATTCTACTGCCACCACACACCTCACTTTCCTTGCTTTCCAAATCAGTCCTAAACTTCTGCCTGTTTATTTGGGGGAATTAATTCTTCCGGTTATTTTTGTTTGTGTGTATTGGCGCTGATAGTACGGCTGCTTGCTGAATTTGCATGCAGATGGATAAAGTCTGTTCATTTGCTATCTGAAAAAGAGTTTTGTTTTGAAGGCTTCCCATCCTTACTGCTCAGTGTACAATTAGCTAGGTATGTTGTTCAAATTATACTCTTCCCTCCCTCTCCCCAGAACAAGATATAACTGGTTGGTATCAAGATTTCCCAGTTAAGGAAAGCTGGTTCAGGTGATTGTTCTGTGGGGTTCCAGAGTGTGCCCATTCTTTCTGAAAAGAGCAGTGGTCCCATCAACTGGCATCACAGTGGGTGAGATTGAGAAAGGACCTGGCAATTGGGGGAGCTCTTTCCTCTGCATAAGTAAAGATGACAGCATTGCTGCTTCAGGCAATTGACCCACTCTTTCACCATTAGCAATTCAGGGGCTGAGAAAGACAAGCTGCTCCTTCCCATCTCTTTCAGATGCACTTTCTGGAAATTGTAGTCCAGGTTCTGGAGGGCAACAGAGGGAATGCAGCAATAGCACTTAGAGAGACCTCTCTAAGCAGTTATTTACAGAGTCTGTATATTGCTCCCAACAATTTGGGTCCTCATTTTACTCACCTTGGAAGGATGGAAGGCTGAGTCAACCTTGAGCCAGATGGGCTTTGAACTGCCAAATTGCAGGCAGCCATAGTCAGCAGAAGTGACCTGGAGTACCACTGTGCCGCTGAGGCACCAAGTGCTTCATTGCACACATAGTTTGCTGGAATATTTTTTTTCCAATTTGGACATGCTATGTAACATGGGTGCCCAGGTTTTGCTTAATGAACAAAATAATGTGGGATTCCAATTCAGCATCAATGATAGATGACAGCAAACTTTACTGGAGCCTCCGTTGCACTTGGTTAGTCCTGTGACATTACTGCGTCATGTTTGAATTATTATGTTAGAGAACCTCAGGGTACTAATCAAGGATGTAAGTAAATATGCCCATTATTAAAAAAAAGTCAGAATTTTTTTTTTAAATCTATGCCACAATGGGTAGAAAAATAATAATTTAGCTTTTCTTGGAGTTATTTTATTTTGTTGTAGTATCTTCAGATCTTTTCTTTTTTAATTTCCTTCCTTCTTTATTTCTAAAGTTTTTGATATTGTATTCCCAACACTCTCATACATGTGCATTTTTATCTTAATTAGTATAAGAATGAAATATGACAAGAAATAATGCTATAATATTTAATCATTTGCATTGCCTGTACACGTGGTGTATTTTGTAGTTGCAGAGAATTTTTGAATGTTTCTGCAGTAGATGTAAGTATAATTATTACACTGTACATAACATTTTATTTATCTCCCTAATTTTTTTACTTGTCTACTATCAACTCAGTAACACAGTAATTTAAAAACAGACAATTAAAATAATTGGAAAAAAATAAGAAATCAACTACAAAAGTAAGAATTAACAACAATAATTGGTAGATTAAGAACAACAACAAAGCAGCAACTCTGAATCAATTCATTTGGAGAGAAAAAGGTAAAAATGACATGTTCTGCTAATTTCTAAATATTGTGCAGAATAATTTGTTTTTTAAAAGGAATGGGTTGGCCTTAATATCAAGGAGAGATATTTTCTGAAGTCCATTCTCCTTTTCTCATGGAAGTATGTGTTGTGAATGCCCTAGACAGGCCAAATCAGGGAAGCAGGTTTGATTTATTTATTTATTTACATTTATTGGCCTTTGAAAGGTAGAGATCTTTGAAACTTGTTTTCATTAGTGCAATATTGAAATAAATGAAAATGTGCCATGTTAGTAATATGGTTAACATTAATTAATCTTATTAATAACATTAATTAATCTTACATAGAAATAAAGCCCATTCATACAGCCTAAAATTTTTTGCTGACAAAATGAAGTTTTTGACAACTTTAGACAACAGAGTCTAAATGAAGCAGCATACACATTTCAAGTACCTTGAGTTACTGATACAAGAACAAAAACAAGTCAAAAGCAGGCTTGACCAGACAATTTTGTCTATGAATGGTTAAAATGATACTCGTGGAAAAAACATGCTTATGTGAAAACAAAGACATGCATCTTTGAGACATTAGTCCTGTCCGTCTTCTTACATGTCTCTGAGACATACACACTTAATAAACTTGATGTTTTCCTAATGTGAAAGCTACACTACATCTATATGGTTCCTATGTTATATCCTGGGAGTCTCTCTAAATAACCATCTCAAGAATAATACCTTCAGATAGAGGGGCAATGAACAACCTACAGTTGAAGATGAAATACAAAAGCACAGATTAAGATTATTTGAATGGAGAGTGACAGAACATTGCCTTTGATACAGATTACTGTAATAAAAGTGGCCTATATTGTTGAAGACCCAACAATCTGTACCTAAAACAATATGGACAAAACAACCTAAAAGACGATTGAAAAACTTGAGATTCGATTTAAGAGATTAAAAAAAAAAACATGTTGCTGTTGAAAAACATGGGAAACCACTATAAAGGATTCTGATTGTCCAGCAGCTACCACAGCAACATGCTGTGAGGTCAACCTCACTCAGATGCTCACTAAAGGAAGAAAGGAAGAGAAGAAAAAATAGCCTATGTTTAATGCATGAAAGTGTCTTAATTTTGTTATACTGTTTTATTTTCTGTGTTATGTTACAATCGAGGAATGAATGACATACTGTGACATGCAGTACTTTGTTTGATATTGCTGAACCTCGAGCTTTTATTTGTTCTCACATTCCTTTGTGCAGCAGTAATAATAACAGGAGTCTTACTTTTAAAGGAAATTAATTTCCTTTTAAATCTAAAGTGATCTATTATCACTTCAATTTATATATGCTCCTGAATGTTGCCAGTAAAAGCTTATTTCCTCTGAAAAACATACCCCACATTTAAATGTGAAGCACACCATATGGAATTTTGAGTGCTTCTGTATTGCCTTGTTAAATCTTTTGAATTGTAAAAAATATTACATTCCTGTTTCAGAAGAAAGCTGTTCATGCAAGCAATTAGTATTTTGTTTAATTGCTGTGTTGCAGCCTACAGATTTTTCTTTCTTTCTTGTGGTGATCAGGAGAGATTAGAATTGTTCTCTTCATCTCTTTGACATATTTATGCAACCTGCATCGAAAATCCTTCAAACTAAAGAAAATAACATCTCCATTTTGTTGAATGTCCCTGAAATTTATAGCCACTAACTATTTTAAAAAAACATTCAGATTTAAAGCCATATTGTCCACTGCAATACATTGGATTGAATCCAGTTTATAGAAACTGCCAAAAATGCACTTGCACATGTGTCTGTATATGTAGAAAGAATGAATATGTGTTTAAATTTCAATAACTGTTCAGGTAAAATCAACTTCTATATTGATATATATATTATTGATCATAAAAATTCCAATCAGTGCTAGATATATTATTTTTGCGGGATTCTGGCATGAATATGTGTTTTTATTTTGAAGAATACTACAGAACTATCTTCTATTCTATAGACATGATAGTGTAATATTTAAGCCTATTACAGGTTACTGCTCTGTAACTACAGGTTATTCTGCAAGTATGAAAGAAAATATGGAGGCCCATCTGCAGTCCAATGTTGAGTTTCGTGATCTGAAGTGCTCAGTAGACCTCTTCTGGTTGCTGTTTCAAAGAGTGCCATCAATCAACGTAATTGCAGTATAATGCCCTGGTGAAATGTTAACTGAAACTTTTGGCATTCCAAGAGTAAGCAATTTCCTCAAATGAAAGCTTTGAAAATCACATTGAAATGCATTTGTTCAACTTATTCGCTAATAGGGAGGTACATCTGTGAACAATGAAAAATAAATTTTGTTCCGAACTGAGACTTTGCTATCCAGATGTATACTCAACCTTGCATTATGAACCAGAAATAGGCATATATTTAAAGAGTTTCCTCCCAAACCCGGTCAGGTATTCAACTTCTTTTGTAAATGCCAAGGAGATTTTATTTTACCATGAGCCACATTGAACCACCTAAAGATACTTCGATGTCTGGCACTGGCTATATTCTCTTCCATCCATCACGTAACTTGTTGCAGAGTTAACTGATCAGAACATATATGTTAGGGAAACCCACCATAGGAATTAAATTCACCAAACAAAATGACACTCACAAAGTAAACTTCATTCTTGTAAGAGAAGAATAAAGAGAGTCTGGGAATGTTCATCATTATATGCTCAAAAATTGATCTTTGGACTCTATCAGGCAAGGATGGGTAACATTTATTTTATTTTTTGAAAATAAATAGTTCACATCAGAATAAGGACTGAGCTGGATGGATAAGTATCTACTGAATTTCTCTAGTTTCTTACAGTGTACCTGATGAACATCAAGTAGATAAATGGTAATATTTCATTTAAGATTTTGCCCATTGCTTTTGTATTTAGGATAATCTGCATTTTCTTCTGGAGGTTACATGAGGATATTTGTTCATTTCCTTCCCACAAAATTAAAATCTAATAGTTAGGATGTATTTAGAAAGAGCTAATGGCCAAAATCTCCAGCGAGTTTCCATGAGTAAGGGGGAATTTAATGTAATTCTAGAATTTAACCATTTATGCGAATTTCTACAATTTAACTATTTATGAATCCAACACATCACATTTGCAGAGTCTGAGAGTTGAAAATAAATAACCTATTCGCTTTTCAAAAAAACTTTATATTTATCATCTGAAAACTGGAAATAAGTATAAAAGGTTGATAGATATCAACAACTGAATTACTATCTTGAAATCATCTGGCATGTGAAATCAGTTATTTAGAAGATGAAGTTGTACTCAGAAAGTTGAAAACTTTAGTCCCATCCATGTGTTCATTGTGTATACAGGTAGACCTTGACTTATGATCATAATTGAGCCCAAAATTTACGTTGCTAAGTGAGACAGTTGTTCAATGAATTTTGCCCCATTTTAGGACCTTTCTTGCAACAGTTAAGTGAATTACATTGTTAAGTCAATAACACAGTTGTTAAAGGCCCTGTCACACTGCCCAACGGATGCAAACGTTAGTAAAAAGGACACAACAGACGAGAAAAATGTTCCATCCGTTGTTATCCGCTCTCAGAAGGGGCGAAAATTTGCATAACCGGAGCGGTTAACATGGAAAGGAACGGACGCGGGGAGGACGCAGAGCGGATGGAAAACGGATGCGGAACGGAAGCCTAGCGATGGAAGCAGATGGGAGCGGATGGTACATCTGCTAGGCTTCCAGGGGACCTCAGCAAAGCGGACGCAGAATGGATACAGCAGATACACAGCGGACGCCGAATGGATGAAGTGGATGCAGAGCGGAAGCCGAGCGGATGCACAGCAGAAGCCTAACGGATGCCTAGCGTTAATTGCGCATGCAGGGAGGATGCATTCCGTAAGCCCCGCGGATATAAGGGAAGCAGCTCGGAAGCAGGTCACCATTCAGAGGAAAGACCTGCTGCCGGATGGATTGACAGCCTTGCCTGCCCTGCCTGACAGCCTTGCTGCCAACCTTGCTGTCTGCCTGCCTGCCAGCCTTGGTTCATGTCTGCCTGCCAGCCTTGGTGCCTGCCTGCCTGCAAGCCTTCCTGCCAGCCTTGGTGCCTGCCTCCCTGCCAGCTTTCCTGCCAGCCTTGGTTCCTGCCAGCCTCCCTGCCAGCCAGCAACCCCACAACCATGCGGAAGCACAGCAAGCCTCAGCCATCTGCTGACAGCCCTTGCAAGAGGGACAGGGCTACCATCCCGCCCCATGGCCCTCACTCTGGTTCTGCTGGGGCTTCTGCAGCACGGGCTCGCTCTTCTGGGGCTGGGGCTTCTGCTGCTTCTGCTTCTGGAGGAGCTGATGACAAGCACTCCAGCACCAGCCACCTCCACAGCACCTGGACCCTTCGCCCCTGAGACTGAGCGACCAAGAGGAGTGCCAGAGACTCATTTTTGTTTTATAGCTTGTTGTTAATAAAGTCTATTTTTGATTCACACACTTGCTTCATTTCTTTTTTTTAATAAAGTCTTGCTGGAAACTTTTAGAAATGTTTTAAGCCTTTGCATGCTTATGGGATGGGTTAAGATAGCAGTGGGATGGGCATGGATATCTGTGGGATGGGCAGGGATACCTTTGGGATGGGTAATAGCTGTGGGATAGATAAACCTCCAGTGCAAGCATAGTGGGACTGGATGGTCCACCCTCCCAGCTGCCACACCTATGGCCCTTTATTGTCAATAACAATGTAATCAATCATCCACACATGTCAACTCTATATTAAATGCCCTGTTCATTGTAGGCCCACCCAACATACATGGCCCAATCTCATCCGTGTGATGAGACAGGCTGAAGGAAGCACCCATTAATCATCTATCATCCTGTCTTGCCACTCCACTGCTCCAGCTGGGGAGTTGCACCAGTGTTTCAGGAGGTTGTGCTGCTTCTTCCCTTCACGTAAGGCTCTGTTGGGCCCTTGCACATCCTCAGTGTCTATCAGGTTTTGCCCTTGCCTCCATTCCCCAGGCTTCATGTTCCCATTGCCTTGTTCGAGGTCCACGAGCCTGTTCTGCAAGACTGGGTAGCGGGTGCGCATGAGATTGTGCAGGATGCAGCAAGCTTCCACGATCCTCCTCACGGTCTCTGGGCGATGCTGCATGTTGGTGAGAAGTACCTGGAACCTGTTGGCCAGGATGCCAAAGGCGTTCTCCACCACCCACTTTGCCCTGGACAGCCTGCAGTTGAAGATCCTCTCTTCACGGGTGAGGCATCTGGAGGTGTAGGGCTTCATGAGGTAGGTTGTGAGGGAGAAGGCATCATCCCCCACGATGAAGTAGGGCACATCTTGTGTGTCGTTGGGCAGGGGGTCTGATGAACCATCTTCGTACCCAGACGCTTCTTGGCCGCCTCTTTTTCTTCCCATAGTAGAGTTCACAGAGCCTGTAGATGGCTTCGCACTGTTGCAGAAGGATGGTGACTGCCAAAAGGACTTTGTTACGATCCACGGTGGACATGACTGGATGCTGTGGAAGAGGAAGAGTCAGATGAAGGCTGCAGAGGTCTGCACCGCAGGGCTGCTGTTCTGAAAGTGAGATCCAGATGAGTTACTCTCCCTTTTTATAGGCAGTATAGGTGTCCCTTTGCATCCTCTAGGCATCCTCTAGACATCCTTAATATCCGAGATAGGTCCCCTCTGCGAAGGTTTTTTCCGTTTTAAATGTTTGTTTCCATGCTGCATCCACTAGGCATCCGCTAGGCATCCGTTCTGCATCTGTTCTGCGTCTGTTCCGCTTCCTCCCTGCGTCCGAGCAGATGCGAGTTGCACGGATGCGTAGCGGATGCTTAGCGGATATAGCGTATGTGTAACGGATGCAGAACGGATGCCTAGCGGATGCGTAGTGGATGCAGAATGGACGAATTGGATATATTTTCCGCGCAAAAGTTTTGAGCAACTCAAAACTTTCTGAGCGGATGAAACGTCCATAAACGGATGCTGGACGGATAGAGAGGAAGCAAAATGGAGGCAGTGAGTACAGAACGGATACATCGCATTAACCAACGGATGGCAAGCTTTTTTGTCCGTTTTACATCCTCTTTGCATCCGTTGGTGCAGTGTGACAGGGGCTTTAGCTAATCTGACTTCCCCATTGACTTTGTTAGAAAATTGCAAAAGGTGATCAACTAATCCCATGACTGTCATGATTATGATCCTGGTGATCACCTAATCCTGTGCAACTGTCATGAACCATGGCAATGCTGCAATGGTTGTAAGTGAATACATAATTTTTTCAATGCTGTTGTAACTTGGAGTGGCCACTAAACAAACTGTTATTAGCTGAGGACTAACCTATATTTTCACACACTGATTTGCAGAGTCAGTTCTTCTGGGTAGAATTCAGATTCGAGAGCTATCTGTCTGACTATTTATCTATCTTGGATATGATACTCCTTTAAGATCTATCCAGAACTTTGTTCTGGCTGAAAGACGACATGGTGCTCTGATGGCAATATATTCCTTGCAGATTTTTCTTCCCTTATAAAATATACTGAATTCAATAATTAAGTATAAGATGTAGTCAAGAAAATATTTTCCAAAGAATAAAAAAATTATTACAGCAATAAATCAAATTCAGAAGAATAACAAGCAAAAGCACCAGATATATTCTCAGAGTGTGTTATTGAATAAAGACCTGCCAACAAGAACTTATTTTTTACTTTCTCTAATTCCTACCTCTTTTCTCTACCCATTCATAGAATTTTTTTCAGGTCCGAAAGTATTCTGAATCATCTTTTGTCTATAATTTTAAAAGTTAATCTATTTCAGCACAGTTCCAAATTTTCCTAATTATAATCTCATCCAGTGGAGTATTCATACTTTTCCAGTACTTAGCATATGTAATCTTTGCTGCCATCAATATGTGTAACACTAAATATGTGGTCACTTTGTCAAAATCCTCTGAAAGTATATCTAAAAGGCACGTTTCTGTTTTAAACTCAATATTTGTTCAGTTATTGTTTCCATCCATTTATGTATATTCTTTCAATATTCTCTTGCTTTATCGCATGTCCACCACATATGGTAATAGGTGCATGAGACTTGGTTGCATTTCCAACATTTAGTAGATAGATTACTGAACATTTTCTCCAATCTTGCAGGTGGTAAATGCCAGCTGTAAAACATCTTATAAAGATTTCCAACAAGAATTTATTTCATATAGCTTAAATAGTAATGAGTGTTTTATAAGATAAAGGTTCTTTACAATCTTAAAGCTGATTTCATATGTTTTGTGGATGGGAATTCTAAAAAGAGGTTTCTTTTCATTAGAAAAAGTGAAAAATTGATTTCTTGATTCTTTAGTTGGCATAACTCAGTAGCAGTTTACTAACCATTCTCTTTATGGCCATTTAGGAGAAAGGACTTGCCTTTCTAATATTTATTCCTCTGTGCAAATGCTTCATTCCTTTTTTTTAAAAAAAAAAAAACTTGGCTTGGACTCTCTGACAGTTGTGTATGTCATTTCATGGTTATCCCATGACAATATGAATGGGTCTTTTAGTATTCTTGGCCATCTATAGAGATTCCCATGAGATTAACTCTAGAAATGGAAACTGTCTACTCAGTCAAATGACTCAGTCTAAACTCATTATCCAAATGAAGTTAATGTTGTTGATTCTATAAGGAGCACTTTCAATTGCTCACTCAAAATCTGTTAAAGTGTGTGAGGCAAATTGTTTAGATCTGTCAAGAAAAATGGCCCAGATCTTAAGAGACCCTGCAGGAAACTTAAGAAGAATGAGACTGCTGGATAGAGACCCTGAGGAAAAATAATGACAAGTATTTTTAACAAACAAGGACACTTTTAAAGTATCCTTTGTTCTTCCAGTGCTCATGTGTATAAGATTCTACTGACCGGACAAATGAATGATCTCAAAATAAATTGCCCTTTTCCTCTTGCTAGAAAACATTTTAAAATGGTAACTTACCACATGGGTTAGTATGATTTTCTCTCAGTTGCAAAGTTCTAATCCTCTTTCCAGGGGGAAAGAAACCTTATTCATGTGCAGCATTTCCTTGCTGATGGTCTGCATGGATCATTAAGTGCCAGCTTTGCCCCATAACCTGCTGCTGGCAATTGTAAAATGTGTAGTTGCAAATTTGCCTTGGGCAGAGATTTTGATTGCTTTTCATTTCAGGACTGTGGCTACACATTTCCAAGGGGAAATACCTAGAATTCACTCTGCTTCTGGACAATGCTTACATTTCAGACATACTTCAGTGCCTTCACAGCTGTGTAGAGAATGTACTCCAAGGGAATCCTTGTCCTCAAATATTGCCTTTGTCTTTCTGAATGCTGCAGAATGATTCAGCTTTAATTTGTCACTCTGTGCCATTCCAGTAGGCAAGAACATTATTCCCTGATTTATACTTAGATTGCTATGTGCTTACATTGGATCTGATCCAGCCAAAGTGAAATACTTTACAGTTCCACTAATTTTAGTAAAAAAATAAAGCATCTCTTGTATTTCAACCAAGGAGTCATCAAATATGGAGATTGATATCTGAGCTTGGATTTCAGCATTTATTGTTTTATTTCCATTTATATAAATGTGGTGACAGCTTTAGTAAAGGTGAAATTGTTGTCTAGATCATGAGAAAATTCCACAATATAGTATTGTTTTTCATCTGTCCCCTGCCCCCCCCCCCCAATTTTCAGGTCTAGTTGAGTGGAGTTCCCTCTTGTTGGTTTGCCCTTGTATAGATGAAGCTTTTTATAAAGCCCATGTCACACTGCACCAACGGATGGAAAGGGGATGTAAAATGGAGAGAAACACTTGCCATCCATTGGTTAACGCGATGCATCCGTTCTGTACTCACTGCATCTGTTTTTCTTCCTCTCTATCCATCCAGCATCCGTCGACTGAGATTCCATCTGCTCATAAAGTTTTGAGCTGCTCAAAACTTTTTGAGCGGAAAATGTATCCAACGTGTCCATTCTGCATCCGCAACGCATACGGGGAATATCCGTTCTGCATCCGTCATCATCCGTTACGCGTCCGCTACACCCGCTAGGCATACGCTGCGCATCCTCGCAAATCAAATCTTCTCCAGCAGAAAGTGGACACAGGGAGGAAGCGGAATGGACGCGGAACGGACGCGCACAATTAGTAGCACAGACAGAGAAAGGATGAAAGTGGATGCAGCTCGCAAAGAAAGCATTCAAAATGGAAAAAACGTTCGCAGAGGGAACCTATCTCGGATATTCAGGATGTCTAGAGGATGCCTAGAGGATGCAAAAGGACACATAGGGGAAAACCTATATTGCCTATAAAAAGGGGAGCAACTCACCTGGATCTCACTTTCAGACCAGCAGCCCTGCTGTGCAGACCTCTGCAGCCTTCATCTGCCTCTTGCTCTTCCACAGCATCCAGTCATGTCCACCATGGATCATACCACAGTCCTTTTGGTAGCCGCCATCGTTCTGTAACAGTGCAAAGCCATCTACAGGCTCTTTCACCTGTTCTACAGGAAGAAAAGGAGGTGGCCAAGAAGCGTCTGGATCCGAAGATGGATCGGGAGAAGAACAGAGTACGGACTGTACAACAAGCTGATGGTGGAGCTGAGGAACGAAGACCCTCATGCATTCCAGAACTTCATGAGAATGCTTCCAGCCATGTTTGATGAAGTTGTCGAGTGGCTGACACCCAGGTTGACCAAGCAGAGCACCAACTTCCGGCCCAGCCTGGACCCTGGGCTCAAGGTGGTGTTGACTCTGCGCCACCTGGCCTCAAGGACCACCTACAGGAGCATGCAGTACGGCTGGAGGGTGCCACACAACACCATCAGCATTGTGGTCAGAGAAGTGGTGCAGGCCATCATCGAAGAATACCTGGAGGAGCTCCTCCAGTGCCCCTCCACTGAAGAAGGATGGAAGAAAGTTGCAGAGCAGTGGTATCAGAGGTGGAACTTCCCCCACACCGTTGGAGCCATAGATGGGAAGCACGTGGCCTGCAAAGCACCAGCCAAGTCGGGGTCCACTTATTTCAACTACAAGAGCTTCTTCAGCATCGTCCTCTTCGCCATGGTCGATGCTGACTACAAGTTCATGTACATCGATGCTTCAGGCAACGGCTCATCTTCAGATGCCCAGGTATACAATGCCAGTCACCTCAAGGAGGGGCTGGAACGCAACCACATCATGGGCTTCCCAGATCCAGACCCCCTGCCCAATGACACACAAGATGTGCCCTATTTCATCGTGGGGGATGACGCCTTCTCCCACAGAACCTATCTCATGAAGCCCTACACTTCCAGATGCCTCACCCGTGAAGAGAGGATCTTCAACTACAGGCTATCCAGGGCAAGGCGGGTGGTGGAGAACGCCTTTGGTATCCTGGCCAACAGGTTCCATGCAGCATCGTCCAGAGACCATGAGCAACATTGTGGAGGCTTGCTGCATCCTGCACAATCTCATGCGCACCCGCTACCCAGTTTTGCAGAACAGGCTCGTGGACCTCCAACAAGGCAATGTGGACATGGAGCCTGGGGAATGGAGGCAAGGGCGAAACCTGATAGACACTGAGGATGTGCAAGGCCCCAACAGAGCCTCACGTGAAGGGAAGAAGCAGCGCAACCTCCTGAAACACTGGTGCAACTCCTCAACTGGAGCAGTGGAGTGCCAAGACAGGATGATAGATGATTAATGGATGCTTCCTTCAGCCTGTCTCATCAAACTGATGAGATTGGGCCATGTATGTTGGGTGGGCCTACAATGAACAGGGCATTTAATAAAGAGTTCTGTTTTTGTTGACATGTGTGGATCAATGAATAAATTGTTATTGATAATAAAGGGCCATATGTGTGGCACTTGGGAGGGTGGACCATCCAGTCCCACTATGCTTGCACTGGAGGTTTATCAATCCCACAGCTTTCTTAACCCATCCCACAGGTATCCCTGCCCATCCCACAGCTATTACCCATTCCAAAGGTATCCCTGTCCATCCCACTGCTATCTTAACCCATCCCACAGCTATTACCATCCCAAAGGTATCCCTGTCCATCCCACTGCTATCCTTACCCATCACACAAGCATGCAAAGGCTTAAACCATTTCTAAAAGTTTCCACCAAGACTTTATTGAAAAAAATAAATGAAGCAAGTGTGTGAAGCAAAGATAATCTTTATTAATAACAAGTTGTAAAAGAAAAATGCCACAAGTCAAGTGTCCAAATAAAGTCTACAGGTAGCCACCCAGTCTCTGGCACTCTTCTCTGTCACTCAGAGGTGTGCCCAGTCTCAGGGGTGAAGGGTCCAGGTGCTGTGGAGGTGGCTGCTGCTGGAGTGCTGGTCTGAAGCGCCACTGGAGTGCCTGGCCCCAAGAGGACAACAGGGGACGATGTGTTGAGAAAGCTCTCAGACAGCTGGCTCAGCCCCGTGATGTTGAGAGCTCCTTCCTCCATGCCATCGGGTGTCAGCCCCAGTACCGACGACAAATGTACTGAGGCCGGGCTTGGCTGTGGGGTGGAGGAAGGAGCAGTGTAGTGGAGCTGTCTGGTCTGCAGCTGGGTGAGGACTGGCGTGGGTGGCATCTGTGGCATCAGTGGAACCGGTGGCATCAGTGGAACCGGTGGCAACAGTGTTGTCCAATGAACCTGTGCCTGGACTGAGAAGGGCTGCTGCCTCTGCTGCTGGACCCCCTGGTAGGTGAGGGCCTGTGGAAAGCCTTGGAATGGGAGGGACATCACCTGGGGTGGAGGAGCACACCTGGACTGGGTGGGAGCAGGTTCATCTGGATCTGGAGGGTTGTGAAGCAGATCGGTGATCCTGTACTTCACCTGGTACTGGGGTACCGCCATGTCCGTGAGGGTCTGGTTGACAAAGGTGAGGAAGGGCTTGCGGTTGGAGGATAAGGAGTCGGTGTACCAGCTGAGAGAGGATATCTATGCTGCTCCTGATGGTGTCTCTTATCTCCAGCAGGACAGTGTGGCTCTGTCCCTCTGGTTTGCCTCTCTGCCTTTCCTTTTCCCACTGCGCCAGGGGGTCCTCCATGTGCTCCGCCATGGTTAGAACAGCTGTCAGGGGGTTCTCCATCGTGGCACACTCCATAGACACCTGCCTGGAGACAGGAGCTGACTCTCTGTCGGAAGAGGACTGGCTCTCAGCAGGCTGCCTGAGAGAGAGGGTTGTGAGAGGGGCTGCTCCTCGGTGGCGGATCTCACCCTCCAGGAAGCTGCACTTGGCCATGATGTAGGTCTCTCTGTCCGTCAGCTTGACCGCGGCCTGGCCAGATTTCCTGAGGTGCAGCTTCCCGTACCAAGTGTACATGTGCTTCCACCAGCTGAGGAGCACCTCCGAAGTGTAGCCCAGGCTCTCCGCCTTCTTTCTCCAAGCAGCCTGCTTCCTTTTGGTGTCCCTATAGAGCCTGTGTCCCTTCCGCCATAGATAGTCATTCTCTCTCAGCCACTCCAGCACCTCATCCTCATGTTCCTCCTTGATGGAGTATTGCCTCCTCTCCCGTTCTCGCATATGGCTCTTCCTCCTTTGGCAGGACCACATGGGCCCTTATAGAGGGGCTTCGAGTTTGTAGGGGCTGCTCCTCCACACCACCAGCAGTAGCAGTACCAGCAGGACCACCACAAGCAGCAGCAGCAGCACCAGCAAGGACCAGGATCATCAGCAGCAGAGTAAGCACCAGCAGCACCAGCAGCACCAGCCGGAACAGGATCAGCAGCAGCAGAGTAAGCACCCGCAGCGCCAGCAGGACCAGCAGCGCCAGCAGGACCAGGAGCACCAGCAGGACCAGGACCAGGAGCACCAGCAGGACCAGGAGCACCAGCAGGACCAGGAGCACCAGCAGGACCAGCAGGACGAGGAGCAGCTTCAGCAGAGTAAGCACCAGCAGAAGCACCACCACTAGAAGCAGCATCAGCAGAGTAAGCACCAGCAGAAGCACCACCCGCCAGAAGCAGCATCAGCAGAATAAGCACAAGCAGAAGCACCACCACCATAAGCAGCATCAGCAGAATAAGCACAAGCAGAAGCACCACCGCCATAAGCAGCATCATCAGCTCCTCCAGAAGCAGAAGCAGCAGAAGCCCCAGCCCCAGAAGAGCGAGCCTGTGCTGCAGAAGCCCCAGCAGAAGCAGAGTGAGGGCCAGGGGGTGGGAGGGTGGCCCTGTGCCTCTTGCCAGGGCTGGCAGCAGATAGCTGAGGCTTTCTCTTCTTCCCCATGGTTGTGGGGTTGCTGGCTGGCAGGCAAGCTGGCTGGCAGGCAGGCAGGCAGCAAGGCTGGCAGGCAGGCAGGCAGCAAGGCTGGCAGGCTGGCTGGCAGGCAGTCGATGTGTCTGGAAGCAGGTCTTTCCTCTGAATGGTGACCTGCTTGGGAGCTGCTTCCCTTTATATCCGCGGGGCTGATGCAATGCATCTTCCCCGCATGCGCATTGAACGCTAGGCATCTGCTAGGCATCCGCTAGGCTTCTGCTAGGCATCCGCTAGGCTCCCGCTCTGCATCCGCTTCATCCGCTAGGCTTCCGTTGTGCATCCGCTTCATCCCCTCGGTGTCTGCTCTGTATCCGCTGTATCCGTTCCACGTCCGCTTTGCTGCGCTCCCCCGGAAGCCTTGCGGATGTGCCATCTGCTCTCATCCGCTTCCATCTGCTAGGTTTCGGTGGAGCATCCGCTTTCCATCCGCCCTGCGTCCTCCCCCTGTCCGTTCCTTTCCGTGTTGTCCGCTCTGGTTATGCAAATTTTTGCCCCTTTTGAGAGTGGATAACAACGGATGGAACATTTTTCTCATCCGCTGTGTCCTTTTTACAAACGTTTTTCATCCGTCGGCCAGTGTGACAGGGCCTTTAATGATATATGGTTATTTATTTTTTTCTGGTTAGTTTTGTTGTATGCCATTCAGAGTCGTATTTGTCTGAGATGACTCATCTTATAAATACTTGAAATAAACAATTTTGATACAGCCAAGGAGTCATCAAAGATGGAAATTAATCCCTGAACTGTATTTATTAAAACTGTAATAAAACACAGAAAATCACATGAATCAAACTTAAATTCAATCAAACTTCAATCTCAGGGCAGTTACTGTTTTAAATTTTAGTGTATTGTGCAGTGTTTGAGTTTTATTGGGGGTTTTCAATTCAGTGTGTGGAGTGTGAAGGTTGTGTGTTTGTGTTTATTTTCATGGTCATGATGTGCACTGAAGATGGTGTTTGATTTTGTTGTACGAGGTGCAATGACAATAAAGTAAACCAAATGAAAAAAAGAGATCAACTAAAAGCAGGAAGCAGAGGAATAAACCCCCATATATTACAATTATATTAAGGACAAAAATATGTTTTTAAAGATATTGCAAATTATATTGGATTTAATTTGAAGTTTAGTGTTATATTGTGTGTCAAACACATCCTATGTTAATTTAAAGAGAACTTTGGAAATATTCTTAAAAATTGAAGTAATCATTTCAAAATAAAAATTCCATGATCTTAAAAGACTTATTTGATGATTTTTTTTCTTTATGTTCTTCATTGTGATATATTATCTATTGTGATTTCCTGTCTCAGATTATAACTGTGAACCATAACTGATCCAGGAGTTCTGAGACCTGACTGAAAAACAGGTTTCATATGTGAAATAATGGATGATTATATTATTTTTTTACCTTCAAAGACTTCCTCCTCCTTATATATTATATTTGCATTAATATGAATTAATGCAAAAATGATTGGTGTTTAGTGTCCTTCTTTCCTATTAAGAAACTGTCAACACTTTGAGGTAGACCAGGTCAAGAAATAGAAATCATAGGTCCAAGAATGTTACATTTGTATGGTTTAGTAACAAAATTGTGAATGCCCTATCTTAAATAAGCAAACTCAAGGTGGGTTATTTTGAATTTTTTTCTCAAGCCTTCTACTGTCTCTGGACTGGGTATTCTGTTGGTCAATTTCTTCTTTAACAGGTCCTTCCTTCAATGATCCATCCCTCCTTAATGGGTCTTCCCTGAAGGTCAGTTTCTTTACAAAGCCCAGATAATGTAAATGGAAAAAAATTAAGCAAACAATTCTTCCAATAAAAATAAAATATTATAATTTGGATGAATTATACTGTACATGTTGACTGTTGAAGTTACTACCCTTAATTTAATTGTCTGAATTAATAATTAAAGATTTGAGTGGGATTTTTATGACTTACAATTTCTCTTTTTCTTTCAAATGGAATCGAAGATTGTTTATGAAGTCTTGTTTGTAACTTGTAACTGATACTTGTTTGTATCAGGTATAAGAGTTTCCTCTTGTTTGACCTTTTATTGAACCATTAGGATGAAAAATAAATGCATTTCTTTAGAATTCCTTAAGGGCATTTGATCTAAAGGCCCTGTCACACTGGCCGACAGATGCAAAACGTTTGTAAAAAGGACACAGCGGATGAGAAAAATGTTCCATCCGTTGTTATCTGCTCTCAAAAGGGGCAAACATTTGCATAACCAGAGCGGACAACATGGAAAGGAACGGACGGGGGGAGGACGCAGGGCGGATGGAAAGCGGATGCACCACAGAAGCCTAGAGGATGGAAGCGGATGAGAGCGGATGGCACATCCGCAAGGCTTCCGGGGGAGCGCAGCAAAGCGGACATGGAACGGATACAGCGGATGCCGAGCGGATGCCGAGCGGATGAAGCGGATGCCGAGCGGATGAAGCGGATGCAGAGCGGAAGCCTAGCGGATGACTAGCGGATGACTAGCGGATGCCTAGCGGATGCCTAGCGGATGCCTAGCGTTCACTGTGCATGCGGGGAGGATGCATTGCGTCAGCCCCACGGATATAAAGGGAAGCAGCTCCCAAGCAGGTCAACATTCAGAGGAAAGACCTGCTTCCAGACACAGCTCTCAAGCCTGCCAGCCTGCCTGCCAGCCAGCAACCCCACAACCATGGGGAAGAAGAGAAAGCCTCAGCTATCTGCTGCCAGCCCTGGCAAGAGGGACAGGGCCACCCTCCCACCCCCTGGCCCTCACTCTGCTTCTGCTGGGGCTTCTGCACCCCGGGATCGCTCTTCTGGGGCTGGGGCTTCTGCTGATGCTGCTTCTGGAGGAGCTGATGATGATGCTTCTCGCGGTGGTGCTTCTGCTGGTGCTTACTCTGCTGATGCTGCTTCTGGCGGTGGTGCTTCTGCTGGTGTGTACTCTGCTGGCGCTGCTCCTGGTGCTGGTGCTTCTGCTGGTGCTTACTCTGCTGGTGCTGCTCCTGGTCCTGCTGGTCCTGCTGGTGCTCCTGGTCCTGCTGGTCCTGCTGGTGCTCCTTGTCCTACTCGTGCACCTGGTCCTGCTGCTGCTCCTGGTCCTGCTGGTGCTGTTGTTGCTGCTGCTGGTGGTGGTGTGGAGGAGCAGCCCCTACAACCTGGAAGCCCCTCTGATGAAGGCCCATGTGGTCCTGCCAAAGGGAAGAAGGGGCAGACGCGAGAATGGGAGAGGAGGCAATACACCATAGAAGAGGAACATGAGGATGAGGTGCTGGAATGGCTGAGAGAGAACAAGTATCTATGGCGGAAGGGACACAGGCTCTATCGGGACAACAAAAGGAATCAGGCTGCTTGGAGAGAGAAGGCGGAGAGTCTGGGCTACACTTCGGAGGTGCTCCTTGGCTGGAAGCACATGCACACCTGGTATGGGAATCTGCACCTCAAGAAATCTGGCCAGGCCGTGGTCAAGCTGACGGACAGAGAGACCTACATCATGGCCAAGTGCAGTTTCCTGGAGGGTGAGATCCGCCATCAAGGAGCAGCCCCTCTCACAACCCTCTCTCTCAGGCAGCCTGCTGAGAGCCAGTCCTCTTCCGGCAGCGTAGATCTCCTCTCTCAGCTGGTACATATTGACTCATCATCCTCCAACTGGAAGCCCTTCCTCACCTATGTGAACCAGACCCTCATGGACATGGCGGAACCCCAGTACTAGGTGGTGAAGGACAGGATCACCGATCTGCTTCACAACCCTCCAGATCCAGATGAACTTTCTCCCACCCAATCCAGGTCTGCTCCTCCACCCCAGGTGATGTCCCTCCCATTCCAAGGCTTTCCACAGGCCCTCACCTACCAAGGCTACGGCTACCAGGAGGTCCAGCAGCACAGGCAGCAGCCCTTCCCAGTCCAGGCACATGTTCATTGGACGACACCGGTGCCACTGATGCCACCGATGCCACCCACGCCACCGATGCCACCCACGCCACCGATGCCACCCACACCACAGATGCCACCAATGCCAGTCCTCACCCAGCTACAGACCATACAGCCCCACTATACTGCTCCTTCCTCCACCCCACAGCCAAGCCCGGCCTCAGTACATCTGTCATAGGAACTGGGGCTGACACCCCATGGCATGGAGGAAGCGGCTCTCAACATCACGGGGCTGAGCCAGCTGTCTGAGAGCTTTCTCAACACATCGTCCCCTGTTGTCCTCTCGGGGCCAGGCACTCCAGTGGCGCTTCAGACCAGCACTCCAGCAGCAGCCACCTCCACAGCACCTGGACCCTTCACCCCTGAGACTGGGCACACCTCTGAGTGACAGAGAAGAGTGCCAGAGACTGGGTGGCTACCTGTAGACTTTATTTGGACACTTGACTTGGGTCATTTTTCTTTTACAGCTTATTAATTAAGATTATCTTTGCTTCACACACTTGCTTCATTTATTTTTGTAAACAAAGTCTTGGTGGAAACTTTTAGAAATGGTTTAAGCCTTTGCATGCTTGTGTGATGGGTAAGGATAGCAGTGGGATGGGCAGGGATACTTTTGGGATGGGTAATAGCTGTGGGATGGGTTAAGATAGCAGTGTGATGGGCAGTGATACCTGTGGCATGGGTAATAGCTGTGGGAGGGGCAGGGATACCTGTGGGATGGGCAGGGATACCTTTGGAATGGGTAATAGCTGTGGGATAGATAAACCTCCAGGGCAAGCATAGTGGGACTGTATGGTTCACCCTCCCAGGTGCCACACCTTTGGCCCTTCATTATCGATAAGAATGTAAGCATTGATCCAGACATTTGAACATAAACACAACTCTTTATTAAATGCCCTGTTCATTGTAGGCCCACCAAACATACATGGCCCAATTTCATCAGTTTGATGAGACAGGCTGAAGGAAGCATCCATTAATCATCTATCATCCTGTCTTGCCACTCCACTCCTCCAGCTGGGGAGTTGCACCAGTGTTTCAGGAGGTTGCGCTGCTTCTTCCCTTCACATGAAGCTCTGTTGGGCCCTTGCACATCCTCAGTGTCTATCAGGTTTCGTCCTGGGTAGCGGGTGCGTATGAGATTGTGCAGGATGCAGCAAGCTTCCACAATCCTCCTCACAGTCTCTGGGCGATGCTGCATGGTGGTGAGAAGTACCTGGAACCTGTTGGCCAGGATGCCAAAGGCGTTCTGCACCACCCGCCTTGCCCTGGACAGCCTGTAGTTGAAGATTCTCTCTTCACGGGTGAGGCATCTGGAGGTGTAGGGCTTCATGAGGTAGGTTGTGAGGGAGAAGGCATCATCCCCCACGATGAAGTAGGGCACATCTTGCGTGTCGTTGGGCAGGGGGTCTGCATCTGGAAAGCCCATGATGAGGTTGCATTCCAGCCCCTCCTTGAGGTGACTGGTGTTGTATACCTGGGCATCTGAAGCTGACCATTGCCTGAAGCATCGATGTACATGAACATGTAGTCAGCATCGACCATGGCGAAGAGGACGATGCTAAAGAATCCCTTGTAGTTGAAATAAGTAGACCTTGACTTGGCTGGAGCTTTGCAGGCCACGTGCTCGCCATCTATGGCTCCAACGGTGTTGGGAAAGTTCCACTTCTGATACCACTGCTCTGCAACTTTCTTCCAGCCTTCTTCAGTGGAGGGGCACTGGAGGAGCTCCTCCAGGTATTCTTCGATGATGGCCTGCACCACTTCTCTGACCACAATGCTGATGGTGTTGTGTGGCAACCTCCAGGCGTACTGCATGCTCCTGTAGGTGGTCCCTGTGGCCCGGTGGCGCAGAATCAGTGCCCGCTTGAGCCCAGGGTCCAGGCTGGGCCAGAAGTTGGTGCTCTGCTTGGTCAACCTGCCTGTCAGCCACTCCACAACTTCGTCAAACATGGCTTAAGGCATCCTCATGAAGTTCTTGAATGCACGAGGGTCTTCGTTCCTCAGTTCCACCGTCAGCTTGTTGTACAGTCCATACTCTGCTCTTCTCCCGATCCTTCTTTGGACCCAGACGCTTCTTGGACGCCTCCTTTTCTTCCCGTAGAACAGTTGAAAAAGCATGTAGATGGCTTCGCACTGTTGCAGAATGATGGTGGCTACCAAAAGGAGTGTGTTATGATCCATGGTGGACATGACTGGATGCTGTGGAAGAGCAAGAGGCAGATGAAGGCTGCAGAGGTCTGCACAGCAGGGCTGCTGGACTGAAAGTGAGATCCAGGTGAGTTGCTCCGCCTTTTTATAGGCAATATAGGTGTTCCGCTATGTGTCCTTTTGCATCCTCTAGGCATCCTCTAGACATCCTTAATATCTGAGATAGGTCCCCTCTGTGAACGTTTTTTCCGTTTTAAATGCTTTCTTTGCGAGCTGCATCCGCTTTCATCCTTTCTCCGTCTGTTTTGTTTGGAAAACACTCGAGGTAGACCGGGTTCCAACAACAAATACTTTATTCTTCAACTGGTTAGTAAATAGGAACACTTGGCTGAAGCCGAGGCCAGCCTTTTATACAGGCTGGCTTGCCTGCTTGCAGAAAATGGCAGTTGTTTAAATTTTCCGCCTTTTAGCAGCTCTTTGGATTGATTCCTAGTGAACCAATCCAATGCTTATTTTATTTGACCAATCAGGTTTGCAGATTTGGAGTCACCCACTTTACATATAGAACACCCCTCCCCCCTTAGTTCAGTCCTACGTGGTGACATAGTCTCGCAGGTAGTCGGGGCTTTTCCGGACTCGACTTGACTTGCACGGTTCATTCTTAGTGAAAACTTCGACCAGTTCGGATGGGGCTGCTGTGTCGTCCGTTCTTCTCCCTGGAACCGTCTGGAAGGGTGAGTCAGCCATTTTACCGCCGCCTGAGTTTCTTAGGCTGGCGGTTTTGCCGCTCCCTCCCGTTTCCTCCGGGCAGGTTGAGCTGGCCTGGCTGGCCCCTTCCGATGGGCTCTTCACACAAGTCTCTCCAAACAGTGAGTCTTTTATTTGCTCTTTTTGTTCATATGATTCATTGGGTTTGGTTTTAAACAGTTCTTTATTTATTTCTCGCCTTTCCACCCCCGCCTTGGTTTGCAATTCACCGGTTTTTTCGGTGAATGTTTGTAAATCTGTGGTTCTCTCTATAATTCGGGATCGAAGCTGGTCTATGTGCCGCTTCCATTCCCTGCCATCCTCTATTTTTAATCGGTAGGATTTGGGGCCTGTGATTTGGGTAATCTGTCCTGGTAGCCATACCGGGTCCCCGGTGAAGTTTTTAGCGTATACCAAATCGCCTATTTCGAATTGTCTAAACCGTGTAGAGGAGTCAGGGGCGTTTTCTGGGGTAAAATTTGGGTGTAACCTATCAAGGTGAGATCTTAAGTTTCGCCCCATAAGTAATTCTGCTGGGGACTTGTTGGTTATGGTACTGGGCGTTATGTGCTGGAGTGTGAGCAAACGGTTTACTTTCTGTTGGACATCTCCAGCGTCCATTCTTTCTAAACCTTCTTTAGTAAACCGGACCATTCTCACAGCCCTGCCGTTCGCAGCCGGGTGAGCCGGCGCGGTTAGGGCATGTCTTATACCGAGGGAGGCTAGGTATTGCTCAAATTGTATGCTGGTTAGCTGTGGCCCATTATCTGAGACAAGAATGTCCGGTATGCCATGGGTGACAAAAAGGTTGTCCAGCTTTTTAATTACAGTTTCTGTTGTCGTTGATGGCATAACTTTTACTTCAAGCCAATTCGAATAGGCATCAACGACAATCAATAAGGTATGCCCCTTGGTAGGACCCGCGAAATCAATGTGTATTCTTGATTGAAATCAATGTGTATTCTTGGTCCCCGAGGGGTTTCCCAGTCCTTAACGGGTGCTTTTGGTGGGGACGGTCTAATTGCCTGGCATTTGTTGCATGAGCTTACCCAATACTCTATGTCCTTATCAATACCCGGCCACCAAACATAACTTCTAGCAAGGCTTTTCATCTTAACCATTCCCGGGTGCCCTTCATGTAACAACCTAAGTACCCTGGGTTGTAATTTGGCAGGGATTACCACCCGATCACCCCACAACAAACACCCCTTTTGGATTGAAAGTTCAGTCTGTCTGGACCGGAAAGGTTTAAAGTTTTCAGTTTTTTGATTCTCCGGCCAGCCTTTACCTACCCAGCTAAGAACGCGGGCAGTCAATGAGTCTTTCGCGGTGGCTCTGGCGACATCATAAGCTGATATGGGTAGATTGGGGCAACTCTCGATTTGTAGCGTTGTCATCGCTGGTGCCGGGTCTTCGTCGGTTGCTGGTAAGGGTGCTCTGCTCAAAGCGTCCGCATGGGAAATTTGTTTCCCTGGGCGATGTGTCAGAGTGTAGGAATAAGCTGCTAGGAACTCTGACCATCTAGTCATTCTTGGGGACAGTATATTAGGTGTTGGCTTGTTTCCCGCCAAAATCCCCATTAGCGGTTTGTGGTCTGTTATGATTTGAAAAGTCCGCCCATATAAGTATTCGTGGAAGCGTTTTACTCCAGCGACAATTGCTAGAGCTTCCCTGTTCAATTGGCTGTAATTCCGCTCGGTTTTGGATAGAGTCCTAGAGTAATATGCGACGGGTGCTTCTCTGCCATCAGGTAGTTGGTGGCTCAGGATGGCACCTACTCCGTATGGTGAGGCGTCGCAGGTCACTCTTAATGGCAGTTTGTTGCTAAATTGGATGAGAACGTTTGTTGATGTTAGCAAGCTTTTAATATTTTGGAAGGCTTTTTTTTCTTTGTAACCCAAGTCCAAGTTGCCTTCTTGTCTAGCAGACGGTGTAATGGTTCTGCTATAGTGGCCTTGTTTGGCAGGAACACATTATAAAAATTAATTAGTCCTAAAAATGCTTGTAGTTCGGTTTTATTTCTTGGTTCAGGTGTGTCTTTGATTGCTTTAACTTTTTTGTCTGTAGGGTGGATACCCTCTCCGTCTATTGAGTAGCCCAGGAATTCGACGCTATTCTTAATTAAACATCACTTTTCTCTTTTTACCTTTAGGCCAGATTCCCTAAACTTAGTTAATACTTCTTTGAGTCTTTTCCTTAATTGAGTTTCTTCTCTGGCCGAGATTAGGACGTCGTCAAAATAGGGAACGACTCCTTGTATGCCATTTAGAAGGCGTTCCATCAGACTCTGGAAAATGCCAGGGGCCACGCTTACTCCGAATTGGAGCCGGTGACATTTGAATGCGCCCTTATGGGTGACTATAGTCTGTGCTTCTGCTGTTTCTGGGTCCACTGGGAGTTGTTGATAGGCTTGTGCCAAGTCGAGTTTGGCAAAAACTTTGCCTTCTCCCAGGGAATGAAGCAAATGCTGGACTACAGGCACCGGGTATGTGCTTGGTTGTAATGCGTGGTTCAGGGTAGCCTTATAGTCACCACAGATTCTAATGGACCCATCAGGTTTTATTGGTGTGACAATAGGCGTTTCCCACTTGGCATGGTCCACAAGTTCTAACACCCCTTGGGCTATTAATTTGTCCAGCTGTTCCTCTATTTTTGCCTTTAGTGCAAAAGGAACTCGCCTGACTTTTATTCTTCGTGGGGCTATTTGGGGGTTTAGATTGAAAGAAATGGGATTTCCCCGATACTTGCCAAGTGAGCCGTCAAAAACGTCCTGGAATTCTCGGATGAGATCGTCTTCCCAGCCGGTTGTAGTCACTCGATCGATCCCGGTCATCCCGATGCCCAATGGCGCGAACCATTCGATGCCCAGGAGGCTTGGTCTGTCTTGGTCGACTATGGTCAGCGGAAGCACCTTGACGTGATGTTTGTAGGCGACTCGGAATTGTCCCATGCCTACCACAGGGATTTGGTTTCCCTGATAGTCCTTGAGGGTTAGTTGCTGCTTCTTCAATTCTTTGGGTTTGATACCTGGGACTAGCTGTTTTATTATGTCCCACGATACCATGGAGAGGAAGGACCCCGAGTCCACTTCCATCTTGCAGTGTTTTCCTTCGATTTTCACGATGACTTTAATTTTCTTCCCACTTTCTGTCTGAGCGCTCTGTATAATGACAGTTTGGTGTGTATTGGCTCGTTTCTCTTGTTGCCACTTTCTCTCGGCTCGTTTAGGCTCAGCTCGTGTTGGGGAATTTCTGCGTCTCGTCGGGCTGTAGTATTTTTTGTTCCTGCAGACCTTCTCGATGTGCCCTCGTTTCTTGCAATGCCGGCAGATGGCATCGAGAAATCTGCATTCGGCTCAGGGATGGTTTCCTCCGCAGCCAGTGCATTCCCGCCAATTTCTTCTTTCGCGCTCTTTTCTGTTCGTGAGGAAACGGTGGACCTCGTCGTCTTCTTCGCTCGATTCAACTGTTTCGCCCGACTCTTCGTAGTGGGTTGTGGTGGCAGGCTGCTTTCTGTCTTTGGTTGGGTTTGTTTCTTCGCTGTTTGTGTTCATGTTTTTCATGGCTACGGCAGATTTTTTCGCGGCTTCAGCGGCTGTGGCTTTCGCGATGGCTTCGGTAACGGTGATGTTGGGCTTGTTGAGTAATTTACTCTGTGTGGTCGAGTCTCTCAGGCCCAACACCACGCGATCCCTCATTGCTTCGTCAGTGTTCAAAAATTCACACTCAACCCCTAATTGTCTAAGGGCAGCGATGAAATCGGCGACGGTCTCTCCCTCTCTCTGGTCTCTGTGGTAAAATTTGTGTCGCTTTTTAAAGTTTGACACCATCGGAGCGTAGTGTGCTTTGAGGACTCTTTGCAATTCTGTCCACGTTAGCTGTTTAACGTCCCGGGGCTTCGCAAGGGCCTTTGCCATCTTTAAAACCGTTGGCCCGCAGTGCGTCAGGAATACCGCTCTCTTGCGTTGCTCTGAAATGTCTTCCATTTCATTGCTCTCCAAATACATTTGGAAGCGATCAGCATAGGAATTCCAATCCTCTTCGTTGGGATTGAAAGGTGCGGGCGGTGCGTTGTTTCCAGACATCTTGGTTGTAATCTGGACTTCTTATCACCGTGTGCAGATTTTTTCGTTCAGGACGATCCCACCTTCGTCGCCAGTGTTTTGTTCGGAAAACACACGAGGTAGACCGGGTTCCAACAACAAATACTTTATTCTTCAACTAGTTAGTAAATAGGAACACTTGGCTGAAGCCGAGGCCAGCCTTTTATACAGGCTGGCTTGCCTGCTTGCAGCCAATGGCAGTTGTTTAAATTTTCCGCCTTTTAGCAGCTCTTTGGATTGGTTCCTAGTGAACCAATCCAATGCTTATTTTATTTGACCAATCAGGTTTGCAGATTTGGAGTCACCCACTTTACATATAGAACACCGTCCGTGCTACTAACGGTGCGCATCCGTTCCGTGTCCATTTCGCTTCCTCCCTGTGTCCGCTTTCTGCTGGAGCGGATTTGAGTTGCGCGGATGCGCAGCGGATGCCTAGCGGATAGAGCGGATGCGTAACGGATGACGACAGATGCAGAACGGATGTTCCCCGTTTCCGTTGCGGATGCAGAACGGATGGATGGAACCTCAGTCGACGGATGCTGGATGGATAGAGAGGAAGAAAAATGGACGCAGTGAGTACAGAACAGATGCATCACGTTAACCAACGGATGGCAAGTGTTTGTCTCCATTTTACATCCTCTTTCCATCCGTTGGTGCAGTGTGACATGGGCTTTAATGCGTATTCTTGGATGTGAGAGGAATAGAGACTGATTAAGAAAGACTATTCTTAACTAGTCTTTGATTTACAACACAGAGTTAACACTCAAATGTTTCATATCACAGTGGTGCAGACAGGATGAAGAAATGATAATACAATCACAATTGACACATGAGTCATTGAGGTAAGTTGCTGTTAAGTGGGAAGTCATGTGACTGCTTTGTCAACAACTCTGATTCCAGTACTGCCAGTAGCAGTCATGAAGTGATTTCACTTGTTTAAGTGAATGCATGGAACTAAACTCCTTTTCTCTATGTCTTCTTTCTCTATCACTTGTTTCTTTTCACCCTACAAGGGAGTCCTTTTGCAGCAATTTGCAATTTTTCCTGACTGCTTCCCTATTGTCTTTCTGGGGAAGCCAGCAGAGAACATTGCAAATGGTAATCACATAAGTCTTGGCATCTGGTCATAAATACCAGAGATTGCAATCATGTGACAGTGGAGTATGGGGGTGTGATGTTTTGCAATAGTTGTAGGTGCTTTGCAGGCTGTAAAACACCCTTTCTAAGGTCCTTATTAATTTGAACAATCAGTTATTTAGCAGGGACTGCCTGTATTTGAATCATACTTTGGGAAGGTTAAAAAAAATAAAACAACCCATGTCTAATTGTTATTTTCATTTCCCATGACCACTATAAGATGCAGGGCAAGTAATATTGTCTTACCTTGAAAAGGAATCCATGGAGACAGCTGGGCAAATGAGGTGGTTGATGCAGTTGTAGATGTTTCATCCTGAAGATTGCCAAGTGAGAAACTTGCTTTAATAATCTTTGGGATTTTAGTAGGACTGTTGAAAACTATTAATAATTGTAATAGCAGACATCCTTTATTACTTTAGTTTCTATTTTGAATTACAACATAATACAAAAAAAATGGATTTATTAGATGTTTTCAGAATGCAGCCAAAAACAACTATTGCAAACTTCCACTGAGAAAATTTGACATAAAAAAAACTCTATTATGAATGTATGTACTTATTTATTATAATAATTTCTTTCCCAGTAAGATAATTGTAAAAGAAACATATAAGTACATTAAAAAATCCATCCATTCCTTTACTCCAAGAGTTTGAACATGCAGAGGAGTTAATAAGTGGTAATTTCCTTGGAGAATGAGAGCCTGGGAGATATTTCCTCTGCTCAAACTATGTTTTGCTAAATAAATTGACTGCAATGGATGACTTTTATATTATATTAATATCATACAAAATGATATTTTGTATGGGTTAGTGAGAGATATAAAATAGATTATAGCATGTTTACTAAATAAAAAAATGCAAAAGTGCAGGTACAAATATAAACTGATCATCTCCAGAAACTTTAGCCCCAAAGCTGAAACCCCAAAGAACCTCTCCAGTTCGACTCCAGTCTAAATTGAAATTGCTACAATAATCCTTTCCCCACTTGACATAGTCCTTATCTGATAAGCTAAGAGACAAATATATGATTATTTATGACACACTGTGTCTCTCTGGATCTATGAATGACTAACGATGCCTCGACAAGGTTCAAGTTCTGATTCAGTCTGTCACACAAGAATCTGCTTTTTTCCAAATATTTCCTGACCCATTTTTTCATATCAGATCAGTTCAGTGTTGGATTTGGAATTCAGCTGAATAAGAGCTGCAACATTAATGAATGTCATTCTCCACAAAAACTCAACTACGATGTAATAACAAAAAATTAGAAAAAAGATTAATTTAGCATGATTTAAAGCTTTTTGAAAAAGATTGATACATTGGGTATATAATTTAATTTATGTTATTTTTCAAAATGACTAAATCAATAAAAAGCAGTTTATGACTTAGTTTGCTGGAAAAGCATAATTATACTAAAATTAATGTTGAATATTCCTATAGATTGTCTTTCTTACAGTCTGACTTCTACTTAATTAAAGGTAGACTTCAGGGTTGAACAAGCTTTTAAACCTTTACATACCTCAACTAACTGGGAATTATTAGTGAAGTTGCATTAACATCAGGATAAGATATCTGGATCTTATAAGGTAGTCTGTGTAGATGAGTTTAACTTGATTTAAACATCTACTTTAAATTGAATTGAATGTTTTCCCGCTGGCCTGATAGGATTACCTAATGAGGTAATGCCATTTTTGATTTAAAATATTTTGGCTGAAAATTATGTAATATTTCTGGAGCACAGCTGTCTTCATCTGGAACAAATGAAATATTATAATACCACAATACAGTAGCTCCAGATGCATACAAGATGTTGCTGATAGCATGTTACCAGCCTCTGGGTGCCAGTGTGTTCCTCTGGAAGCAGAACAGCTTGACTTACTGAATAACTTAGTGTTGAAGTGGTTTGGGAACAGATAGAGCTGAAACAGGGCCTGCAGGATCTTATCTTGCTGAGGATCTTTTCCTGTGGAAAAGGGCTGCAAATATAAAACTGGGAAAAATAAAGGGTTTAATAAGATTTCATGGGGCTTGCAGAATTACAAGCACAAGGAAGAAAATCGAGAAACTAACTTATAACGTCTGATGCTCTTTTGTTATGTTAGGAATGCATTTTTCATTTTTTTTAGATTGACCAAAGGCATGTGCATGGAAAATTATGGGTATTATATTTTATATATTTTGAAATGAAGATCAAGGAGCAGATTTCAAAATAGCAAAGCAAATTACAGATCTTAAATACTACGTAAAACATTCTGGTGGAAGGTGCAATGGTAGACAATTCTTGTTGCCTTTTATGGTAAATTGAGAATGAACAAGGTCTTCTAGGAATGAGGTAATGTACTGTTATTTGGAAAAGCTCTCCAAAATACTTAGGCTGCTTTAAATAGATGAGTTATAGCTTTAGTGTCTAAAGTGTCATCCATTTTTCAATGCTGTTGGTTATTGGCCAGGCTGCTGTGTTTTAGAACTTTGTTTTTCACAAATGAAAACAAATATACATGTCCCAGGATAATGGTGCAGAATTAATTTGAGTTGGTCACTGGGACCAGAGGTTTAGTCTTCTGAGCTTTTGGACTCATGCTGGGGCCCATCCTTAGGGAATTTCTCTCTCACCAGAATCTGTTTTTCACTTAAGTTATAATTGGAATGTGATTCCTCCCAGCTTCTGTTCATTAACCAAGCTTAAATTTTGTTCAGCTGTTCCTTGTTTTCTTTCTTCTTTATCATTTTATTCAGTGGCTGGAATTTGAAGTTAATTGTCTGATTTATGAAGATTATGAATCTAGTTCTGAGGTCCACAATTTTTATTTTGGATATAAAACAAAGTAGTACAATCAGTGCATCTTCTCTTTCCAAGAGAAAATGTGAGAACTCCTTTTTTGAGTTAGTTATGAAACCATATATACCAAACTCCTACATAAGGATAATTGACTTTAGGGCAGTTCATTGGGAGTGGGGGTAGAGAGTTGGAGAATATTTTACAAATTGTTAATATCCCCTATCACAGAGGGCCTAAGTGTTGTCTCTTATAGTAAGTCTATGACTAAAAATACATAAATACCAACTGATTTTTGTTAAGCCTGGATTCCCCAACCAGGGTTAGGTAGACAAGCTAAACAGAATGTGCAGCGTTAGTCAGATAGGCACACAGATAAATGAGTGAGCTAAGCTTGTATGTTTATTAACATACAGTAAAAATAACAGATACGCTTGTGCTATCAAGAATATATTTTGTTCCAGTATAAGTTTATGGCATAGTCAAATAACAGTCCAATATTCATTTACCATGTAGTCAGTCCATTCAGGGGTATTCATTTAGCAAAGTCCATGTAGAATATCCTATGTCAGTTCACTTACAAAATCAGTCCTTTGTTGTCTCTCCCGTTCGAGCAATGCAGTCTTGATTCCAAGCAGTAATCAGGGATCATCAAAGCCAGAGAGAGAGAGTGAGCAAGCCATAGTCTTGCTACTTTTATATTGTTTTCTTAACCACTCCTTTAATTGCTATTTCACAGTTAAAGCTGTATACACTCTACCATACACTAACTATGATTCATAGTTATTATTTCACCTAAACCAGTTAGGGTAAACAATGTTATCCCTAACAATTTTCATAAGAAAATGAGCTTGAAATTTATTATACCACGATTACATTAAAGTGAAACTTTATTTTAAAGGAGAATTTTTTGTACAAATTTTGATTCATAAGGTGCTACATCATATGTACATACACTCATAGACACATAAAATTTGCCATCAAGTCAATGCCAACTTTTATCTTTATCTTTATTTCGCCCTCATTTTTGTCTGTGCTTCTTGATTTTTATTATTGGAACTTGCAGATTATTTACAATTTAAATAGAAGAAAACATATATAGCTCATGGTTGAACAGTGGAATCAGTAGTGCTCTCTGAGATTGGATGTTTGCTTGTAGATGTTTCATTACCTGAACATCATCAGCTGTAGTGAATGTAGAGTTTGCTCCTTTTTATATATCCCTGATAACGCGTTTTGCTAGTGTTGATCAGGATATGGTTTTCTCCCTGGTAGTTCCTTTATTCTGGTATTATTTTATGCTTGATTCTTTTCTGGTGTTAATAGGTTTGTTGGTGGCTAGAGGGGATGTGTTCTAGTCTTTTTGTTTAGCATTGTTACAGGTAGTCCTCAACTTACAATCACAATTGAGCCCAAAATTTATGTTGTTCAGTGGGAAATTTGTTAAGTGAATTTTGCCCCATTTTATGACTTTTCTTGCCGCGTTTGTTAAGTGAATTGTTGCACTTATTAAATTAGTAACACAGTTGTTAAATGAATCTGTTTTTTTCTTGGGATCATCTGACTCTGGGACACTGCAACTGTCATAAATGTGAGTTAATTATCAAGCATCCAAATGTAAATCATGTGACAATGGGAATGCTGCAATGGTCACAAGTGTGAAAAATGGTCCTAAGTCATTTTTTTCAGTACTGTTGTAACTTCAAATAGTCACTAAATGAATTGTTGTAAATCAAGGACTACCTGTGTTATTTCTTTTGAATGGTGTGTAAATGTGATTTGTCACTATGGGTTGAGGTAATTCCCCGTAAAGAGAATGAGTGCATACAAGGAGACATATAGAGAGTAGTGTTGGAATAATACACAAAGAGCACACAGATACACTGTACAGTAAATGTAGGTTTTTACTTCCAGAAACATTAAGCAAAGTCCAAAATAAGCAATCCAAAGTCATTCACAAGTTAAATCAGTCAGTTTTCAATCCAGGGATAATCCAAATATCAAAGTCTAGTGTCAAAAAACAGTTCAGTATCAGACTTACATTAAATCCAGTAATATCAGTCAATTAGGAAAAATGGAGCAATGGCAATACTTTCCAACAGAAGGAAACAGAGATACATTCACGCTCTCTTCTGAGACTCAGAAGACTAAAACAACCCAGGTTTCTGGCTCCATCTTATGGCCACTTGAGAAACCACACCCTAATTATAGTTTTTCCATTTTCTTAAGATACAGTTTTAAAATGTTTATCCTGGTTTATATATTTCTAACCCAAATACCTGTTAGGTGACTCATATTCCTAACACTATGTGTCTATCGTTGTTCATTTGTCTGAACTGTAAATTTCCAAAAATTCCTAAGCACTTTTAAATTTAGCTTGGTCTGTCATGCTCAAAATTTCCCAATTAAAACTATGATTGAGTCTGTCCATGTGTTGGGAGATTGAGGAGTTTTCATCATGTCTCTGACTACTAGGTAATGTACATGGATGCATTCTACTGCATCCGTCTATCCTACATAGTGGCTGTTATCGTCCTAATAATGTATGCTGTAAATCAGGGCTGTCAAACTCATGGCCTGCAGCCCAGACGTATCATGCATTGGCCATGCCCACACCCAGTTTAGCGAAGGGGAAACCACAACTCCTGATAAGTCGCATGATGCCACTGTGATGACATGAATTTGACACACCTGTTGTAGATCATTCCTGATTTTTATTCTTTGTTTATTATCTCTTTTTAAGTTTGGAGGGCTTTCATTTGTTTGTGTGCTACAGTGATGCCATGTGGTTATAATAGTCTGCTAGTTGATGCATTTCATCTTTCACTGTGTGAAACTTTTCCTTGTTTATTCTTGTTACATTCCATATTCCCAGTGTAGTTCTTCTTTGCAGACTCAGATTTTTCCCCCTGCACAGCAGCAACAGCAACAGCAACAGCAACTAGACATCCTCCTGAAAGCTTTCATGTAGCAACATCATGAAAACAATTAGTACTGAAAAAGATCCTTAGCTTTTGCTCCAATAGCATGTTGAATACCATCTGACATGAGGGGCCATCATCTAGCAATGTATAATCAATCACTTCAGCTTGTCTATTCATGTGGTTTTCTTAAAAGAGAGGAATGTCTTCCTCTGTGCAGTATGAAATGATGTTTTAGTATTGTCATTGAAATGATCATCTGCCTCCAGCGAATTCTTATATTGCTGCTATATGGGTGCTGGCTCGCTTTAGCTGAACAGATGGACTTATGTTCACACCTTGTTTTATCCTCCTGGATGTATATTCTCTTGGCATATATACTTGGCATTCTTACTCATCCTTTCCAGGAATCACACAACTACATCATCATGATGAAGTTGTATAGCAGGAACTAAGGAAAGGTACAGTATATAGACTGTCTATACCGATCTGCACACACATTTATTCATTTACCAAATTTACATAGCTGCCCATCTCACAGATTCTGGGCAGCATAATAAAGTAAAACAATAAAAATATAAAACATTCATTATCTAAAACCATTAACAATAAATTGCACTTAGATTTATATGCTTCTTTACAGTGCTTTACAGCTTTGTCTAAGTAGTATATAGAATCAGCATATTGCCTCCAACAATCTGCGTCCTCATTTTACCAACCTCAGAAGGATGGAAGGCTGAGACAACCTTGAGCCTGGTGAGATTCGAACTGTCAAACTGCTGGCAGCTGGCAGTCAGCAGAAGTAGCCTGCAGTACTGCACTCTAAGCACTGTGCCATCATGGCTATATAATAATTATATATTCTTATATAAAATTATATAATAATTATTAGAAATCATTAAAATTGTAAAAGCAAAATTCAAATAAAACATAAAATAATAGGTGGAGGAATATTAATAATAAGGGAGGCACCTCATTAGTTCACCTCTCCCCTATGGTCTCCATGCTTATTTGCATAACCAGATCTTAGGAGACCTAAAAGCTCAGGAGAAATAAGGCCAATCTCATCTCTAGAGGAAGATTCATAATGCAGTCAGCACAGCAGAAAAAGCCCACTACCTAGGGCTGGCCAGATAAAGTTTCCTAGACTAATGGAACCCATAACATGTCCATTCTATTAGATCTGGTGGGACAGGCAGATGAAATCAGGAAGAGGTTTCTTTATTCTTTTAAATCTTTCCCTGTGGCATTTTAGAACTTGTATGAAGGCCAAGTTGGGGGAGAATTTCAAAAATCAATAGCTCTGTTAGAAAAATCAAATTCCATATAAGAACTGACAAAAAAGATGGCTGGCCCTAAAACATATGCTTTAAACATTAATTTGCTAGAATTTGAGATATTAAACTATGAGGTTTTGCTTGAGTAAATTAAAAATGTTTCAAAATTTTGAATTATTAAATTTGCTTTAAAAAAAGTTATATCATTATGTGTGATGATATAAAAAAAGCATCTTTTACTTTTACATTCATAGGAAAAATGAAGAGGGACCTTGGAGAATTGCAAATTTGTGCTTTCCATTTGCCTTTTTGAGATCATTTGTGTGATCTCAATTTCTCTTAATCATGTTCTGTTTATCTCTGAAATAGGTTCTTTATATTTGGAGCAACTGCTAAATAATTTTTTCATTAGAAACCAGAATGGTAGTTATGTTATGTACCCAAACATTTCATATATATTGCCCCAATAAAGTCCTTATTAAGAATATGACACTGGATAAATTTGGATATCACCATCCATATCCTAATTATATTGACAATTCCACTTAATTTCTTTGTAAACAGCTTTCCATGTTGTTATTATTGGTTCATTGCACAGTCATCCAGATGTTTAGACTGCATTTGGCATTTTTATCCATCTGTCAAATCCTTCTGGATGACCTGGGATAGGTAGATATTGATGTTAGTGGTGTAAAAGATAAAACACCTTTTCTTATACTAGTTCTACATATGCTGGCCCTGGTTGCTCAGCCAACAGTTCTGAGCCTTGTAGCTCATTTTTCTACAAATATCCAGGACTACAACATCAAGTGTGGTCCTTGTTGTCATGGGTGATGATTGATCTGGTATGGGTTTTTGTAATATGAAATAGCATATGTCTTTACATGAGTGACACTCTTTGTTTGGCTCCTCAGTATGGTTCAACCTGTGGAATAGCTCTCATCTTCTTCAGAGCACACATGCCCCACAACCACATAAAGGTATGACCTCACTGGAGATCAATTTTTGTTATGGTTCATCGCACAGTCAATCAGATTTTCAGAATGGATTTGACATTTTTTTTATCCATTTATCGAGTCCTTCCCAAGGACCTGGGATAAACAGTTGTAGATGTTTGATGTTGTTGTTATTATTTTGGCAAACGTTTATAGAGAAAACAAATGAAGAAAGCTTTTGAGAAAAGAAAAAGATATGATAATGCTTATTCAAGTTTTGGATTTTAAGAATTACCTGGAGTACTCCCTTTATTTTTCATTGTTATTAACTGGCCTTTGTGCATTATTGTGTACATTATTTGCATGACTTCTTTCAAAACTGCAGAATTCTGTCCCCCCCCCCTCCCTTCCCAACTATATATTTTCTATTAGAGGGCACTACTCAGCATCTCATACTCTCCTTAAGTGATATGAAAATGATCTAAGGGAAAAATAATACTTCTATTAGCTCCTGAAGGCTGATAAATGCCCCCTTTCCCCCTTTTCATAAGAAATGAGGCAGCAGCTGTTGACAGGATATCAGCAAATCACTTGATAGACCAGTTTTCCAGGAATTATCCTTAAAAAGAATGTATGGAGAACTCTGAGGCCAGATGAGTAAATGTCATAGCTGACATTTACTATGTTGGCTACCCTTTATCTTCTTTAATGGAACCCACAGGTAAAAACATGATCATGTCTTTGAAATTCATTAAAAGCAGTGGGATTTTGTTTGGGTTGAATTTAATCCCTTGATTTTAAAATTGGGAATTATCTTAATGAAACAGCAGCTAATTATTTATCTCAGGGTTAACTGGCTTCTTTTGATCATTGATGGAAACCTAATTATGTCTCAGTTGTTCTCAAGTCCTTTTAAGTAGTAATTTTAACAGCCTATAACACATGGGCAAATATTTATATGAGCACCAGAGTAAAATACATTTGAATTTCAATGAATTTACTTTTAAGAAAAGCTTATCAGCTGAGCTCTTTTAATTTCATTTTTGTTTCACTGAGTAGAAATGAATTGCTCATACCATTAACCTGAATATAAATGAGTTAGCCAGAATTAAGATACTCAAATGGATGGCTTTATCTTTATCCTTTATTCATATTTTGGGCAATCAAAATTATTTCTTAAATTCTCAACTCCTAAGAGTTTCTACTAGTGTCCTGAAGAAATAATATTTTTAATTCTATTTTTCACAGAGACAATGCTATATTTTTCACTTCTGGGAAAAATTATTTGCATGAATGAAAGTGAATACAGGTGTCCCAGGATAATGTCTTGGTCACAAGTGCCCAAGACTTATATTCTGACTTTTCCGACTCAAGCTGGAACACATCTTCATGGAACTTCTCTCTAGCAGAGTATGACAGAAGTTCCCTCAAGATGAGTCCAAAAGCTCAGAAGATAAAATTTCTGGTCCTGAAGACTGTCAGAAATGAAATCCTGCAAAATTATTTGCTTCAATTAGACAGTACACAACCCTGATATTTAATTTACACTCTTGTTAAAAAGTTCCTTGTTGTTGTTCCAAATCCTTATTCAGCTATAATTTTTAGTCATCAGAGAAATCTAGATGATCTGGAGTTGCTTGCTTCTTTTTATTTATTTATTTTGATTTGTCAATCGCTTACAAGGTAATAGGTATAAGTATATACATAGTTATGAATACATGAAATGGGTACATATAAGAAAAATAAAAGAAACAATAGGACAGAGATGGTAGGCACATTGGTGTGCTTATGCATGCCCCCTACAGACCTCTTAGGAAAGGGGTGAGGTCAATAGTAGACAGTCTAAGGTTAAAGTTTTTGGGGTTTTGGGAAGAAACCACAGAGTCAGGTAGAGTATTCCGGACATTGAACATTCTGTTGCTGAAATCGTATTTCCTGCAATCAAGTTTGGTGCAGTTAACCTTGAGTTTGTATCTATTGTGTGCTCTTGTGTTGTTATGGTTGAAGCTGAAGTATTCATTGACAGGTAAGTCATTGCAATGTATGATTTTATATATTATACTTAGATCGGACTGAAGGCGGTGTAGTTCTAGGTTTTCTAGGTCTAGAATTTCAAGTCTGATGACATAAGGTATTCTACAATGAGTAGAGGAGATGGAGAACTCTTCTTGTGAAATATTTCTGAACTTTCTCAACTAATATCAGATATGTAAAGTGGGTTCCAGACTGATGAGCTGTATTTGAGTATTGGTCTAGCAAATGTTTTGTATGCTCTAGTTAGTAGTGTGATATTACTAGAGAAAAAGCTACATAGGATTAGTTTAGCAACTCTTAATGCCTTTTTGCTATGTAGTTACAGTGGGCTCTAGCACTTAGATCATTAGAGATGAGTATTCCAAGGTCCTTGACGGAGTTTGGATCATCAACAAGGTCTTGACTATTTAGCTTGTATTTTATTTTTTGATTTTTTCTGCCAATATGTAAGACAGAGCATTTATTTGTTGAGATTTGAAGCTGCCATTTGTTTGACCATTCTGATACATAGTCAAGGTCTTTTTGAAGGGTAGCAGTATTGTCTGGGGAATTGAACAGCTTTACATTATCAGCGAAGAGAACGCAGTTGCTCTTAATATGATCACAGAGGTCATTTATGTAGAGTATGAAGAGATTTGGTCCTAGAACACTGCCTTGGCAGCTATGTGAAAGTTAAGAACATAAGCAGTGCCTGCTGGCTTGTCTAATCTAAGATAGAAACCACATCAAATAACTTTAATAGTTCAGAGAAAAGACAACAATGTTTTTCTTTCTAGTATATCTTCAACAAGAAATTATCTCTTCCATATCTGGTGACACTGCAACCAGGATAGTCAGACAGTTGATTGTATTAAATCAGGAGTGTTAAACTTATGTCATCATGGCGGTGTCACATGATGTATTGGGACTTTTTTCCTCTTCGCTAAACCAGACATGGGCATGGCCAGCATGTGAGGCATCTGCCCCATGGACGGGAGTTTGATAGCCCTGTATTAAATGAACCACAGACTTTTCAAGATGCTGTTTTGACTCACTTTAGTATTTTGTAGTATATTGTATCAAACATTGATTTTTCTCCTCCATTAATTATCATACAATTAAACCAGGATGAAGCCTTCTCTAATCTTACTAGTTCCTGAGTTAAGTTGGTATGAATGCATCTGATAACTTTTTCTATTTAAATCAGTCATGGAAAGTTACAAAACGTATAACATATTTATAAAATTAATTGGAAAATGTTTGTGCAGTGCAATTAAAACAGTGAGATTGGAGTGATAAATTATTGTGTAAATTTGAATTTTACCTTGCAAATATAATGTAGAAAATCTTGCTTATAAGCTTGAGCTCTCTGATATAAAAGTAGAATGAAATATATTTCAAATGCATTTCATCATATTGTTATGAATTAATATTTTTCTTTTGGCCTAGACTGTTTTTAAACAGTTATAATGATTAATAATTGCTGTTTTCATTTCTTACAGCTAACTATATCCTACTACAGATTTCTTCAATATTGTTCCCATATGTGCAGCATTATTTGCGTGGAGTAGATTATGTATGTAATATTATATTATAAAGAGTAGGGAGTTCTTTATGGTCTGTAATGGAACAAAAATAAATGCCAAAGCTATCAGAAACACAAGCAGATTAAATATATCACATATTCTGTTTACTTGACATTGTCATGCCATTTGTGACTATGCTTGTTTATAAATCCCTGATCTGAAATGGGTAGTAGAGGAGCAGGAAAAAAAATCCAGTTAAACACTAAAGCAGATAAATAAGTCATCAGACTGCATTAAATTGGCTATAGAATTTGCACATTCTAATAGCCAGACTGAATGAATGCAAATTTTGCAATTTAAAAGCATGCTGCAAGTGCTACTGGTCAACCTTCTGTGTAAAATCTGAATGGCATCAGTGAAACCACAGACATGTAGGCTGGTGAATAATGATTTCTACCCTGCTCAGTTGAATATAATAATCTGTGCCATTATAAAACCAAATCAAACATGAGCAATTTAGCATTTTCATTTACCCTGAGAAATATTGTGGAGAAATATTACTGCAATGATTAGATAATTTTGCCTTGCATTAGCCATATGATCTTTTGAATAAGCTATAGCTATATTGTTTGTCCATATCCTATTCCAACCACGAACTACCTCGCTGCATATGACATTCTGCAACAGAAAAGCTCTGTAGAAATATGACCACATCTGCTGTTGCAAACTGCTCAGAAACGCTAACCACAGGGGCCTGTCCGAAAAATACTGGACATGATGTAGAAACTGCTTTGTACACATAGAAAACATCTACTGACACCCAAATATGGATATCCATCCCACTCAACTGTGTTTGCAAAACATAGTTGCCATATATGTGTATTCAACCTAATGTGTCAGTTTGAGTATGGTCAATCAAGATCACATGCTTGCCTTCTGATATTTTGTAACCCACCCAAACCTCAATAAAAGAGCTTGTCTCGAGCTAGTTCGGGGCTCGCTCACCCCGAGGAGGAAAACGTGTGTCATGTCTTTCCTCAAACCCATTCGGCAGTTCGTGGGGAGCCCTCCGGGAGAGTGACGCCTCAACTGGTGACCCCGACGTGATTCGCAGACCCGGGCCCCGCTCCGTGATTCGTTGGACCCACGGACGAAGTTCGGGTGCCGTGTTACGCCACCTGACACCCCATCGACTTGCTGTCTGGAACAGACATCGCTCAACCTCACGTGAGTTATGGGGCAGGACCTATCCAAAAGGCAGACTGTGCATTTGCAAGAATTGGAGAGGTTAGTCAGGAAAGCTAATAAAATTCAAAAGTCAAATGGTAGTACCATTTACCCCGTCTCCCAATAAAACGTTAAAATCCTTCTGAAGTATCTGGGAGACCATGGCCCTGCCTATCAGGAGGAAGGGTCGCTGAAAAAATCAGCATGGGTGCGTGTGGGGAAATGGCTCCATGAGCCCCCACGAGCCCCTCCACCATTATTAACAACGTGGCAGGCCCTTATGATTGATTTGCTGTATCCGAAAAAAGGAGAACAGACCTTTGACTCAAAGCCTCCTGCTTACGACACAGTGGCAGTTGCTACTGCCTGTCAGTCCCCTGTAACTCCCCCGTATCCCCCTTCCTCTGTCCCTGGCCCTAATCCTTCTGTTGCCAATCTTAATCAGCCCCCCTCTGCCTCTTCCTCTTTCTCTTAGAACAGATATCCCTGTGTGGGTGGATCAGCGGCCTCTCACACAGGAAAAGCTAGCTGCTTTGCACTCCTTGGTGCAAGAACAGCTTGCTAAAGGGCACATTGAACCTTCTTTTAGTCCCTATAATACCCCAGTTTTGTTATAAAAAAGAAATCAGGAAAATGGAGATTTTTGTCAGATCTCAGGCAAATTAATGCCATTATTCGACCTATGGGCCCTTTACAGTGTGGTCTTCCAAACCCAAACATCATCCCCAGGGACTATGATCTAGCTGTGATAGATTGTTTCTAAAAGATTGTTTCTTCTCTATCTTGTTGCATCCAAAAGATAGGCAGTTATTTGCCTTCACTGTCCCTGAATTCAACAATGCAAAGCCTACTTCTCGCTATCAGTGGAAAGTTTTACCCCAGGGAATGTTCAATAGTCCTACTATGTGTCAATATTATGTGGATAAAATCCTTCAACCTTTCCGTACTCTTTTTCCTTCCTTTCTGGTCTATCATTACATGGATGATATCTTAATTGCTGCCCCAGGACCTCCTGGGACGGTCAAACCTCATTTACCTAATCTTCTAACAATCTTACAGAAGGGGGGCCTCACTGTAGCCCCTGAAAAAATTCAGTTTATACCTCCCTTTTCTTACCTGGGTCATGTTGTCCTTCGCTCAGCTGCAGCTCCAAGCATGCCTCTCTTACATCTCTCTAAAAATCAGCTCAGAGAGCAGAACTCTTTGCATCTATACTTGCTTTTCAGATGTTTCCTTCTCAACCTTTCAATCTAATTCTTGACAGCTTGTATGTAACTCAAATTGTATCTTCCATCTATGAATCATACCTTTCTCCACCTCTTGACTCTGAACTACTTACTCTCTTTATTAAATTGCAAACACTCATTTCTACTCGCCACTCTCCTTTTCATGTTTCTCACATTCGAAGTCATCAACCCTTCCCTGGAATACTACAGGAAGGAAATGACCGAGCCGACGCTGCGGCATCGGCTGCTTATCTGAAATCTTCTATGACAGCACTTTCTATTTCCTCCCAAACTCCTTGGGAAAGTCATTCTTATTTTCATCAAAACAAAAAGGTGCTCATGAAACAATTTGGCTTATCGGCTACTGAAGCATCTGCTATTTTACAGCAATGCCCTATTTGTAGCCAACAAGCACATTCTCTTCCTATGGGAGTTAACCCCAGAGGAACTCAAGCTTGTCAAATCTGGCAAATGGATGTAACTCAATATCCATCCTTTGCCCCATGGAAATATCTCCATGTTTCCATCGATACTTATTCAGGCTTCATCATGGCAACCCCTCAAAGGGGTGAAGCCACAAAACATGTAATTAATCACTGCATTCGTACCTTTGCATCGCTGGGATGCCCAAAAGAGATTAAAACAGACAATGGTCCTGCTTACATTAGTACAGCCTTTGCGGACTTTTGTAACAAATGGGGAATCACACACAAGTTGGTATTCCCTACAATAGTCAAGGTCAAGCCCTGGTAGAGCACGCCAATCTAACTTTAAAAACAGCTCTTGACCGATATACGAAAACACAGGGGAAAACAGCCCCTGGCCTCCCAGCAGTGCAAAACACATTGAATCTATGTCTTCATGTCTTAAACTTTGTCAACCTGACTTGGCGAGGACCTGCTGATCTCATCACCTGGGGTTGAGGCTATGCAGCCGTCCAGCTGCCAGACCAAGTGCTTTGGGTTCCAGCCAGACACACCAGACCGTATTTGGTTAAGTCACATTAAAGACGGTTCCCTTCTCATCTCCCTAAAACCATGCTTCAACTGGGAAGAATGCTGTGGTTTCCTGTTGCCCTTCAGCTACTGAGCATTGCCTTTTATACTTCTAACTGTGTGCAACCCAATCCTCATCAGCCCCAAAACTTAACATGGGTAGTACTAGACGTACATGCAGACATCCTGAACTCCACTTCATCCATGGCAGTGCTGGGATCCTGGTTTCCTGATCTGTACTTTGACTTTGGTATAATGATGGACACCATCATTAGCCACAAGTGGGTCAAGCAACGGCCCCTCTATGTCTGCCCTGGCCATAAGAAGGATACAGAACACCGGAAGAAATGTGGGGAGGGGGGAGCGTATACTTTTGTGCAGACTGGAGCTGTGTCTCCACGGGAGAAATATCATGGGACCCTCCTCTCAAAGATGATTTTATTACGCTCAAAAGGATTGGCGAGAACGTAATATGTAAGCGAAACCAAAGAGGAGTATACCAGAATTGTAATCCGGTAAAAATTTCTTTTACCAATCAAGGAAAAAGGTATAGGGGATGGCAAGCAGGGATCACTTGGGGAGGTCGTGTTTTTGATAACGACGGAGACCCAGGTAACATTTTCACCATAAAACTAATACAAACCCCCGTAGAACCCCCTGTGCTGGTAGCCCCCAAGAATATACTGACCAACCGTAAGATGCCACCCCCACAACCCACCGGTACTCCAGAGAAAAGTTCACCTGCTACCATTAATTTTGCTTGTATTAATATGCACAATTGGCCCATGTTTGTTTAAACGTTTCTCTAAATTTATCACAAGTAGAATGGATTCATTGCAGACGCTGTTGTTGCAATCCCAGAATACCCTCTGGGACCAGGAAAGTGGTGACACCTATCAATCTGTGCCACAGAATAATATGTCAGCAAAAAATCTCTTCATCTTGAATGGGGAGAATGAGGACGACTCAGTCCTCTAAACAAATAAACATCTCCTCAGACTATGATAGGGTAAGGTCAAACGATACAGGCCGAGTCGGAGGACTTGACTCTGTGTCCAGTGGTTGGTGAGTGGAAGTGACTCTTAGGCTCGGAGGAGTCCGGGCTACACTCCGGCTTAACCTGCCACAGCCGTTTCCTTGAAATAAAAAACGAGAGGAGATGTGGAGAAATATTACTGCAATGATCAGATAATTTTGCCTTGCATTAGCCATATGATCTTTTGAATAAGCTATAGCTATATTGTTTGTCCATATCCTGTTCCAACCACGAACTACCTCGCTGCATATGACATTCTGCAACAGAAAAGCTCTGTAGAAATATGACCACATCTGCTATTGCAAACTGCTCAGAAACGCTAACCACAGGGACCTGTCTGAAAAATACTGGACATGATGTAGAAACTGCTTTGTACACATAGAAAACATGTACTGACACCCAAATATGGATATCCATCCCACTCAACTGTGTTTGCAAAACATAGTTGCCATATATGTGTATTCAACCCAATGTGTCAGTTTGAGTATGGTCAATCAGGATCACATGCTTTTCTTCTGATATTTTGTAACCCACCCAAACCTCAATAAAAGAGCTTGTCTCGAGCTAGTTCGGGGCTCGCTCACCCCGAGGAGAAAACGTGTCATGTCTTTCCTCAAACCCATTCAGCAGTTCGTGGGGAGCATTCTGGGAGAGCGACGCCTCAAAATATAACTTGGAGAAGGCATTAGAGTTTCCTTTGGAAAGATAGCTTTGGAAAAGCAGGAAGCTGTGAGCTTTTATCTCTCCTGCATTTGTAAAATCTAACATTAAAATCTGTCCTCATCGCCAGTTGAGCCAGAATAATAAATGCCCACCTATGCTTACCTACACATTTCTGTTGTGCTGGCCCATTGCTTTCTGTGTCTACTGGCTCATTTTTATGGAAGATGAAGCAAACTTTCCAATACTTACAACTGCTGATAATAGTTTTCATTACCTTACTTGGTGGTATTCCTGGGCTGAATTATTTATTTATTTCTTAGATTTATATGCCGCTCATCTCACCATAAAGTGACTCTAGGAGTCTTAAACCTAATGAATTAATTGTTTTTAATATGGTGAAAACAATTTCTTCAGGTTGACTTTGTAACAGTTGCTTAGAGAATTTACATTTATATAAAAAAAAAAACCCAGAACAAATAATTCAAATTCCTTCCATGCAATTAGTTATATCTGACATCAAGGAATGGGCACGAATGTTAGTATATTAGCCAGTAGTCCCTTGCGGAAAAAGAAATGCTCATGCATCATAAACTTAACTCCATTTGCAAGGTCCCCACCATTTAGTTTGGAGAAACAAGAGTGATCGCTGCTGTAACCTAATAAAACAGCTTTCAATCTGTATGGGATTGCGGGATCAGTCAATGCTGAGGATGCATCCGTAAATCTACTTCTTCCACTGAGGTGGCCAGTAATCATGATGTAGTTTAGGATAAGCTATTTGACATAAAGATTTCAGTGCAAGTTGAAGACATTCAGCTAGCTATTCAGGAGTTCAAATTGGGTCAGAAATATATTAAATTGTTGGTACTCATGTTGAATGTATTACGATTACAAAAGTAATTAAAACCCAGAAAGGTAAAAATTTAACAGACATGCAGAAACTAGGATGAAGCTAGATCCCCCTTCATGAAGTCATTATTTTGGAATAAAAAATTAATCCAATGTAATGAATTTCCTCTTTATACAATTCTGGAAATATTCAGAGGTTAAAATTTAGCCACAGGAGAGCTCACAGAATACAATAATATTACAAGTGGAGAAGTATGACTTTTTATGAAAACAGAAAGAAATTGTTGACTTTAATAGTACTTGAAGTTAAGAATCTTAAGAAAAATACCATCCAAAGAACAATGTCTGTAAATAATATCAAATATCACATATAGAAACATCTGTATGAATGCAGCATGACATTTGCAGTAAACAAGAGAAGAATAGTAGTCTTTTTTCTTGTAGTTTCTTGGTGGCTTCCTGAAGTACAGGACCTCCTGTAGGATTTGATTTAAACTAAAAAATACCCAGATATTGGGATTGTAGATATTTTTAAAGGGTTCCCATATTTTTCTTCCATAATTCAAATACTGCAGGAAAGAGCTAGCTGAGATATGAGTCCAATGCACAAGAAGTGGAACTTATGCCATAAAGCATCCTATCCATTTCATCATTCTCTACAAAATTAAACTAAGTCTAGCTCATCTTGAGGGCATTGCTCATTGTCTTTCCCAAGTGGTATCTAACTCTGAATGAATGTAATTTGACTTCCAAAGAATCCACAACCATGAAAAAAAATACTATTTGCTCTTAGTCTGATTTGCATTAACCACCAACATGCAGAACATTACTGGTTTTTTCCTCTTTGGGGCTCTTCAGATATAGGTAGCCGGAAGAAGATGGAGCCTCCTTGCTGACAGACTGTAGTTTGTGACTCTGTGGCTATGGTCCATGCTCTTTCCTTGGAGAACCCCAATCATTACGATTAGGGGCTGAAGCTGCCTTGGAGGGGTGGTGGAGTAAGGGAAAGCCGCAAGCCAGGTTGAGGGGAGCCACATCTCCCCCCCTAGGGTTGGTCTTTTTCCCCCCGAAGACAACTGCAGCGGTGGTTTAAAATGGCCACCCCGAAGAGGAGGACTCAGCTGGATTAAGATTTGTGCAGGAGGGATGAAAGAGGTGGATAACATCTGAACCGGGACAACTGGGCAATACAACTCAACAAAAGTACCCTGGAATTAAGGTAACAAGGAATTGTTAAGAAAAGAAAACTGAGCGGCAAAATTACAAAGGGACAGAAAAAAAAAAAAAAGAAAATATTTTTGACAGCTTAACGGGGCTTTGAACTGGGAAAGGAAGAAGCCGGAACTAAAAATTTAGCTAAATTGAATTAAAATATTTTGGGAATAAACAGGCACAAAATAAAGCTGGACTTAAGATTGTCAAAAAATAATAATAATAAAGTTTACAAATTGGAGATTGGACTGTGCTGGAATATTGAGGTTCGAAAAACCCTAAATAAAAAAATAGGGGAAAAAGGTGAAGACTTTGTATAATGGAGAGTGCCACCTTTTGACAAAAACTCGAGCTCAAACAAAAGGGAAAGCATCCTGTTTCTGAATGAACTTGTGTGGATATAACATTAAAGAAATATTGAAACAAAGTAAGAATCTTAGAAATTGAAAGTAGAACCAGAATAAAGAAAAAAGCAAAGAAAGACTGACTGTGGGATTGATTGATGTTTTTGGTATAGCCCCTGGGCTGGAATAACTGAGAACTTTAGAAAATTGAAAGAAGAAAGAAGGAAAGTAACAGTGTTTTTTTTGTGTGTGTGGACTTTAATGATCATAAAATATAAGAGTGTGCAATGATGATATCTCTTCAGGAATTAAAAATGAAACTTAAAAATATGAGAGAATTACTACAGGAAAGAGGTGAATCACTTTACTCTGTGTTAGAAAAAATGGAAATGGCGATTGAAGAACAAGAAGAAAGAGCTTCAGAGGAGGAGGAGTCGATTCAAGGAGAAGACATTTTAAATCGACAATTAACACAAAGAACACTACAAAGAAGTGGGGAAAGAAGGAGGGTTAAAAAGTTGAGATTTAAGAAGGCAATCAAAAGAGGGAATACCTGTGAAGTCAGGAAAGGCAGAAAGACCCAGCAGAAAAGGAGAAAGGAAGATATTAAGAAAGAGAGGGATATAAACTGGAATGAGAAAAAATATGGGGAAAAGAGGGGGAGGAGAAGCAGTAAGAAACAGGCGCATGAAATAAAGAAATACAGAAAGAGTAAAATGTTGAAAAGAAATTTGTTTTTTTAGAGATAATGGTTGATGAATTAAAAAGGGGATTCGCAGGGTGACAAGGGGTAATAAGAATATTTCTGCAATTAAAAATATTTAGAAAATAGGGTAGTATAGATACTGATAACCCTTATTAAAAATCAAGCGGGGGAAATATGTTGCAGAATCCAAATGAAAAGATGTAATGATTATTATTGTAACTTCTTAAAAATAGTGGTTTTTGGGGAATCAAGATGAGGGAATAAAGGTATATTTTAATCATCGAGGTGTCACACTCAAAGCAGTAAAAGGGGGGAAACCTATACTTGGTTTTTTGGTGTGTGTTTGTATTCATCTAGAATTTATAAAAAGAATGTTTAATGGAAAGGGAATATGAAACACTAAAGAACCAACTAAATTAATAAATTTGTATAGACTATTAAAAGCAAGGAGAGACATTGGTAAGTTTTTATGATTATTATTATTAGGCAAACACTTATTGTTTATCTTTATTTTTAAAATAAATATTAAAGGATTTTATTTGAAATAACTGAAATGAAACAAAAAGATGTTTCGATTGAGATTAATGAAAGAGGTTAAAATTAATGTATTTGTTTCTCTCCTTCCTGAAAATTTGGAATGGAAAAGGTAATGATAGAATTAAGTATGTACATAAGAATGTATAATTGCTGTCATACTTGTATGTAAACGTGATGACACGTTTGACATGGATGACACAGAAATATGTTGTCCACTAAAAAGAGATTTTTGTTTTTAATGTGAAAAACTGAATAAAATTTGTTAAAAAAAATATATATGTAGCCAATTGTTATTCTATGGGGCTAAAACTTTCCATTGGGAATTGAATTTATAAACCATTGCATTCTAGATGGTTCTAGATGATTCATGCTCATACAATGCATGAGCTTCAGGAACTTTCATTGGAAGTTAGTTGAAATCTTGTATGTGGGACATGACAAATGTGACATTTCTCTTTCTTCCCCTTCCCGATAGATCCTAATGTACATGAGTTTTTATTGGAGAGGATCAATCTATAAACTACCTTCTTTGTAAAACATAGTAGTTGCAAGGTCACTGCAAAGAGAAGGAGGAAAATTCCTGTTCTGAGATACCACCTAAGACTCTCTTAATTTCAAGTGATAGTGATTATAATGTGAATTAGAAACAGATACCTCATAATGTAATTTGCTATTTCTTGAACAAGCAGCCACTTATTCAAACCATTGCCATGTTGATTTCAAAGCTGCTCAATATTCCTGCCTTGTTTTTCCATGATCTTTTTGGTTCATCTCCTGTCAGTGTCCATTGTTCCATGCAAAAGACTGTGTTTGGAGCAACAGTTGGTGATCTCATTGGAAAGATGACTCTTAAATGAGATCAGGTTTGAATTGATACTCCCTTTTCCACCAATATTTTTTTTTTTAACCAGGCAAAGAGAAAAAAAAGGATCATGGATTTTTAAAAGTGAATTTGGAATGAATCTTGGATATCTGGATAATACTAAATGGATGTGATGGTTAGCACATCTTTCATAATTACAATGTTCTGGAGTATAGCCTAGCTGAAAAATTCATCTAGGACTTTTTGGAAAAGTATAACAGGAACAGAAACCAAACTGGGAGTTTGAAAAGCAACTACTTGGTATAGAGATCATTATATTATCACTTAATGCATTACAGTGATTCTAATTGGTTATTAATTGAACCTGGTTTAATTGTCCAATACCTCTTTGTTTTCAGGGATAGAATAGCAGTTAGATTGCCTAGCAGGTGTTTAATTGCCTAACACTGAAGCCTAGTTTGTCTTCAAGGATTTCATTCCTAGATAAAGAAAAATATTGTCAGCACAAGCTTCATTCTTTGAATTAAATTGGTGGGATACTATTTTTTTTAAACCCTTCTGTGTACATTATAGGGGTATGGACGAAATTAGTGTTAGTATTACTGTGAGGAATCATTCTTTGTAAAGCATAAGGTGAGCCTCACATACAAGATTATTTGGAAAGCAGATAGAGGTTTAATCTCTCGGAAGGAAATAGACTTTTGTGATAAAAAGGGGACAAGCCCCAAAACATCTACAGAGGATTGCTATTCAGCTTTTATCAGCTAGTCAAAAAAAATATTCCAAGATTTACTGAACGACTGTTGTGGTTGGAGTTCAACAGCATCTATACAACTGTAATATTTTAAAAAATCAGTTCAATATAATCACATTAGATATTCTTTATTCTGTATTGGTCATACCTCAATAGTTCTGTGGTGTCTGATTCTAAGCAGTCTCTTTTAACAAGTATTTGTGAAAGAGGACAAGGTTCAGAGAAAGGCAACAAGATCAGGGAGGTACAAAGAAAAGAAAATTATGGAAAGAAAAATGGATTTGGGAATGTGGCAATTTAAGATTAGAGGGAGATTCTTGTGTTATATTCTTTATCTATCTGAAAGGTAATTTCTTTCAGTTTTTCCAATTCTTTAAAGGTTAAGTTGTTTTAAATTTAAGTTTAAGTTCTTTCAAATCTAGCTTTTGTGATTCTAACAAAAGTTCATTACAATGAATTCATGAGATTTTAAAGTAATAATAGCTACTTCTATAGTGTCCTTACAAAGCACTAGAATACTGTTGCATGTTATGGTGAATGTGTGCTTTTTAATGTTTATTTTTTATAAGTCATCTAGACACAATTTGGAAGTAAGTAATCTATAAAATAAACAAATGTCATCTAATGTAATGCATTATTTCTGATATATTCTTTATCATAGGTGTAGGGTACTTTTGGTTAAAAAGTTTTGGAAAGCTTGAACTGGAGTTGCAGCTAAAAATCTTATTAAATTTTGGACAATATGAGAAAAGAAATATAAAGTTGTTTGGGTACTGCACGAGGCAAATGGAATGCTTTTTCAATTATTCTTCTGAAACAACATAGTATAATCTGTTTAATTAAGTGGATTTTTCCAGTCTTGGAATTTAAACAGTGTTTGATTGCAAGGGTACTCATTTTAGTAAGATTAATTTTAGGCTGCAGTTGAGTGACAAGGATTTTAATATCTGATGCACAAAGAATATCTATAAGGGTTTAAATATTGTAAAAAAAAATTGTAAGCAAGTCTTGCTTAATTTAAGCTATTTCTGGGTAATGCATTGAAGTGTTATTTTAAAACATAGTCCCAAGTTTTTAAAAAAGTGGCAGTTGGTTAGGAAAAGGCAAAAGTCACTTGTAATTGTTGGTCTATTTATCAGCGGAATATAATGATTTGGTTATAGAATAAATAAGAAAAAGAAACAAAAATTGGCCTCATTGAGTTCAGGTAAGAGAGTGAACTAAATTAAATCATGAACTGGATTCATCCAAAACGGTAGATTAAACATGATTGCCTTTTATGATCTGTTTATGATCAGTTTATGATCTGTTGTGTTGTTTGAAATGCTGGCACAAAGCTCCCCAGAGTTGATACAAGTAGGTTGGTGGAAAAATGTAACAATTGATTCCTCAGTTTACTTCATTCATGGTGTCCCCTGAGTAAAACTTGCTTAGTTTCAGTTTTAGGTTTAAAAATATTGTTATATGCAGAATGTTGATGTTTAAACATCCCTTTAGATATGTATACTTAGAATGGATTAGGAGAAAATCAGCCTCAATTGTTTCTTGCTTTGCTTTCAGAATTTTACTGGTACCAAGTGGAAACCATATATGCTACAAAATAGAGAGATGGCCTTGCGAACATCTTTATGTGTAAATGCACATCTCAATTTTAATATTTTTAACACACATGAACAAAAAAAATTAGATTTGGTGGTGAAGGTAACATTTGTTAAATGTGTCAAGTACTTCAACAAAAAGGCAGAACATCTGAATGCTTCTGTAATCAGATTTGCATGTTAATATAAAGCCCCTGTCACACTGCACCAACGGATGGAAAGAGGATGTAAAACCGAGAAAAACACTTGCCATCCGTTGGTTAACACGATGCATCCGTTCTGTACTCACTGCGTCCGTTTTTCTTCCTCTCTATCCGTCCAGCATCCGTCTATTGACATTTCATCCGCTCAAAAAGTTTTGAGCTGCTCAAAACTTTTTGAGCGGAAAATGTATCCAACGCGTCCATTCTGCATCCGCTAGGCATACGGGGAACATCCGTTCTGCATCCGTCGTCATCCGTTACGCGTCCGCAACATCCGCTAGGCATCCGCTGTGCATCCGTGCAACTCAAATCTGCTCCAGCGGAAAACGGACACAGGAAGGAAGCGGAACGGACGTGGAACGGACACGCAGCATTAGTAGCATGAACGGAGAAAGGATGAAAGTGGATGCAGCTCACAAAGAAAGCATTTAAAATGGAAAAAACATTCGCAGAGGGGACCTATCTCGGATATTAAGGATGTCTAGAGGATGCCTAGAGGATGCAAAAGGACACATAGTGGAACACCTATATTGCCTATAAAAAGGGGAGCAACTCACCTGGATCTCACTTTCAGACCAGCAGCCATGCTGTGCAGACCTCTGCAGCCTTCATCTGCCTCTTGCGCTTCCACAGCATCCAGTCATGTCCACCATGGATCATAACACAGTCCTTTTGGTAGCCACCATCGTTCTGCAACAGTGCGAAGCCCTCTACAGGCTCTTTCACCTGTTCTACGGGAAGAAAAGGAGGCGTCCAAGAAGCGTCTGGGTCCGAAGATGGATCACAAGAAGAGCTGAGTACGGACTGTACAACAAGCTGATGGTGGAGCTGAGGAACGAAGACCCTCATGCATTCCAGAACTTCATGAGGATGCCTCCAGCCATGTTTGACGAAGTTGTGCAGTGGCTGACACCCAGGTTGACCAAGCAGAGCACCAACTTCCGGCCCAGCCTGGACCCTGGGCTCAAGGTGGCACTGACTCTGCGCCACCTGGCCTCAGGGACCACCTACAGGAGCATGCAGTACGGCTGGAGGGTGCCACACAACACCATCAGCATTGTGGTCAGAGAAGTGGTGCAGGCCATCATCGAAGAATACCTGGAGGAGCTCCTCCAGTGCCCCTCCACTGAAGAAGGATGGAAGAAAGTTGCAGAGCAGTGGTATCAGAGGTGGAACTTCCCCCACACCGTTGGAGCCATAGATGGCAAGCACGTGCCCTGCAAAGCGCCAGCCAAGTCTGGGTCCACTTATTTCAACTACAAGGGCTCCTTCAGCATCATCATCTTCGTCATGGTCGATGCTGACTACAAGTTCATGTACATCGATGCTTCAGGCAACGGGTCAGCTTCAGATGCCCAGGTATACAACGCCAGTGACCTCAAGGAGGGGCTGGAATACAACCTCATCATGGGCTTCCCAGATCCAGACCCCCTGCCCAATGACACAAGATGTGCCCTACTTCATCATGGGGGATGATGCCTTCTCCCTCACAACCTACCTCATGAAGCCCTACACCTCAAGATGCCTCACCTGTGAAGAGAGGATCTTCAACTACAGGCTGTCCAGGGCAAGGCGGGTGGTGGAGAATGCCTTTGGCATCCTGGCCAGCAGGTTCCAGGTACTTCTCACCACCTTGCAGCATCGCCCAGAGACCGTGAGGAGCATCGTGGAAGCTTGCTGCATCCTGCACAATATCATGCGCACCCGCTACCCAGTTTTTCAGAACAGGCTTGTGGACCTCCAACAAGGCAATGGGGACATGGAGCCTGGGGAACGGAGGCAAGGGCAAAACCTGATAGACACTGAGGATGTGCAAGGCCCCAACAGAGCCTCACGTGAAGGGAAGAAGCAGCGCAACCTCCTGAAACACTGGTGCAACTCCCCAGCTGGAGCAGTGGAGTGGCAAGACAGGATGATAGATGCTTAATGGATGCTTCTTTGAGCCTGTCTCATCACACGGATGAGATTGGGCCATGTATGTTGGGTGGGCCTACAATGAACAGGGCATTTAATAAAGAGTTGTGTTTATGTTGGCATGTGTGGATCAATGATTACATTAGTATTGAAAATGAAGGGCCATAGGTGTGGCACATGGGAGGGTGGACCATACAGTCCCACTATGCTTGCACTGGAGGTTCATCTATCCTCACAGCTATCTCAACCCATCCCACAGCTATCTTAACCCATCCCATAGGTATCCCTGCCCATCCCACTGTTATTACCCATCCCAAATGTATCTCTGCCCACCCCACTGCTATCCTTACCCATCCCACAAGCATGCAAAGGCTTAAACCATTTCTAAAAGTTTCCACCAAGACTTTATTGAAAAAAATAAATGAAGCAAGTGTTTGAAGCAAAGATAATCTTTTTTAATAACAAGCTGTAAAAGAAAAATGACCCAAGTCAAGTGTCCAAATAAAGTCTACAGGTAGCCACCCAGTCTCTGGCACTCTTCTCTGTCACTCAGAGGTGTGCCCAGTCTCAGGGGTGAAGGGTCCAGGTACTGTGGAGGTGGGTGCTGCTGCAGTGCTGGTCTGAAGCGCCACTGGGGTGCCTGGCCCCGAGAGGACAACAGGTGACGGTGTGTTGTAGAGGCTCTCAGACAGCTGGCTCAGCCCTGTGATGTTGAGAGCCCCTTCCTCCATGCCATGGGGTGTCAGCCCCAGTTCCGATGACAGATGTACTGAGGCCGGGCTTGGCTGTGGGGTGGAGGAAGGAACAGTGTAGTGGGGCTGTCTGGTCTGCAGCTGTGTGAGGACTGGCGTGGGTGTCATCGTTGACGTGGGTGGCATCGGTGGCATCAGTGATGCTGATCACTGGCATCAGTGATCCACCTGTGCTGCTGTATCTCCTGGTAGCCGTAGCTCTGGTAGGTGAGGGCCTGTGGAAAGCCTTGGAATGGGAGGGACATCACCTGGGGTGGAGGAGCAGACCTGGAATGGGTGGGAGCAGGTTCATCTGGATCTGGAGGGTTGTGAAGCAGATCGGTGATCCTGTCCTTCACCACCTGGTACTGGGGTTCCACCATGTCTGTGAGGGTCTGGTTGACATAGGTGAGGAAGGGCTTGCGGTTGGAGGATGAGGAATCGGTGTGTACCAGCTGAGAGAGAATATCTATGCTGTTCTGGATGGTGTGTCTTATGTCCAGCAGGACAGTGTGGCTCTGTCCCTCCTGTCTGGCTCTCTGCCTTTCTGTGGAGGAGGAGCTGGGGGTGGATGCGGGTAGGGCTGTAGTGGAAGTGCCGTCTCCTTTCTCCCACTGCGCCAGGGGGTCCTCCACGCGCTCCGCCACGGTTAGAACAGCTGTACGCGGGTTCTCCATCATGGCACACTCCACAGACACCTGCCTGGAGACAGGAGCTGATTCTCGGCCGGAAGAGGACTGGCTCTCAGCAGGCTGCCTGAGACAGAGGGTTGTGAGAGGGGCTGCTCCTCGGTGGCGGATCTCACCCTCCAGGAAGCTGCACTTGGCCATGACGTAGGTCTCTCTGTCCGTCAGCTTGACCGCGGCCTGGCCAGATTTCTTGAGGTGTAGCTTCCCGTTTCAGGTGTGCATGTGCTTCCACCAGCTGAGGAGCACCTCCGCCTTCTCTCTCCAAGCAGCCTGCTTCCTTTTGGTGTCCCTGTAGAGCCTGTGTCCCTTCCGCCATAGATAGTCATTCTCTCTCAGCCCCTCTAGCACCTCATCCTCATGTTCCTCCTCGATGGAGTATTGTCTCCTCTCCCGTTCTCGCATATGCCTCTTCCTCCCTTTGGCAGGACCAGATGGGGTCTCATCAGAGGGGCTTCCAGGTTGTAGGGGCTGCTCCTCCACACCAGCACCAGCAGCACCAGCAGGATTATCATCATCAGCACCAGCAGCACCAGCAGGACCAGGATCAGCAGCAGCAGAGTAAGCACCAGAAGCGCCAGCAGGACCAGGAGCACCAGCAGGACCAGGAGCACCAGCAGGACCAGCAGGACGAGCAAGACCAGGAGCACGAGCAGGACGAGCAGGACGAGCAGGATGAGGAGCAGCTTAAGCAGAGTAAGCACCAGCAGAAGCACTACTGCCATAAGCAGCATCACCAGCTCCTCCAGAAGCAGCAGAAGCACCACCGCCAGAAGCAGCATCAGCAGAGTAAGCATGAGCAGAAGCACCACCGCCAGAAGCAGCATCAGCAGAGTAAGCACGAGCAGAAGCACCACCGCCATAAGCAGCATCATCAGCTCCTCCAGAAGCAGCATCAGCAGAAGCCCCAGCCGCAGAAGAGCGAGCCCGTGCTACAGAAGCCCCAGCAGAAGCAGAGTGAGGGCCTAGGGGTGGGATGGTGGCCCTGTCCCTCTTGCCAGGGCTGGCAGCAGATGGCTGAGGCTTTCTCTTCTTCCCCATGGTTGTGGGGTTGCTGACTGGCAGCAAGGCAGGCTGGCAGGAAGGCATGCAGCAAGTCTGGCAGGCAGGCTGGCAGGAAGGCAGGCAGCAAGGCTGGCAGGCAGGCAGGCAGGCAGACAGCAAGGCTGGCAGGGAGGCTGGAAGGCAGGCTGGCAGGCAGGTGGCAGGGAGGCTGGAAGGCAGGCTGGCAGGCAGGTGGCAGCATGCCTGGCAGGCAGGTAGGCTGGCAACAAGTCTGGCAGGCAGGCTTGCAGGAAGACAGGCAGCAAGGCTGGCTGGCAGGCAGGCAGGCAGGCTGGCAGTAAGGCTGGCAGGCAGGTTGGCAGGAATGCAGGCAGCAAGGCAGGCAGCGAGGCTGGCAGGCAGCAAGGCTGGCAGGCAGGCAGGCAGGCTGGCAAGGCAGGCAGGCTGGCAGGCAGTCAATGTGTCTGGAAGCAGGTCTTTCCTCTGAATGGTGATCTGCTTGGGAGCTGCTTCCCTTTTTTCTGCGGGGCTGACGCAATGCATCCTCCCCGCATGCGCAGTGAGCGCTAAGCATCCGCTAGGCTTCTGCTCTGCATCCGCTTCATCCGCTCGGCTTCCACTGTGCATCTGCTTCATCTGCTCAGTGTCCATTCTGCATCCGCTCTTTCCGTTCCGCGTCCGGTTTGCTGCAGTCCCCCGGAAGCCCTGCGGATGTGCCATCCGCTCCCATCCACTTCCATCCGCTAGGCTTCTATGGAGCATCCGCTTTCCATCTGCCCTGCGTCCTCCCCCCGTCCATTCCTTTCCGTGTTATCCGCTCTGGTTATGCAAATTTTTGCCCCTTTTGAGAGCAGATAACGGATGGAACATTTTTCTCGTCCGCTGTGTCCTTTTTACAAACGTTTTGCATCTGTTGGCCAGTGTGACAGGGCCTTAAAATAAGTCATTCTAAACAATGATTTTTCCTTAACTTTATTCTATGTTACACTCTGGTGACTGGATTTTATGGAGGAGCTGCTGAAAAGTGACAAAATAAATGCTTTCCTATGAAATGAGTTTAAAATGGTATATAAATCCATGTTCTCCTTGGCATGTAATAAGCTTTTCAGTGGGAAATACTAGAGTGTTAAGCTTTGCAGGGCAAATCAAGGCCAGGATGATGCTGAGTTAGAAGGTAATAAGCAGCCCATGATATTTGTGTATTCTTACATAAGCAAATTTTATCTACAACAGCCCTTGAGGTAGTGTAGTGGTGAAATACTACATAGTTTCATAGAAATCCTTCATGTTTTTTTAGAATGACACAATTGAATGGAAGAAAAGCAAAATATCACTTGTAAACATACAAACATATTTCTATATCTATGTAATGTGTCTCCCTACATACATGAACACATATATTCATACATATATAGACAAGCACTTAGAGAGAAAGGTATTTCTATTTCTGTTTGCTATTGTGGGAAAGAGAATATTGTGCTTCTAGAAAAGTATGAAGAATTTCTATGAAATTATGTTGTTGTCAGGATTCCGGCAATTACTCCAATTAAATCATGATTCTTGATCCACACTCCCAAAACTAAAAAAGATTTATTTGAAGTGAACATTCTTCATCTGGCATTTATCTGGATGTAGCCAACTCTGACATATGTAATTCACTGTCAACCTTGATCCTGCTTCCCCACCCCCACCTCTCTGGGTGTATCATCCAACGGAAAACATCCATAGTCAAGAGTCATCAATCATGCTTTCCAATTAGATTTTTTGCATGGCAGAAGTGTCAGTCATCTAATCAGTCTTTGAAGAAAATATGAATGGAATGTACTTTCGATTCCACACTGCTACCTGCTCTTTGAAACTCCCCCCCCTTCTTTCTGTTGTCAACTATAAAACATATATACAAAATGTTTTATGAGTTTACATTAGTAAAAACATGACATGTGCAAAAATAACTCCCCCCAATATGTGCATAATGATTTAGAGCTGAAGACGGTCACCAAATTGTTCTTTTATTCACAATAGCCAATGAAAACAAATAAAATACAGCATGGAGTGTAAGATATCTAGGGTCCAGTAAATAGTTGCATTCCATTTTACATTGTATGACTTTAGCCAATCACTACCTTTCAATATAATTCAGTGTCATTAGGTGTTTGTGCAATTAGAAATAACAGACTGGGGGAAAGGTATATACATTACATAAATGCAGTAAAGGGTTAGATAGATCTGATTATACAGTTTGTTGTAACATATACTTCCTTAGCACTGCCATCTGAATGGGTTTTTATTCTGTGCACATATTAATATGGATACATAGTAGAGAAACTTGGAAATTTATTCTTTAGAAAAGGGTGGAGCATCCCTGAGCCATGGCTCACTACTGGGCCATGAGCTGTTTAAAACCATGGAAGGGGCAGGCAAGCATATGCACAAGCAACAGATGAGCGTGTGCTCATGCATGCTCTGTTTGTGCAAGTGGTGGGCATGTGTGCCTGCCTTTCGCACACATGGAGCTGCGCATGTGTACATGCTTGCTGGCTGCTTGCACTGAACCATCCCTTCCTCCCACAGTCCACAAAGCAGGAAAGGTTGAGGACCTCTGCTTTAGAACAGCAGTTGCCAACCGATGGGCTGCAGCTACTGGTGGGCCATGAGAAAATTTTGGTGGACCTCAGAGAAATCTCACCCTCAGAGTAGCTCCCCAAAGCAAATAATCCAGGCTGCACAGAAACACAAGGCTGAGCAGCCCACATGGCCTGCGGGAACCCTCCCCACCCACTTACTCATTCCCAGCAAACTTGCCTGCTAAATTGCTATTTTTCCTTTTTCCGACCATCATCTGTTCTGCTGTGCTGGGAGATTTAGATTAGCTAGGAAGCAGGAAATGGTTGGATTTCTTGCTTTCTAACTAGTCTTTAGATCTTCAGCTCCACTTTTAAGCACAGCTGAACCTCCCTTAGGATTGAAGGTTCTATTATTCAGTGCAGACTCACGACAAGCAAATTTGAGAGACTGAGCTAGCCAATGGCAGATAGATAGATCACTGAATGATTCTGTGAGCAACTCAATCTGCCTGCCTGTTTTGCCTGATTTTGGGTAAAAGTTGCTCTTTTTTATTAAAAAGAATTCAATATTTATATAAATATTTATAATATTTACATACAAGCCATGCCCAGCCAGTCACATGACCACCAAGCCACACCCACAAATTAGGCCACGCCCACAGAACCGGTTAGTGGTCACTGGGATTTAAAATGATGAGTTTGGTGGTCCCTGAGGTCCAAAAGGTTGGCGACCCTTGCTTTAGAAGACCTGAACTGGGAGATAATTCCTGTAGACTGATATTTAATGATAATTCAAAATTTGAAAAAAGAGATATTTCCTTGCTTATCACTAGCCTTATCTTCATGGTTCCTTTTCTTCAGCTGCTTATTCTCTGCACAAATATAAGTTAACAGTGCTCTTTTATTTTCTGTGACTTGCTGAACAGTGGAGAAGTAGGGAAAACAATTGCCTAGAACAGTGTTTGAACTTTTCATATCATTTTCAAAATTTTCAAAAATCAGAGATGTGAAATCACTGAATCATAGATTGTTCAGTGTGGGAATCCAAATTACAGCATCTTGAACAGAAAATAGATAAGGTAGCTGAAAATCTCATTGGGTAATTTGGTTTGTTGTTATTGTTAACCTATAGTTTCTCTAAAATTCAGTTGGAAATCTATTACCTTGTAACCCTTCCTCTGCATTGGTAGAGCCAAGTCCTGAAATTATTTGAAGAACACTATCATAATTCCTTGCCAGTTTCTCCCCCCCCCCCCCAATCTAAACTTTTGGAGCTCTTTCAATATCTTTTAATGGGTGTTTCATTGTCTTTCCGCCAACCTGTTCCAGTTTTTCTGAATCTTCCTTTAAATAGTATGTCCACAACTGGAGATAGGGGATCTGAGCAACACCAGGTAAATCAGATCTATTGCTTCCCATGATTTGGATTTTGTTGCTAATTCTATTTGTCTTTTTAAGAGATACATCTCAATACCACTCCTCCAAGATTTTTTTACAAGTATGATCACCAAGCCAGATATCCCTAATCTATAAAATATTCCAAAATTATAGTGTTTAAAGGGATTTCTGCCACAATGCCCCATGACTATGAGCATTCATAGTCATGATTATGTTCTTTTCTACTTTTTTAGATTAAAATATTGATGATCTAATAACTGGATCCTATCCTATAAAGATAGGATCCTATCTTTATAGGATCTTTACCACGCATGATCTTTACCACACACATATTTTTGCTTATCTAAGATATATATATATAAAGAACAAATTTACATTAAAATTTCAAGGAACATGTAATTAATCACTTGTACATTTTTTGTAGTAATACAGTTTCCCCCTTTTAAAAAAACAAGTAACAATGTCAGAAGAGCAGGTTTGCTTTTTTAAAAAAATTCAAATTCTCATTTGGTTTAATTCCACTCAAGTTTATGTTCATTCCCTCAAAGACTTGAACTTTTAAATCAAGAATAGGAAAAATTCAGAACCAATATTTCAGCATAAGGGTCTCTTAAAAGAGAAATAATGTTAGTCTATCACCAGTTAGGTTAAACTTATTCCAGTTGTTCTTTTCCAACTCAGTCTGCAGGTAAAATGAGTAGGGGAAGAATTTTAATGTTTATTTCCATGACATCAATATCAAATATAACCAGGTTGAAGGCCCCTGAGCTCTACTTCGCCCCATAGCTTGGATATAGCCACCTCCCATCCCACCAACTCTCTCCACAAAATGGCATCTGATGGGGCAGATGAAACTACTGGGGCTCAGTCATGAAGTCTGAACAATGTGACTCCAATGTACTTGATAATGGTTATGAAATAATGGTTTTTCATTTTTTTTAGCTTACATGGTTCTGATTGTTTTACTGATAATAGTTTAGTTATATTTATTTTCTTCCCTAAAATTGCTCTTTTGGGGATCAAAATTCAAGTTTGTTTATAGTTACCACTGAAAGGAATGTACAAATGAGAAATGCTTAATAATATGTTTGGATACTCTATGTACAAAGGCTTTCATATGAATGTGATTGCTGTTACATTGGCAGTCTTGCTCTTAAGGAAATATTTATTATACTGTTGTCTACATTGCACACAAGAAGCTGTTCCCCTGCCAATGTTCATTCTGTGTGTGTTGTCATTGAGGGAGAGGCTGCTTGTTTGATGGAGCATAGTAAGTAGGTCTCCTTGATGCAGCTCCATTCCTGCTCATTTTGAGATAAAGAGAAACTAAGTCATATTAACTTGTATTTAGATAGCAATAAGAAAAGTCAAATACTCTTCTATCCTGTGCATCAACTGAATATACAGTAGCTTCTTTGAACAGAGGAACCAAAAGGAACTTGAGGAGAACATGAAAAACTGTTTGGCTACATAGCTGGGAAAGAAAGAAAAGGACAACATTATTTGATAAATAGTTGCTCTTCATTTAATGTTAATGTTGAAGTCTTTTTTTCTTTTTTAAAGCATAAGTGTTCAATATTATCATTACTGCACTGCTAATTCTGCTGTGGCTGGAAATTCTGGATCAATAACAAACTAAATTGAGACCTTTGAATTATAGCTTCCACTAGAGAGATTCAAGGGATTGACTGCTCACGTTGTAGGAGACTCAATTTTTATGTAGCATGTTCATAAATGCTGCTATCTGAGGGAAAAAAATCACTGAAACATTTTACACAGAGTTCAATTATATATCAAGTCCTTTGACCTCTTTCACTTCAGTGCTTTTTTCACAAAAAGAGGGGAGATGTTATTTAAAATGCCTGCAACAGCCATTTTAGACTTTTTCAAAAAATTATAATGAAGTTGGTTGAATATTCATGACCGTACCCAAGAAAATCACTACTCTGGAAAAAAAATGTCTTTGCATAGCAGAAAAAATAGTATTTAACATTTACATGTATTGGAACATTTGACATGACTGAGATTACTACAAAGGAGTGATGTCCCTATTTGTACATGCATCCCCTCATCCCAGGTCATTTACTTTACAGAAAGCAAATATTTATAGCAATTAGTAGAGTGGAACTGAGTATGTTGAACTTAAAAAAACCTGCATTTTGATTATCAACATGGGAGGAAAATCAAATTTCTAGGAAATAATTTTACTTCTTTACATTTCTCTGTTTAGCGCCTCGTTGAAGCTGCAGAAGAAGCTCACCTGAAACATACATTTGATGCTGATTTACAGGTAAGAAAAATCTGAGTTCAGCAGTTACAATCAAAAGGTTCTGTATCATGAATCGCTACAACTATTCATCGAAAGAGAGCAGAATCTATAAAAGGACTGTTAGTAAAGAATGGAAATGCCTTCTCATTATAGAACCAAACTATAGTCATCTAAAAATTGGTATAAAGAAGTGATCAAACAATAGCAATAGGATGCCTGTTTGTTTATTAAAGTGACTGAAATATTCTTTTAAAAGTTTGTTTTTCAAAAGATTTGATGGTAAACTCAAAAGCAATATAAATCCTACTAGAGGTTCAGTAAGTTGAAAGGTCTATGTAATCTATAGCATCATAAATTGCAAAAGCCAATTGGGAATGAACTAAAAGCATTATTCTGCTGCTAGACTCTTCTGCTATTGGAAATCATGCAACCTTTTTAACAAATATCCATTAGGATTTACTTAATTTCCATGAATTTATCCACTGCTGTGTAGCAAATTCCAAGTTGTTATAGCAAATGCCATCATTGAAATATTGGTTATATTTTTTAAAAAATGGTTTTATCTGAATGAAGAACAGATATCCAGCTTGGCTATCCTCAGTTTCTACTATTATAAGAGAAAAGGGAAAAGATAAAGTAAAGTAAAATTCATTTTCTATACATCACTACATATTTCTATTTACCACATATTTTTGTAGCTGGACATCATTGGCTGTTATCCATGACATTTCTGGAGAGAGAAAAAAATTGTCCAAATTTCAACAAATGAAGGAGAAATTCTTCGACAAAGAGCAGGACTCTCACTTATAGTGAGAATGTGGAAGGGGACAATTTGCCGTGGATATTTTGCTGCAGCCAATCCACCATGGCCATCTTACTGCAGCATGGCTAACTTCCTGCAGGACAACATGCTGCAGCCAACTCATGGTGGGGCAACTCGCCATAGATAATTTCACACAGAATAACTCAAGGCAATAAATGTTATATGCCACTGTTTCTTTGACATTATTTCCATTTGTCAATTAAAAATAATGTCAAAGAAATAGTGGCAGATAACATTTTTTTAAAATATTTTTTTATTGGTCTTTAAAACAAACATAAACAAACAAAACATAAAACATCAGACCATCTTCCATATATATACATACAGTGTGCCGCTTGGTTTACAAATTTTAGATTTGTAGATATAATAATAACAAATTTAGATTTGTAGATATAATAAATTTGTAGATATAATAAGAAAAAAAATACATCTTTATATATTTAGTATTTTCTAAAAGTCTACATATTTCATTACTATATTTTATTATCTAACCATTGAAAGAATAGATCCAAATTTTATAAAATTGTTTATCTTCTTGCTCTCTAATTTCAAATGTCAATCTACTCATTTCAGCACATTCCAATACTTTATTAATAATTTCCTCCTGTGATGGTATTTTCTCATTTTTCCAGTTTTTAGCAAATACAATCCTAGCCATTGTTACTACATTCACAATCAGGTATTTCAAGTCTTTACGATATATTTCAGGAAAAATTCCCAATAAAAATACCTCTGGTTTCAAATCTATACGTTTTTTTGTCATTTTTTCCAACCATGTGTAGATTTCTGTCCAGTATTTTTTAGCATCTGCACAAATCCACGCATGGTAATATAAGCCAGGTGTCTGATGACATTTCCAACATTTTTCGGATTTATTCTTGAACATTCTTGCTATTCTTGTTGGGGGAAAATGTCACCTGTAAAACATCTTATACAAATTTTCTTTATATGCTGTTATTGTCATCTTATAATTTTGAGATCACAATTTTTGCCATTTCTCTCGGTCAATCCCACATCCAAAATTCTTCCCCCAAGCAACCATAGTTTCTTTCACTTGTTCTTCTTTAGTTTAATTTCTAATAAATATCCATACAATTTTTTAATCACCTTTTCATCAGTACCTGTCAAAATCTTACCTAAATCAGTCAGTTTATCATAAAAACCTTCTGTTTTGGAATCTTTATCATACCTTGAATGTATTTGCATATATGAAAATCAATTCATTTTTATACCTTGTTCCTCTAATTTTTGTATAGATTTAAGTTCACCCTTTTCATTCAATATTTCACCATATCTAACTGTTTGTTCCTTTTTATATATTATAGGATAGGAAAATGCTTCAATTGTCAATAGCCAGACTGGAATTTTCAAATAACATTGTCTTTTAATCTTCTCCCAGTTTAACCACAGAGACTCCTGTATATAATGTCTTCTAAAATACCCCTGTATTGTTCCTTTGTACCAAAAAAAGCATGCCACCCCAACGACAGATCATGTCCTTCTAATGCCAACAATCTCGTATTTCTTAATGTTATCCATTCCTTAACCCACATCAAATTTGTAGCTTGGTAATGCAACTCCCAATTAGGCAAACCAAATCTACCTCTTATTCTGGCATCTTGCAAAAGTTTAAACTTTATTTTTGCTTTCTTACCTTGCCATATATATTTCAACATAATTTTATTCCAATCTTCAAAGTAATCTTTTCCAAGCCTAATTGGAATGGTCTGAAACAAATATAAAATTCTGGGTAATATATTCATCTTGATTGTTGATATTCTCCCTATTAGTGACAGTTGTAAATTTTCCCATTTCACCAAATTTGTGCGATCTGCTGTTTGAGTTTGATATAATTATTCTCTTTTAATGTACTGCATCTTGCTGTCAAGCATATCCCCAAGTACTTGATCTTGTTCATGACCTGAATTTTCAATAAGTCTGCCAGTTCCTCCTTTTGTCTAGATAGCATGTTCTTTGTCAAGATCTTTGTCTTATCTTTTTTTTATTTTCAAGCCAGCTACCTTTCCATATGTCTATCTTTTCTTCCAATTTTGGTGCTGTTTCAAGTGGATCTTCTAAGATAAAAACCAGGTCATCTGCAAATGCTTGCAACTTAAATTCTTCCTTTTTAATTTTCATCCTTTTTATTTATTTCATTTAATTTTCATCCCTTTCATCTCTAATATTTCTATTTAGTACTTCCAAAGTTAACACAAACAACAAAGGTGACAGTGGGCACCCTTGTTTTGTTCCTTTTCTTATGTCAATAGAGTCAGTCAGGTCTCCCTCTATCATTACCTTTGCCGTTTGCTCATGATATATAGCTTCTATTGCTTGGATAAATTTTCTAGTAAAGCCCATCTGTTTCAACAGTAATAACATGAATCGCCAATTCACATTATCAAATGCCTTCTGTGCATCTAAAGATATCAAAGCCATTTGTTTTTGAGGGTGTGCCTCATTCCAAAGTGTCCAAGATTACTCTTATATTGTCTTTAATTTGTTTCTTTGGCAGAAATCCATTTTGGTCAGGATGGCCAAAGTATTTTTTAAGTATTTTTTAAGTCTTTCTGCCAATATTGAAGCAAAAATTTTATAATCTGCGTTTAGTAAGGAAATAGGTCTATAGTTCTTGATCTGTCATGGATCGGCCTCCTCTTTTGGGACAAGTGTAATATAAGTTTTTGACCATGATTTGAGTATCTTCTTCTTTAACATAACTTCATTCATAACTTCTAGCAATGGAAGGTTCAATGATTTTTGTAGTGTTTTATAAAATTCTGCCGGAAGTCCATCTGGGCCTGGTGCCTTTCCATTATTTGTTTCTTGAGTGCTTCAGTTAACTCCATCATCATTATATTGTTTTTTAACATTGTTTCAATCTCTTTAGATATCTGGGGTAGATTAGCATTCTGTCGGTACTGTTTAACTCTTTCCTCATCAATATTCTCTTGTATGTATAGTTTCCCATTATAGTCTCGAATGATTTCCTTCTTCTCTTTACTACCATATTAAACTTGACCTTGGTCATCTATTAATTGCAATATTTTCCTTGATTCTTTCTCAGTTTATATGCTAACCATCTACCTGGTTTATTTGCATCTTCAAAGTAGTTCTGTTTTGCACTTCTAATTTTCTGTGCTAGTTCTTCTTTTTCTGTTAAACCTATTTTATGTTTAATTTTATCCATTTTTAGCTTAATGTCCTTTTTCTGTGGTGTTTTCTGTTGCTGTTTTTCAAGTCCGTTATACTCATCCTCTAATGCCTTAGAGGCTAATCTTTTCATAGTATTTCTTTTCCTTGTATAGTCTATCACCAAGCCTCTGGTATATGCCTTCACTGTATCCCGTACATTCTGAATTGATGTATCTTCTTTTTTGTTTTCTCTGAAAAAAAAAAGCCAATTCTTTCTTCATCCACTGTGTGAAGTCTATTTCCTTTAAAATAGTATTATTTAATATCCATTTAGATCTTCTTCTTTATCATTTCCATTTAATTGTCAGTGGATTATGATCTGCCCAAGTACTTGATTCAATATTTATTTCTTGAATATTAGTTAACAATTCTGTTGACATCCATATCATATCTATTCTGGACTATGATAAATGTCTATTTGAATAAAAGGTGTATTGTTTAGTTTTGGCATTTCTTTCTCTCCATGTATCTTTTAAATTTATTTCATCTACCATTTTAAAGAAAGATTTAGGGAGAGTCTTTCTGTTTGCTTTATTGTTTTCTGTGCTGTATTGTCCAATTTGTTGCTCACAGTTCCATTAAAATCTCCCATTATAACTATATGAGCATTGTCCAGTTCAGTTATTTTCATATGTAATTTTTTATAAAATTGTTCTTGTTTGTCATTCGGGGCATAAATTGCAATCAGGAGTGTTTTCATATTGTTGCCCATTATTTCCACCATTAGGATTCTTCCGTCGTCATCAGTATAAATCAATTTCGCTGGAATGGTCTCTTTAATATATATAACCACTCCTCTTTTCTTGCATTGTGTCAAGGAGGAAATTTTTTCCCTAGTTTTGGCTGTATTAACAATTGTTCATATTGCTTTTTAATATGTACTTTTTGTAGACAAATTATATCAAATTTTAATTTCTCTAATTTATGGAAAGTTTTCCTTCTTTTAATGGTTGAATTAAGTCCATTTATATCAATTGTAATCAATTTTTTCTCTTCCGTTGTTATATTTTATAATTAGGTTTGGCAGCTCTCATAGATCTTGGTTCACGTTGTTCTTTGGCTTCCTCCTTTCCACCTACTGCACCTTCCTCTTTTTCAGTCGTCATTTGGCAGTCCTCTTGGAATTCAATTAGTGAAATTTCTTTTTCTGCCTCTTCCTCTTTCCCTCTGAAAAATTATGTGTAGGGTTAGGGTTCAGCTTTCTCAATTGAATCAATTCTATATCTCTGTTCTTACCATGTGAACATCAAACCTTCTGGAATCAGCCATCTATAACTCACCTCTTTCTTAAGTAGCAATTTGGTCAAAAATCGGTATTCTCTTCTCATCTCTCTCACTCTTCTGGGTACTTGTTTCAAAACCACAATCTCCTTATCTTTATATTTCAGTGTTTTCTCTCTTGCCACTTACAATATTTGCGTTTTAATGGCTTTCTTTGTAAATCTGATATGAACTTCTCTTGGTAGGCTATTTCTCATTGTGTATCTTGTGAAAACTCGATAGACCTCATCTATTCAATCCATCATCTTCTCTTCAGATATTTCCAAAGCTTCAGCCAATATTTCTATCATTATCTCAGCTAGATTTTGTCCTTTTTCTTCCTCTATGTTTTGAAATCTAAGATAGAATTCTGATCTATCCATCTCCCATTGCAACATACCACTTTTATCTTGTTCAACCACTGTTAATCTGTTATCAATGTCTCCAATCTTCTTATCTCTTTGTTTATCTTCTTCAATTTTCAATGGTCTCTCATCATACTTCATCATCATTTGTTGGATGTTCTCCACTTTTTCATCGGTTTTCCCCATTTTTGTTCAATGTTCTCTGTTCTTTTTTTGATGTTCTGTATTCTGTTTTCAGTATTCTTAGATCTTATTTGAATGTTTTGAATTCCTTGAAAAATCATCTGCAGGGTCGCTTTTTCTTGTTCTTGTTCTTTCTCTTGCCTTAACATTATCTGTATTGAACGTTGTCCTCCAGATGGTGGAGAGGAGAAAGTGGAAGTTGAAGAACCAGGAGCTGTTAGTTTCCTACTCATTTCAAACAATTCAAAATCTTCAGGTTCTTCTAGACCTTAATCCAATTCGGAAATAACCAATTGCAATTCCAAATAAAAATAGTAGGGGAAAAAAAGCCAAATAGTAATAATGTTAAAAAAAGAAAAGAAAAAAGAAAAATTTCTTCAGGTTCTTGTATACCTTGAACCAATCAGTTGAGTAGATAGCAGTAAAAATTCAAAAATGAAGAAGACGACCATAAACACACACAAAAGAGAAAAAATTGTAAAATCCCAAAGAAGATGAAAAAGTGCGGAATAAAAAGCTAAAAAAAAAAAAAATCTTCAGGTTCTTCAACACCTTAATCCAAATTTAAAGGTCTCAAATATAAAAGGCTGCATAAGAGAAGAGGAGGGAAACAAACAAACAAACAAACAAACAAACAAAGGCCAAGAAGATTAAAAAAAAGAAAAAATCAGGATGGGAGGTAGATGGAAAAACAAAAATACCAGCAAGGCAGAAAGAGAAAAAGAGAAAAAAAAGGCTACTCCCTTAAAAAATAAAAAATTAACTTATTTCAAAAAGTAAACTGTTGAGGAGGGGTACTGCAGCTTAGGAGAAATAAAAACAAAACAAAACTGCATTTTATTTAATTACCCAAGGCTCTTATTATAGCACTCTTCTCCATAGATATATCATCTTTCTTTTCTTATAAACTTCAGCACCTTTGTTTAAAAAAAAAAAAGCCAATGGGAAAAGGTCCTTCTTAAAGCTCCTGTCACACTGCACCAACGGATGGAAAGAGGATGTAAAACGGAGAAAAACACTTGCCATCCGTTGGTTAATGCGATGCTTCCGTTCTGTACTCACTGCCTCCGTTTTGCTTCCTCTCTATCCGTCCAGCATCTGTCTATTGACATTTCATCCGCTCAGAAGGTTTTGAGCTGCTCAAAACTTTTGAGCGGAAAATGTATCCAATGCATCCGTTCTGCATCCTCTAGGCATACGGGAGACATCCATTCTGCATCCATTATGCATCTGCTATATCCACTAGGCATCCGCTGCGCATCTGTGCAACTCAAATCTGTTCCAGCGGTAAACGGACACAGGGAGGAAGCGGAACGGACGCGCAGCGTTAGTAGCACGGACGGAGAAAGGATGAAAGCGGGTGCAAATTGCATCCGCATCATTCGCTACGCATCCGCTCTGCATCCTCTACGCATCCTTTACGCATCCTCTATGCATCCTCTACGCATCCGCTCTGCATCCGCTTCCATCCGCTTCCATCCGCTAGGCTTCCGTTCCGCATCCTCTTTCCATCCGCTCTGCGTCCTCCCCCCGTCCGTTCCTTTCCGTGTTATCCGCTCTGCTTATGCAAATTTTTGCCCCTTTTGAGAGCGGATAACAACGGATGGAACATTTTTCTCATCCGCTGTGTCCTTTTCACAAACGTTTTGCATCCGTTGGGCAGTGTGACAGGGCCTTAAGACTGAATGAATCTTGGAAAAGCAGGGAAATTTGAAACTGCTGATAAGATGATTTTACAACAAGTATTTAATAATACTTTAAATAATACTAAAAGGAAAATGGATATTTCAGCTATATTTAAATTACTTTTATAATCAACCAGCCAACAAAAACAGCTAAAAATAAAACTGTTCAATACTTTTAATAGGAATTCCTTCAAAATTCTCTTCTCCATTGAAATAATTTCTATTACATCAAAATGAATTAAGTCCTGCTAACAAAATTATGCAAGAGAATTTACCTGCCTTATTTCTTGTTGCATTAAAAAGCTCATGTGTTTATATAATTTACTACAATGTTTTGTAAATTTTTCCCTCTTTTTTACCAGCCCATAATATTTTTCTACTGATGCATATTGACTTGATTCTTATATGTTATCTCAGGTCTTTTGCATTGTAAGTTTACAAAAAAATAGTGTTGGTTTTATTTCCAGATTATAGCGCAGTGTATTAATATGAATATGTTGCAGTGTTTCCTTTGACTAATATAGTGCAAATGTTTCAAATTAAACACATAGAAATAATGCAGCAAATATATTAAAGAAGTACAATGAAGACATAATTTAAATATAGCTGAAATATCCATTTTCCTTTTAGTATTATTTAAAGCATTATTAAAGATTACAATCAAAAGGATACTTTTGACTGTAAACTTTGATTGTATGTATTTATTATTTTAATATTCTACTCTATTTTGTTTTTTTTCTAATGGCCAGAAAGATTAATTACTCAAATCAAAGAAAAGCTATTGTTTTCTAATTTATGATTTAAGACAAATATTTCCAGAATTTGTGAATATCTTAAACGTTTATGTTTGTAAAAGTGTTGAGCACCTTTAGTTTAAAAGTCATTTGAGTTGGCAGCATTAGCAGCACAGTCTAATTTCTGACAGGGGTCTTATTGTTTATTGTTGTCATGGATCATTAAAACTAATCAATTGTTAATCTTGGTTTTGGCAACCCCACTGCCACCCTTCACGGGAGATTGAGGTGGTTCTTTATTAAAAGGCAACAACAGCAAACCCTTATAATGCCCCCTGCTCAATGAAAAGTAATGATTGGGCTCCTTTACTTTGGAAGGGAAATTATAAAATTGGTAGTGCATTCAAGGAAAGGCAAAACTCCATCCTTCCTTTTACAAATGGCATTGTAAACTCTATTCAAAATGTCTTAGATGGTTTTGTTCTCTATAAAAGGGGCTTGCTTTTCAACCTTCATCCCTTTTAGATTTCATTTGAGGTAGTTTTGATTTTCCCTTATCTTTGTAAAGTGGCCTAGAAGACTATTTTCTTTGTTATATTTCCTACCCTGTGCAGCTTGCTGATTAGAAAAGGTCTGTAGGTGAATTTTCCTTCTCTTGAAATTAATTTGAGCATGGAAATAGGATGGGTGCAAACCAGTATTGAGATAGGGAGATACACACCTTGATTATATAGCAGTAACCTACAAATTGTTTTCTATCTATCAGTCTTTCAATAAACTTGCCTAGAATCTCTTTCAGAACAAATATTTTTTGCTATTTTCCTTCACAAAATAAAACTCGTAGGAATTAGTCTACTATAAGTAGTATTATATTGAAGGAGAGTGTTTGTTCCCTATTACTACACTGTAAAGTTAATCCAGTTCTGGACACAACAAACCAAGGTGCTACATGTATGCAATGGAAATATAAATACGGAAATATTTATGTGGAATGTTCTTTTTACAGACATGGTAACATCCATATCACCTGCCATAATTTGTTCTCCAGGAAACCTAATGTACATATGGATGCCAACATCTCTCTCCCCATTTTCTTTCTATAAAAATGTTCTTTTAATACACTATAATGTCATTCTTAAATTTAGTTCCCTCCATAGACTGGAAATTTGACTCTCAGATGTTCTCTCACTTACATCCTGGTGTCTCTAACAAGGTTGGGAGTAGGCTGTAGGGAGAGCTCCCTCTGCTGATGTTGTATGTCATTATGCACCTGATTATCCCCATAGTGCAAAAGGTTAAGCTTGACTGAGAAACTTTACTTGATAGTAAGTTCCATGTGATTGCTTCAGAGTGAATTAATACAAATAAAATTGGTCTTCAGATGTGTTTGGAGGGAATTCATCTATTTACTGTTGGAAAATCCCAGAGAATAACAAATAGAATAATGGAAAACAAATTATCTACTGAATAGCTTTATTTTTCTTTTCCTGTGTTTTCAGTCAGTCAGTTTCAATCTATAAGTGTGTGGGTGTATAAAAAATGAGAATGTTCATACTGAGTTTTCCAGAAAAAATATATTTAAACACATATTCTAGCAGTGAAAGTATGGGCCATGATACAGACAATATTTGAGACAATTATAGAAATCTTAAATCAGATATGTCCAACCATTATGCAGCTCTTATGATCCCTGGGCCAAATATGGCCCTGGACAGCAAGTAATGTAGTCCCACAATAAAAAATAAAATAAAAATAAAGGAAGTTTGTTATTTATATGGATTAATTATATTGTATATTTTATATTCTGCACAAGATAATTCCTCTTCACTCAATGTGGCCCAGGCAAGTAAAAAGATTGGACAATCTCATCTTAAATGATACTGTCTCTTCATCAAAAAACATAAATCAAAGTACAGCTATGTCACTAGAATCCAAAATGATAATATTTGTTGGATGTGAAAACATAACTTTAAGTAAATTTACAATTAAAGTTTTAGCTGTTCCATTTGATCTTGAGAAACTTGCTAAAATATCTAGAACCCACAGATTCTAACTATAGCAGTTAGAACTTAGCTCTAACTAAGCTACAGCCAAACTTTAGAAATGTTTTGAGTCATATAGTTTCATAATTCATAATTATTATAACTAGAATAAACTAGAATAAAAAAAATAAAGACAACAGTTTTAAAATAATGCATTACTGAACATTACTGAGTCCTCAAATTATTTTCCCCAAACTCCTTGATTTATTAGGTTCTATTCAGTTAGTGTCAACATTTAGCAGCCAAATATATATTTTTCCCCACAATGATCCACTTATTTTCAGGTTTTTCAATGGTGCATCCATTACCAATGAATCTTTCCACTTTGTTACTGCTCATCTTTTTCCTTCAACCTTTCCCAGCATTACAGCGTTTTCCAGAGACCTGGATCTTTGCATAATGTATCTTAAGATAATTTGCACCTACAACAGAATTACAGAATAACAAGTTGGAAGGGACCTTGGAGGTCATCTAGTCCAAGCTCCTGCTCAAGCAGGAGACCCTATACCATTTCAGACAAATGACCATGTAGTCTCTTATTGAAATCTGCCATGTTGGGACGCCCACAACTTCTGAAGACAAACCATTCCTTGGTTGATTGTTCTCATTATTAGCCTGGTTATTTGTGCTTTGAGTGACCACTCTAGGTTGATTTGTTCAGTTGTTTTTCTTAGCTGTCCAAGATAATCTTAGGGGGATCTTTTTCAATACTAAAATTCAAAAGCATCAAAACTCTTCCAATCCTGCTTCTTTAAAGTACAACTTCAGTTTCAGTGAGAATTCCATAGCTTACACAATTCTGATCTTTGTAGGTGTACACATGACATGGCATTTTCTTTTCCAGTTTCTAGTACTATCAGGTGCTAGTTTACAGCAGAGGTGGTATTCAGCAGGTTCTGACCAGTTCTGTAGAACCAGTAGTGGAAATTTTGAGTAGTTCAGAGGACTGGCAAATACCACCTCTGACTGACCCCACCCCTATCTCTCCTCTGCCTCCTGAGTCCCAGTTGATTGGCTGGGTCTTTGTTGCCCTGCACAACAAAGAAGGGAGAACAGAGCTGGAAAGCAGGTTAGAGGGATGTGGAGAGAATGGGATTTTGCAGTAACCTGTCCCAGGAGTGGGGGAGGGAATGAAGATTTTGCAGTATACTTCCCCTGCCATACCCACCAAGCCACACCACTCCCACCAAGCCATGTCCACAGTATCAGTAGTAAAAAAAATTGAATCCCACCACTAGTTTGCAGCATATTTCTTGATGGTTGGTTCCTTCACTTTTGATGCATTCATTCATTTTGTATTTCGATCCTTGTGGTTTTCTTGTAAAAAATACAGGAGTGGTTTAACATTGCCTTCTCCTTTGCAGTGTGAATTGATGCCTTGTCACTAAAATGATTATCTGCCTGCAGCATCTTCCTATATCACTGCTGCCCAATGTAGGTGCCTGCTTGGTTTTGCTAGATGGCTGGGTTCATCTTCATGCCTTGAATGATCCTGCCAGGAATATGGCATTCACTTCTATTGTTCTTTTCTCATTCCTTGGGGAATGCCTCCACAACAGTGGGGGAGCTCAGCCACAGGGGGACCTGGGGGAGAAAAATCCCATTATTTGCAAGATCCTCAACAGTATGCCTTCCATACCTTTTAATCATTGATAGATTATTGAAAAGATCAATGTCTCAAGGAAATCAAGGTTTTCAAAATTTAAACTTTGAAGATGAGTGAAAAAGTTTTTAATTGCTACTCTAGTATGATTTGATTGCTTATTGTGCCCTATGACAATTATTAAGTGCTGTACCTTATGATTCTTGACTCTTGACGAATGTATCTTTTCTTTTATGTACACTGAGAGTATTTTCACAAAGACAAATTCCTTGTGGGTCCAGTCACACTTGGCCAATAAAGAATTCTATCTATCTTCTATCTAGCTTCATATATTAGTTTTGCATTATTTTGCTCTTGTGCTCAGATTTAATAGTCTTACTGGCATATTTAAAATTTTAAATCTTTTAAACAGTATGCATATTTTAAATCTTTCAAGGCCCTGTCACATCGGCCGACGGATGCAAAAAGTATGTAAAAAGGACACAGCGGACGAGAAAATGTTCCATCCGTTGTTATCCGCTCTCAAAAGTGCCCCAAATTTGCATAAACAGAGCAGACAACAACAGAAAGGAACAGACGGGGAGAGGATGTAGCGAGGATGTTAAGCGGATGCTCCACGGAAGCCTAGCGGATGGAAGCGGATGGCACATCTGCAGGGCTTCCGGGGGAGCACAGCGAAGCGGATGTGCAGTGGAAGGTATGGATGCAGAGCGGATGCCTAGCGGATGACGCGGATGCATCATGGATGCCTAGCGGATGCCTAGCGGATGCCTAGCGGATGCAAAGCGTTCACTGCGCATGTGGGGAGGATGCATTGCGTCGTCCCCACGGATATAAAAGGATGCAGCTCGCAAGCAGGTCACCATTCAGAGGAAAGACCTGCTGCCAGACACATCTCCAGCCAACAACCATGGGGAAGAAGAGGAAGCCTGTGCCTACTTCTGCCAGCCCTGGCAAGAAGGACAGGGCCACCATCCCACCCCTTGGCGCTGACTCTGCTTCTGCTGGGGCTTCTGCTGCTGGGGCTGACTCTGCTGGCGCTGCTCCTGGGGCTGGTGCTTCTGCTGGTGCTTACTCTGCTGGTGCTGCTCCTGGTGCTGGGGCTTCTGCTAGTGCTTACTCTGCTGGTGCTGCTCCTGGTGCTGGGGCTTCTGCTGCTGCTTACTCTGCTGGTGCTGCTCCAGGTGCTGGTGCTTCCTCTGCTGGTGCTGCTCCTGGTCCTGCTGCTGCTGCTTTTGCTGCTGGTGCTGCTTTTACTGCTTTTGCTGCTGCTGCTTTTGCTGCTGCTGCTGGTGGTGGTGTGGTGGACCAGCCCCTAGAACCTCAAAGCCCTACTGATGAGGGCACAGAAGACCCTGCCAGAGGGAGGAAGAGGCAATCGTGCGATAGGGAGAGGAGGCAGTACGCCATCGAAGAGGAACATAAGGATGAGGTGCTCGAATGGCTGAGGAAGAACAAGTACCTATGCAGAAGGGACACAGGCTCTATCAAGACACCAAGCAGAAGCAGGCTACTTGGAGAGAGAAGGCGGAGAGCCTGGGCTACACTTCGGAGGCCCTCCTCGGGTGGTGGAAGCACATGCACACCTGGTACGGGAAGCTGCACCTCAAGAAATCTGGCCAGGCCACGGTCAAGCTGACGGATCGAGAGACTTATGTGATGGCCAAGTGCAGCTTCTTGGAGGGTGAGATCCGCCACTGAGGAGCAGCCCCTCTCACAACCCTCCCTCTCAGGCAGTCCGCAGAGAGCCAGTCCTCTTCTGGCCAAGAGTCAGCTCCTGTGTCCAGGCAGGTGTCTGTGGAGCGCCCCATGACGGAGACCCCCCAGACAGCTGCACTCCCCGTGGGGAGTGCGTGGAGGACCCCCTGACGCAGTTAGAGCAAGGAGAGGCTGCTGCCACCAGAGACCAACCCATCCCCACCCCCAGCTCCACCTCCACAGAAAGCAGGCAGAGAGGCAGACCG
>BLBF01000003.1:43691483-43747906 GCA_015471245.1 Laticauda colubrina | reverse complement strand
CACCAGAGAACATCCCACATCCACCCCCAGCTCCACCTCCACAGAAAACAGGCAGAGAGGCAGACTGGAGGAGCAGAGCCACACTGTCCTGCTGGAGACAAGGGACACCATCAGAAGCAGCGTAGATCTCCTCTCTCAGCTGGTACACACCGACGTCCCATCCTCCAACTGCAAACCCTTCCTCACCTACGTCAACCAGACCCTCATGAACATGTCGGAATCACAGTACCAGGTGATAAAGGACAGGATCACCGGTCTTCTTCACAACCCTCCAGACCCAGCTGAACCAGCTCCGACCCAGTCCAGGTCTGCTCCTCCACCCCAGGTGATGTCACAGCCCTTCCAAGGCTTTCCACAGACCGTCACCTACCAAGGCTATGGCTACCAGGAGTTCCAGCAGCATAGGCAGCTCTTCCCAGTCCAGGCACAGGTTCATCGTACGCCACCGATGCCACCGACGCCACAGATGCCACCGGCGCCACAGATGCCACCGACGCCTCACCTCGCTCACCTGCAGACCAGACAGCCCCATTAAACTCCTCTTTCCTCCACCCCACAGCCAAGCCCGGCCTCAGAACATCTGTCATCGGTCTTGGGACTGAAACCCCATGTCATGGAGGAAGGGGCTCTCAACATTACAGGACTGAGCCAGCTCTCTGAAAACTTCCTCCACACACCATCCTTTGTTGTCCTCTCGGTGCCAGGCACCCCAATGGCGCCTCAGACCAGCACTCCAGCAGCAGCCACCTCCACAGCACCTGGACCCTTAACCCCTGAGACTATGGGCATGCCTCAGAGTGACTGAGAAGAGTGCCAGAGACTGGATTGCTACGTGTTGACTTTATCTTTGCTTGGGACACTTTACTTGGGTCATTTTGCTTTTACAGTTTGTTATTAATAAAGTTTATCTTTGCTTCACACACTTGGCTCAGTTCTTTTAGTGAATAAAGTCTTGGTGGAAACCTTTAGAAATGATTTAAGCCTTTGCATGCTTGTGGGATGGGTAAGGACAGCAGTGGGATGGGCAGGGATACCTGTGGGATAGATAAACCTCCAGTGCAAGCATAGTGGGACTGTATGGTCCACCCTCCCAGGTGCCACACCTATGGCCCTTTATTATCAATAACAATTTAATCATTCATCAACACATTTCCACATAAAGACAACTCTTTATTAAATGCCCTGTTCATTGTTGGACCACTCAACATACATGGCACAATCTCATCAGTGTGATGAGACAGGCTCAAAGAAGCATCCATTAAGCATCTACCATCCTGTTTGCCACTCCACTGTTTTAGCTGGGGAGTTGCACCAGTGTTTCAGGAGGTTGCGCTGCTTCTTCCCTTCACATGAAGCTCTGTTGGGGCCTTGCACATCCACAGTATTGATCAGGTTTTTCCCTTGCCTCCATTCCCCAGGCTCCATGTCCTCATTGCCTTGTTGGAGGTCCACGAGCCTGTTCTGCAACACTGGGTAGCGGGTGCGCATGAGATTGTGCAAGATGCAGCAAGCTTCCACGATGTTCCTCACGGTCTGTGGACGATGCTGCATGGTTTTGAGAAGTACGTGGAACCTGTTGGCCAGGATGCCAAAGGCGTTCTCCACCACCCGCCTTGCCCTGGACAGCCTGTAGTTGAAGAACCTCTTTTCACGGATGAGGCATCTGGAAGTGTAGGGGCTTCATGAGGTAGGTTCTGAGGGAGAAGGCGTCATCCCCCACGATGAAGTAGGGCACATCTTTTGTGTCATTGGGCAGGGGGTCTGGATCTGGGAAGCCTATGATGAGGTTGCGTTCCAGCCCCTCCTTGAGGTGACTGGCATTGTATACCTGGGCATCTGAAGCTGAGCCGTTGCCTGAAGCATCAATGTACATGAACTTGTAATCAGCATCGACCATGGCAAAGAGGATGATGCTGAAGAAGCCCTTGTAGTTGTGATAAGTGGACCCTGAGTTGGCTGGAGCTTTGCAGGCCACATACTTCCCATCTATGGCTCCAACGGTGTGGGGGAAGTTCCACTTCTGATACCACTGCTCTGCAACTTTCTTCCAGCCTTCTTCAGTGGAGGGGCACTGGAGGAGCTCCTCCAGGTATTCTTCGATGATGGCCTGCACCACTTCTATGACCACAATGCTGATGGTGTTGTGTGGCACCCTCCATACTGCCTGTTCCTGTACATGGTCCCGGAGGCCAGGTGGCGCAGAGTCAGTGCCACCTTGAGCCCAGGGTCCAGGCTAGGCCGGAAGTTGGTGTTTGCCTTGGTCAACCTGGGTTTCAGCCACTCCACAACTTCGTCAAACATGGCTGGCAGCATCCTCATGAAGTTCTGGAATGCACGAGGGTCTTCGTTCCTCAGCTGCACCATCAGCTTGTCATACAGTCCGTACTCAGCTCTTCTGGTGATCCATCTTCGGACCCAGGCACTTCTTGGACGCCTCCTTTTCTCCGCGTAGAACAGGTGAAAGAGCCTGTAGAGAGCTTCGTACTGTTGTAGAACGATGGCGGCTACCAAAACGAGTGTGCGACGATCCATGGTGGAGATGACTGGATGCTGTGGAAGAGCAAGAGCAAGATGAAGGCTGAAGTGGGCTGCTGGACTGAAAGTGAGATCCAAGTGATTTCTCCCCCTTTTTATTGGAAATATCGTTTTTCCGCTAGGTGTCCTTCTGCATCCTCTAGACATCCTGCAGACATCCTAAATATCCGAGATACGTCCCCTATATGAACGTTTTTTCCGTTTTAATGCTTTATATGCGAGCTGCATCCGCTTACATCCTTTCTACGTCCGTGCAACTAACGCTGTGTGTCAGTTCCACGTCTGTTTCGCTTCCTCCCTGTGTCTGTTTTCCGCTGGAGCGGATGTGAGTTGCACGGATGCGCAGCGGATGCCTAGCAGATATAGCGGATGCGTAATGGATGACGACGGACATATAACAGATGTTCCCCGTTTGTGTAGTGGATGTAGAATGGATGCGTTGGATACTTTATCTGCTCAAAAAGTTTTGAGCAGCTCAAAACTTTTTGAGCGGATGAAATCTCAGTGGACGGATGCTGGACAGATAGAGAGTATGAAAAGCGTATGCAGTGAGTACAGAATGGATGCATCGCGTTAACCAACGGATGGCAAGTGTTTCTCTCCGTTTTACATCCTCTTTCCATCCGTTGGTGCTGTGTGACATGGGCTTTAAACAGTATGCATACTAACTATGTGCCAGATCAGTTCAAAACCAGAAAATATATTTAGGAAAGAACTTCAGGAATATATAAACATGGTAGGCCATTATTGTCATTATAAACATTTGATTATTAAAGATAATATTGAGCGAAGAAGTATTCTTAGTTCTGTCTGATATTTTAGAGGTTGTACAAATAATTTCCCAAAAAGAGTGGTTATTTGCTGTTCATCTTAATGGATATTATAATAATTGATAATATGATTATAAAACAGTAATCTAAACTAACTTTTGAAAACATTTCCTTTCACAATAATCAAGGATGATTTTTGAAGAGAAAGCACTACTGATAGATACAGAATGCTGATATCATTTTTATTGCTACATAACAGATAGATAATGTCTTTAATAAATACAACTTGTGTTTTGGTAACAACAGTAGCAACTATAGTCACAGCGTAATGAAACTTTTAACAAGAAGATTGTAGATTTTATAATATCTTTTGTTAGTATTGGGTCACATACTGTTCACATACATAATTAATCACTGAAATTTTGCAATTATTTCTGATAAAACTATATCCCAGATAAAATGTTTGATTATTGTAGCTCTTCTCAAATAACTTCAAATAAATTAAAGTTACATTGTATCAGTACATGGAGCATTGTGCCCAGCCTTTTCATATCAGCAGTGTTAAGATAAACAAAAATACATTGAATTTCTTTTAATTACAAGATGACAATTAACAGTGCTGCTTTTGTTAAAAAAATGAAATTACTGTTCCTTTTCACACTCCATTTCAGAGCTATTCAAGCATGCCCTTCTTAATTGAATTAATATATTTAAAGGTAAATAAATTAATTAAATAGTTTATTATTCCAAAATTTACATAAAGCACATATTAATTATTTGTTTCTGTATGTTCTTTTTTAGAATAGTGGCACATCTAAGAAACAGAGAGAAAAAAAACCCCATACATTCTGAAATAAGGCAGAAGACATGAGAGAAAATGCTGAATCACTGAAAAAGGGCATAGGATTCTTCAGGGAATATATATGTATATGTACATGTATACATGTATACATATATTTATATGTATATATGTATGTATGTATAAAATCTAAGATGGGACAATATTCTTAAAAAGAACATACATAGAGGAATAATTAATGTGTGCATTATGGAAATTACATAAAATTATACATGAAATTTAATTTCCATATAATTAATGCAAATCAATAGAATGAACTTTCTTTTAGTAGATGGAAAGTATTGGTTATTTTGAACTATATATTCAGATCTACATATCCCCTGTTGAGATGAACTTTTCAAACTGTCCTTTTGGTTCTTGCTATATGTGAACTCTGAGAGTTTTACTATCCTTCTTTAAAATCTGCATCAGCAGAGTTTTGATGGGGAAGATTTATTTAATTAAGACATTTAGATGATTGCCCGTCTCACACAAAGCAACTCTGGGTGACATACAACAATAGAATAAAGCAGCAAATAAAAAACAAAAAAAAACCCAATCCTTATGAAAAGGTAAAAAAACATTCAGATAAAAATATTATCAAACATTGCATTATATATAAAAACCCCACAAAAAGAGTAAGAATATCAATCACAGTAGAGTCATCTAAAAATGTCTGAAATCTGATGACATAACCAGATCTTTAGGGACTTCCCTGTGGGATTCCTCTACATGCTTAACTTCAGGGAGGAGAATATTCCACAAGGGTGCCTCAGCAGAAAAGGCCCATCTTCTGGGACCCACTAAGTCCCTGGCTGATGGACTCTGCGATATGCCTTCCCTGCCAGATCAAATGTGATGGGCTCATGTAAGATTCTTATTTGTAGAAATGATCCTAAGCACGTCCTGCCAAATGAACAAATTCACCTCTTAATCTTTCCTTGAACTGCATCATCATGAACAATGTGAAAAATCACAACATGAAATTTGGATGGACCTTGCAGGTGGAGTTTTTCAATTAATATATATTTTAACGTGTTTGGTTTTTATAGTTTTCTTTATAGTTTTTTAATGTGTTTGGTTATTATGTTGTTTTATTTTTTATTTTGAGCCACCCAGACTTTGTTATAGGATGGGAGCCTTTATAAATGTTTTAACTAAACACAAAATTTTCAAATGAAATTTGATATACTAAAGAACTAGCTGGTGTCATAAAAACATGATAATTGTACTGATCTTAAAAAAAGCTAAACATTTGGATAAGAGACACCAAGTTTGTAAGCTGAAAAAAAACCTGCAAGAAGGCAATACCAGGTTGTTTCATATTGTTGCTAAAAATATGAATGTATCTGTCTGGCCACCAGAAATTAAGCTTGACTCAAGGAAAAGTTTACTTTGACTGCCAGCTGCTATTCTGCTGCACTAGATACATGCCAACTTTCTCTTCTATACTGTTTCATTGGCAAATCTGCCAAATGACATGATTAAACTGTTTTAAAATGTTCATCAATAATAATTAGTTGTAACACAAAAATGAGACTTATAAAATAGCAAATATGTTTAACATATTACATTACAAGAATACCTGCACATGTCTTTTTCTCAGCTTATTTCAGCTTTATTAACATATACATTTCAAGGAATTTTAATTTAATGCTGAATACATAAGATACATGTGTTTCTTTGTTTGTTTGTTATAGGGAAAGAAATGTTCCTATAGCTTCTTTTTCTTTTTTGTTTTAAAGCTCCTGAGCAATACTTTGAAATATAACAGCAAAAGTAAATCAGTGTGTTGACTTTCTACTTTATTTTTCTCCTAAAATATTAAACAGTGCAAATTAATATTGCAATCACAGTTTTCTATATTTCAGTAGAAATCAGAAACCCTAACAATAATTAAAATTACAAACAGCCACTGTAATTCACATTTTCTTTTCATGCATATCTTAACTGCTAATATTAATAGAGTCCTTTTACTGTTCATTGACAATTGATGTAATTATATAGTCATAAATACTAATGCCAATTAACATATTGTCTGTGATGATAGATCTTTAATGGAGTGAATGTCGTTGAAATATCATTACCATCATTATGGAAGAGCATCATCGTAATAAAAATGTGAATTGTAAACAAAAAAAATTCCTTCCATGTTATTTAACATCCTTGCTGTTATTTAATATTGAGTAAGTGGCATCTTTATATTATGTGCTGTATGACACCATTTTCCCCAAAAGTGATTCTCATTACGAATGACTTTTTGAAGGTCATTTCATAAAGAATGCAGTTGCATGACACCCTCCTTTCTATGGCTGTTCAATTAGGATTAATGTCTACAGGTACTAGAGGTGATGTGGTATTCTTAGTGTTTGTCTTGCTTGGTTGTGTTACATGCCATCCCAGATTTGGCTTATGGATCTTTTAGTCCTCTTTTGCTTTTTACCTGGGTTTTCCAGACAGGTGCAAGTAGAGCAGGGGTGTTAAACTCGCATCGTTGCATGATTGTCATGTGACATATCATGAATTTTTTCTCCTTTGCTAAACTGGGCAAGGGTGTGGCTAGCACATAACACATCCAGCTTGTGTAGGCCACGAGTATGACAGCCCTGAAGTAGAGACAGTCATCTTTGATCAGCAGTGAAGAAATAATTAGGACCCAAAAGGCCTAATGAATTCAAAATGGCAACAAAACTTTAATGGGTACAATATTCATTTGCTTTCTTACCCCCCCCCCCTCTCTTATACACACACACACACACACACACACACACACAAGCATGTACATCCTTTGCACCAAGCCTCCCAGGCATTAGCTAGAATTGTTTTTCAGTCTTGTCAACTTTCAGGTGTGTGGACTTCAGCTTGCAGAATTCCCGAGCTAGCTTGCTCCACATATCTTAAAGTTGCTAAGGGTAAGGAAAACTGAGCTAGAAGATGACAGCTAGGATCACTCAAAGATTGGGTAAGGGTTTAAAGAATTTTTTCTAACATTCTAACCACTGGGGTGGTGCTGGCTACTTCTCCTGATCACTGGCTGCCAGCAGTTTGGCAGTTAGAATTTCACCAGCTCAAGGTTGACTCAGCCTTTCTATCCTTCCAAGGTGAGTAAAATGAGGATCCAGTTTGTTGGGGGCAATGGGCTGACTCTGTAAACTGCTTAGAGAAGGCTGTAAAACACTGTGAAGCGGTATATAAGTCTATGTGCTATTGCTGTTCTCCAAAAGTTCTTCCCTTTTGGATTCAAAAATCCGGTAGCTGTCAATAATATTGAGGGGATTTCTATGTTCTCCTTTTAAAGTATCCTTTTAGTAATATTTCTCCTTTGACTTTTAGCAAGTTGCTTCCTTCTTATCTACCTCCCACAAAGATCTTTTGGACAAGATTCTTGCTTTTTGTTTTTTGTTTGTCTTCTCTGCAGATCTCTTTGCTGTATTTTCAGATTATGGCATCTTCAGAGTTGCAGTCTTCCTTGTTTTTGCATTGCAGTTGTCTATTTCTCAGAAAGGCTTCAAGGTTTGGTATGATGTAGGCAGTTGTTTTTCAGCCAGTATGTCACAGATGCTGAAATTGTTAGGGCTGAGAGGGAGTCACTGGCCCAAGGTCACCAAGCTAGATACCATGTCTAAAAGCAGACCCAGGCCCTGGGTCTTCCTGCTGTAGTCCAATTTCTAAATCACAACATCATGCTGACTCTTTTAATGTCTGTAATACTATACTTGCCTTTACATGCTAATGTCTATTTGCCTCTGGAAACTTACACAGGCAAGAGGTGATCTTCGTTTATTTTACCAACTCAGCTAAGGAGATATTTAATTTATAAGGGTTGCCTAATTCAGAAATTATAAAACAAATCTGAAATCCAATAAACATAATGACATACAATAAGGAAGAATAATTAATTTATAATAGCATCATCATTGTTGTCATCAGTAAAAGTAATATTTCCAGTATTTAACTCCAATAATGTTATTTATATATATAATAATCATGTTTCTAAAGGCAGGGCATAAAAATTTAGATAAAATTGTATTTCATGTGGCTTAGGAACTATAAAACAATGCTAAAGCAATATGGAAATATTTATATAAATATTGAAATATTTAATGCTACTGTTATAAATTGAAAATGATAGACTGAAAAAAAAATCAACTCCAATTTTAAAAGACAGTCTGAAGGCTAATTTTAATTGTGGTAAGAGAACATTCCACAACTGGAGATCAATGATGGTTTGAAACAAAGAGTTAACAAGATGAATTGTATTCAGAATACAACTGCGACTAGTTCATATTTTTCTATATTGGGATGAAAGGATTCTTAGCTTCTTTGAAGTTCAAGCAACTGAAGGATTGTTGCAGCAAATTATTAGGTTTTCTTTCATTTATCCCATTTGGGAAGACAAAGGCGAAATTGAGGAGTACAAGCTAAAATAAGACACTGTGAATCTCTTTTCTGTGGATAAAGGAGCTTCCCCTTCTTTTCTTTTAATGAGTACTTTATCTCATGCAAGCTTGTAACTCAGAAAAAGCAAAGTGTTTTTTAACCAATAAAGCTGTAAAGCAGTCAAAAGGCAAGATTACAACTGAACACATACAACACCTGAATAAAGAACATTGTGATAAATAGTTCATGACTGCATGTAAAGGTGATCAGGTGTAGCATAATAAAGAACTTGAAGGAACTGATAAGCTGACACCAAGACCTCCATCAGAGGAATCCTTAACTATAAGAGATTTAGGTTTGAAGATGAGAATGATCTTGAGAGGTAGTCTTCTCAAGTTTCCTGTTTCACCATCTGCTTCACCATCTTTATTTTTAGCTTTTGACATGTCACCATTTGTGCTGGCCATTGAGTTTAAACCTGCGTTTTGCCACATAGGATATAATAAAACTAGCAGTTATTGCTTCCATGTATATAGGGCTACCCATCTCAAATATATGATTCTAGGTAGCTAAAAAACATTAAAAAGCAATGTAAAACAATGAAAATGTATATAACATAATTGGCAGTTGAGATACGAAAATTTCCATCAGTGATCAATTTAATTAGGTTCTACTACACGTCCAGCCTCCCAAAGTCCAACCAGCAGAACCATTTCATTAAGGCTTTGTGAAAAGCCAATGAAGTGAGAACCAATCTAATCTCTCTCTCTCTCTCCCTCCTTCCCCCCCTCCTCTTTCTTTTTCAGTTGCTTTTCAATTATCACTGAGTAATATGTACCCAAAATTATCTGATTTGGGTCTTATCTGGTTTATTTTTGTCAGAGTTCACCACTGAGCCGCAAAGGGGGAACTTGGGGAATTTTCAGATGGATTTGCTTTCGGCAAATGAAATAAGTTTATTCGGAACTGAAATTGCCTTTCTTGATTGTCACCTAAGCAAGACATTTTGTAGCCAACAAGAACTTGATATGATTGTTTATCCAGTGTGCCAAGTTCTTTCAACTGAGGTCTAAGAACTTCATTAAAATGACTTAACTTTGGTACTGAAAACTAACAGTGGACTACCTTTACTTATTAAGTAAGCTAGACTTTCCAATTTATTGGATAAGTAAATGAACATTGGAAATTGATATTCTCTTTTTCTACTCTCACAAGAACATCCCTCTCGTGTGGAGGGATGAGGCTGAGAGCTAATAACCTATCTAGAGTGATCCAGTGAATCCCATTATCAAACAGGATATTGACAATGGATCTTTCATGGCCCAGTCCAGCACATTATTCTGTACAGAACACTGACTTTCAGATTGGCTCAGTAGGCAGATTAAATGTAATTGTGCCAGTGTATAACCTTCAAGGGAAATTAAGGAACATATCTAAGGAAAATGCCAACAAAATAGTTTGAATTACAGTCCCCAAGTTGGACTTTTAATTTGATTCTTCCCCGTTTGGATTTAATTTCAGCTTGCTCTTCTTCATCCAACCATTACTGAACCAAGGCAGTATTTCAACATTTTGATAAGTTTCCTATAGAGATAAGGGAAAAAATACAGGTAGTCTTCAACTTATGACCACAATTGAATCGAACATTTATGTTGTTAAGTGAGAAATTTGTTAAGTGATGGGGCTGACTTTTTACGAAATTTGGGATTTTGCAGAAAGATTTGAAAAAGTATATGGTTTCCTTTAGTTAAAAAAAGTTAGACAAACCAATTTGTTACTATGTCACTGTAACATATAGTAACAGTGTTCTATATTTGTCTTTTTTTTTCATGGTGGCCACTTTGAAATTTATTTTATTGAGCTGCTCATCTCATCACAAGCATAATACTAGGTGACATAAAGAATTAAAATTAACATAGCAGCATATAATCTAGGTCACCTTAATTAAAACAATAACCCCCAAACAAAAAGGACCATCACCTAATTTTCCAGCCAGAATGCTGGGGAGAACAGCCAGGGAAATAGCTTTCAAATACATTTTAAGTTATTTCATACTTATTTATTTGTTTGTTTGTTTATTTATTTAGTTTTATTTATTTATTTATTTGATTGATTGATTGATTGATTTTTACCCAGTCTTTATAGTTTGGGTATAAAGGCAGTATTTATACTGTATAAAGGCAGTATTTACTGCCTTTACTCAAAGCAGTAAAACATACTTAAATAATACCCTCCCTATTTTCCTTATAGCAATAGCATTAGCACTTAGACTTATATACTTCATAGTGCTTTACAGTATTCTCTAAACAGTTCATAGAGCCAGCATATTGCCCCCAACAAACTGGATCCTTATTTTACTAACCTTGGATGGATGAGTCTGTCTTGAGCTGATGAGAATCCAACTTCTGACAATGGGCAGAATTAGCCTGCAATATTGCATTCTAATTGCTGTGCCACCAAGGCTCCTTATAACAACAATCCTGTAAGGTAAGTTGGGCGAAGAGAGAGGGACTGACCACAAGTCATCAAGTTTGCTTTAATGCCAATTCTTGATCAACTTTTGGGATTCAAGTCCTCTAAAAGGTTTATTCAAAGAAGGGGGAAATGTGGATATTAACTTTTTTCTGGCAATTCTGTTTAATATCTTAGTACACATAATATGATAATGTTGCTTTGACAGCATGACATTTGTGCATATAACAAAGATAAAAAATTTTATACTGTCCTGAAACAATTCTGGGTTGTATTAAGTTCACACTAAAGCAAAACGTAACATTTTTTCTTCCACACTTTGTGAGCATAGCAATGATCAAATGCTAAAATATAATTTACAGAATTCACTTACATTTTTCTAGAAGATAGTTAAAAAGTAATATTACTAGCCACTAGATGCCACTGTTGTTTTATACCAACACAGCAGGATGAATTTTTATGATACTTTTAAAGAAATCATTTAAGAAAATATGAGCATTATTGTTTTTATATTGTATTATATCTATTTTGAATTTTGTTTTGTACTTTTTCTTGTTTAGAAATTACAGATATGTCTTCACAAGTATATTTTCATGATCTCTAAGTAATATATTATTATATTTGTTTTTTTATCCTTTTATTTAGTTAGATCTTTAGGTCTGCTTGTTAGAAAACAAATATTTCATCAGATTGTTGTAACAGCCTGCAATAAAAAACAAAACATTACTCTTAGAGCAGAACTGCTATTAAAGTTCCTATATATTTAAAGGCATATATATTGAATACTTTACCAAAAGTTGGGATTCTTTTAGGATCATAGATACATCTACTTTTTGACTTTTTAACATTTTTATTAAAAGCATTATGCATACTATTTTTGTGTTTATAATGCAGGGTGAAGGTTAATATTAAAGAAGAATTCACAAAATACATGAGATATATTTGCTTCTGTCTTATCTCTATACAAAAGACATTTTTTTTTACTTTTGATCTATTTCTGGAATCAGAGCTTAACTAGGGAATCATACAGAAAAGCAACAGAGTATGGAAATGTTGGTAAGACTTTATCACACCCTCTTCAAATGAAAGAAGTTAATATGGGCCAAAATTTGTTACTTAAACCAGTAGGCATGTGTTTCCTTAAATACTGACATATGAAACATTCCATGCAAATACATAGTACATCAAATTACTTGGAAAATGCTTTTGTAAACCTTTGTTTATGAAACATACCTATTTTTTTAGGAATTTACCATTTACTAACAGAATTTTTCCTATTCTTAACTCCTAGACATTAGAGTTAAAGGAATATAATGAAGGCATGCTATCAGAGCCTGTAGACCAGGGGAGTCAAACTCATGGCATCACGGCGGTGTCAGGTGACATATTGGGACTTTCCTCCTGTTTGCGAAACCGGGCATGGGCATGGCCAGTGCGTGACACATCCGGTCCATAGGCCAGGAGGTTGACAGCCCTGCTGTAGATGAAAGGAAAATGAATCATTAAATTAGATGTCAGCATTCTAAGTAATGCACCCATACTGTTTGGTAACCCTGAAGCCTCCAAGATGGCTTCAGCCAGGCTCACTTTAGGGTTGACAATAGGTTTCCCCAACTGGTGCCCTCCAGATATCAATCATATTTCTAGGAGTTCTAGCAATTAGAGGCATTAGTAGGAGATTGTAATAAAGACTGAAATTATTTGGGGCTAAATCATTGGTTTTTAAGTATAATTTTTTCATTATTTAAATATTATTTTTTCATTAATTTCATTAATATTTTTGTTTTCCATCTGTGTCATACAATAAAAACTCCTAATAATTATTCTGAATGCTTGTCTGAGGATGGTTGTCTGCTCATCCAATTAAGAGTATGTTTCTGATGTCTTCAAACAATTAATACAATTTAGTGTTAGGCATTCCACTACTGTTGGGACACAGTGAAAATAATACCTTCCTATAGATTACTTGGACTTATTTATCAGAAATAATGCTGAAACATTTTTTTTAAAGAAAAATGGCTATTGATAAAATTATTTAGCTGGAAAAGATGGTATTTATTTATTTATTATTATTTTAATTTATTAAATGTAATAGCTACCCATCTTACTACAAGGTAATTTTTTTACCAGGTTCCTTCTGATTTTTGGCTACCATAGATTAATATTACTGTCCACCTATAATTCATTACCAACTAGTGAATCTTTTGATTTTCTTTTCAAAAAATTTAGTCATAGTTGGCAATCCTTACATAATTAAGATAATCAGTTTTGGATTACTACAGTAGTCAATTCTAGGCAATAAATAGAAAATTCTTTCAAACTCTTTCTCCCAGTTTAAGGCTCATACATACTGGCATAGTTTTTTTATTTATTTATTGAAAAATACTGTTATTTTGCTTTTCATCTGAAAAGGCTCCAGATCTATTTACAAAGATTAATAATAAGATAATCTCTCCACAGAGGATCATCATTTTTTAAAATGACATAATTTAGTCTCATGTCTATTTCCTGGAGATGGGTGGTCATGTTTGCAATGGGGCAGAAAGGGATATAATTGAAACATCATCATTCTTGCTTGTTGTGGTGATATATTTATTGCTGGTTTCTCTCTTTTAAAGAGTTGCCAATCTCCTTTTGAAGACATTATTTCAAATAGGATTCCCCCCCCCCCCATTACTGCATATGTAATGTTTAACATTTTCTAGTCCAGTCTTTTGTACTTTAAAGCTGCTTTTGCTTTAGTGTTGCTTTACTTGCGGGTTGATTTTATTTAATATTGGATAGTATCTTTATCTGTAAAGCATTTTGGTTATTTTATACAGACCATAAATTCAATACATTTTTAATATAAACAACAGCATACAAACAGCGGGAAAAAGTTCAACTATGAATTTTGGTTTGATTTTTATTTTCTGGAAAGCTTCTCTATCATGCAGGGAGGTTCATTTGTTAATCCGTTACCATAGTAACATACAATATATTCCACATACAATATCAATGTATTGTAATGTACACAGGATAGATGCTTCTGTGTGCAGTAGTGAAGAGAGAGAAATAGCAGGCATGTATTAAAATAATAGCAAAGGATAGGTAAAATTGGATTGGCCTCATATCAGCCTTACCCAGTTTGACTATACACATGCAGAGAGAGGGAGAGAGAGGGAGGGAGGGAAAGACAGATATGCCCATCCTCAGCATCTAAAATATATTAAGGGTCCAAGTTCCATCCCTTATTCCCACACCTGTTGTCCTTTGTGCTTTGAACCCTCTACTCTGGTGCTTCAGCTTTTCTCAGTGTTGTACTTTCCTTGTGTCCATAGCTCTAAGTATAAGGAAAGTACAACACTGAGAAAAGCTAAAGTACCAGAGTGGAGAGTTCAGAGCACAAAGGACAACAGCTCTGTCTAGTGATATTTTGACTCCTGAATTCTTTCAAATTCTTCCACCAGGCAAATATGCCAGGGGTCAAGTGGAAAAGGAGATAGCAGTTCTAGGGCTGGAGACCAAGAGTTTAGGATAGGGTATAGGAAGGCTCATGGAGGAGAAGTGGATGAAAAATAGCTGCAATTGTGTTCTTTTTGCTGATAATGTAAAACTATTCAATACTACTGACAATACTTCTACCCTTCAAAAAAATCTTATGTGTCCGAATGGTGAAACAAGTGGCAACTTCAAATCTCAACAAAGAAATGCTCTGTCTTACATATTGGCAGAAAAAATCAGAAAATAAAATACGAGCTAAATAATCAAGACCTTGTTGAGGATCCAAACTTCGTCAATGACATTGGAGCACTTATCTCTAATAATCTAAGTGCTAGAATTGTTAATCTAATCCTGCATAGCTTTTTCTCCAGTAATATTGTACTACTAACTAGAGCATGCAAAACATTTGCTAGACCAATTCTCGAATACAGCTCATCTCTCTGGAACCTGTATTGCTTATTGGATATTAATACAGTTAAGAAAATCCAGAGATATTTCACGAGAAGAATCCTCCACTCTTCTACTCGTAACAGAATACCTTATGCCACCAGACTTGAAATTTTAGGCTTAGACAACCTAGAACTATGCCACCTTCGATCCGACTTAAGTATAGTACATAAAATTATCTATTGCAATGTCCTACCTATCAATGAGTACTTCAGCTTCTACCACAATACAAGAGCACACAATAGATACAAACTCAAGGTAAACTGCACCAAACTGATTGCAGGAAATATGACTTCAGCAACAGAGTGGTCAATGTCTGGAATACACTATCTGACTTTGTGGTTTCTTCCCCAACCCCCAAAAACTTTAATCTTAGACTGTCTACTGTTGACCTCACTCCTTTCCTAAGAGGTCTGTAGGGGGCCTGCATAAGTGCCTACCGTCCCTGTCCTAATGTTCCTTTTTATTTGTATCCATTTCATGTATCCATAATCTTGTTTATACTTATATCTGTTATCTAATACATGCTTGACAAATAAATACATAAAATTGTGCGTAGGATTGCAGTTTTGATCTCCAGCTGTATGCTAGAGAAAAGCATAAGAAGAAAATGATATTCAGAGAAGTGGTTCAGGAAGTAAGGTAAGTAAATGATGTCAAAGAAGCCAATGAAAATGCATTTTCAAGATGAACAGTAACTGGGCAATTGGAAAGTATATTGGTCATTTCTCCCAACCTAAGAGTTAGTTTACATTTTCCCACATGTGTAATTCAGTAAATCCTCATTACAACCACTAAAAGTATGTGAGTTAGTAATCTGTTTGTTAATGGTCTTCCACTCAGTCAGTGAGAGGTTTCTGTGGTCATCAGCAAATGGGACTTCTTAATTTTGTATATATCTTCTCTGCTGCACCATGGCAGGGAAACAAATATCTGGCATGTATTATGTATTTCCACTCTTAATTGACTAGACCCTGTTTCTCAACATGTTATTAATTCACAATGTATTTCTCAAGTTTAAATGGAAAATGATGTTTTGAAGGAATGCCATGTAATCAAATAAAATGAATTTGTTGAAAAAGTTGCCAGACACTATTTTGAAAAATAAATCTCCTGTTCTATGTTGAATGCAACAGCTACAAAAACAACTTCTCTATCATCACCAGTAAAGATATAAAATGGTTTTCCCCAACTTATGTGCTGAAATAAGATTTCTGTTATTGCCAGCCAGCCAAGGTATCTGAAGGACAATACGTTGAGGAAACATACAGGCTGAAATTTAGATACTTGTAGGATAATTATGCATAATTCCATCCCCTTTACTGCATACTTAAACATATCTGTATATATCTCACTTTTCCTTAGTGCAGTTTAATGTATAAAGTAAAATAAATAAACAAAATAAACAAATAAATGGTCTAGGGCAGTGGTGGGATTCAAAATATTTTACTACTGGTTCTGTGGGCGTGGCTTGGTGGATGTGGCAGGGGAAGGATACTGTAAAATCCTCATTCTCTCCCAACCCCACTAACCTGCTTTCTAGCTCTGTTCTCTTCTGCAGGGCAACAAAAGAAGACCCCGCCAATCAGCTGGGATTCAGTAAGCAAAGAATAGTTGGGGGCACGGCCAGTCAGAGGTGGTATTACGAACTGTTCAAAATTTCCACTACCAGTTCGCTGAACTACTCAAAATTTCTGCTTTTGGTTTTCCAGAACTGGTCAGAATCTACTGAATGCCACCTCTGGTATAGGGTCTACTACTTCAGCAGGAGGTTGAACTAGAAAACCTCCAAGGTCCTTTCCAGCTCTATTCTGAATTGGAATGAATGAATGAATGAAGCCAAATCTTCCAAATAACAAAACATTTCCTCAAACTGGCAAATTAATAAATAAAAACATTAAAAACCACAGGAGTTCTTGTCCTAACCAAATGCAGGAAAAGTGATCTTAATGTGAAAAGTTCAATATTTAAATCAAATCACAGTTACAAAGGAGCCCAGTTTAGTTATCTGGCAGGGAATGTTGCACTTTGATCAAGAACGTAACCATTTTCCGACTTCTAGTTTGAGCTTCTTTGGTGACGGACCGAAATCCATGTTTGTTTGTTTGTTTGTTTGTTTGTTTGTTTGTTTGTTCAAGCAATTGTAAGATAATAGGTATAAGTATAAACATAGTTATGGATACATGAAATGGATACATATAAGAAAAATAAAAAAAAATAAAAAAGAAACAATAGGACAGAGATGGTAGGCACGTTGGTGCACGGTTTTGATCCATGCTTGCTGCCGGAGCCCCTTGAGCTGGCTGGATTTGGGGCAAAAGCCACCCCATGGAGTTGGTGAAGAGGGGGGAGACCACCAGCAGTGTCGAGCAGAGCCTTATCTCTCCTCCTCAGCTGGCCATTACTCCCTTTCCCAAAGGTAGTTGTAATGGTGGTCAGAAATGGTCACCTCAAAGAAGAACTTGACCAGAAAAAATTGTGCAGGAGGAAGATAAGAAGAGAAAGGTTTTTTTTAATGAAAAGTTTTTATTTCTTGAAAAAAACAAACATACATAAAAAACATAAAAACATAAAATCATCTTCCATTTTACATATATACAGTGTGTCAGTTGGTTACAAATCTTTTGTGCTATCCTTTTATAGTCATTTACTCAGTTTATATCAATTTTCACATTGTCAAACTTAAGCCCATGTCCCACTGAACCAATGGATGCAAAGAGGATGTAAAACGTACAAAAAAGCTTGCCATCCGTTGGAAAACACGATGCATTCGTTGTGTACTCACTGCGTACGTGTTTCAAACGCTCTATCCGTAAAACATCCGTCTACTGCTATTTTATTCGCTCAAAAAGTTTTGAGCTGCACAAAACTTTTTGAGCGGATGAACTTTCCGCCGCGTACAATCTACATCTGCAACACATATGGGCAACAAATGTTCTAAGTCCGTTGTCATCCATTACACGTCCAATATATCCTCTCGGCATCCTCTGGCCATCCGCGCAACTCACATCTGCTGCAGCGGAAAACGGAAAGAAGGAGGAAGCGAAAGGTACGCGGAACGTCCTCTCAGCGTTAGTAGCACGGACATAGAAAGGATGTAAGCGGATGCAGCTCGGATATAAAGCATTAAAACGGACAAAATGTTCATATATGGGACATATCATGGATATTTAGGATGTCTGGAGGATGCCATAATTATAATTGTAAATTGAAGTTTAAATAAGATTTGAATGGACAAAAAATAAAAGATACAAAAGTATCATACTCCAATCAGTAATTATAGGAGAAAATTTGTTTAATGAGAGAAGAAAATAGGAAATTGAAACAGGAGAGACAAAAATATAAATGTAATGATTTGAAAGATATTGAAACTGAGAAAAAGATATATAATTGAATTTAGAAAGGAATGAGATAATTAAAAAACAAGGTTGAGAAAACTAAGGAAAGGGAAAAATTACTGAGAAAATGCTAAAATAGTAATAAGATGTAAAGCCCCTGTCACACAGCACCAACAGATGGAAAGAGGATGTAAAACGGAGAGAAACACTTGCCATCCATTGGTTAATGCGATGCTTCCGTTTGTACTCACTGCCTCTGTTTTTCATCCTCTCTATCTGTCCAGCATCCATCGACTGAGATTCTATCCGCTCAAAAAGTTTTGAGCTGCTCAAAACTTTTTGAGCGGAAAATGTATCCAATGCGTCCATTCTGCATCTGCAATGCATACGGGGAACATCCATTCTACATCCGTTGTCATCCATTACGCATCCGCTATTTACGCTAGGCATCCGCTGCGCATCCATGCAACTCACATCCGCTCCAGCGGAAAACGGAAAACAGGGAGGAAGCGAAATGGACGTGGAACAGACACAAAGCGTTAGTAGCACGGACAGAGAAAGGATGTAAGCAGATGCAGCTCGCATACAAAGCATTAAAACGGAAAAAACGTTCGCAGAGGGGACGTATCTCGGATATTTAGGATGTCTGCAGGATGTCTAGAGGATGCAAAAGGACACTGAGCGGAAAACCTATATTTCCTATAAAAAGGGGGAGGAACTCACCTGGATCTCATTTTCAGTCCAGCAGCCCTGCTGTGCAGACCTCTTCAGTCTTCATCTTGCTCTTGCTCTTCCACAGCATCCAGTCATCTCCACCATGGATCATCACACACTCCTTTTGGTAGCCACCATCGTTCTACAACAGTGCGAAGCCATCTACAGGCTCTTTCAACTGTTCTACGGGAAGAAAAGGAGGCGTCCAAGAAGCGTCTGGGTCCGAAGATGGATCGGGAGAAGAGCAGAGTACGGACTGTACAACAAGCTGATGGTGGAGCTGAGGAACGAAGACCCTCGTGCATTCAAGAACTTCATGAGGATGCCTCCAGCCATGTTTGAGGAAGTTGTGGAGCAGCTGAGACCCAGGTTGACCAAGCAGAGCATTAACTTCTGGCCCAGCCTGGACCTTGGGCTCAAGGTGGCACTGATTCTGTGCCACCTGGCCTCAGGGACCACCTACAGGAGCATGCAGTACGGCTGGAGGGTGCCACACAACACCATCAAAATTGTGGTCATAGAAGTGGTGAAGGCCATCATCGAAGAATACCTGGAGGAGCTCTTCCAGTGCCCCTCCACTGAAGAAGGCTGGAAGAAAGTTGCAGAGCAGTGGTATCAGAAGTGGAACTTCCCCCACACCGTTGGAGCCATAGATGGCGAGCACGTGGCCTGCAAAGCTAAAGCCAAGTCAGGGTCCACTTATTTCAACTCCAAGGGCTTCTTCAGCATCATCTTCTTCGCCATGGTCGATGCTGACTACAAGTTCATGTACATTGATGCTTCAGGCAACGGCTCAGCTTCAGATGCCCAGGTATACAACGCCAGTCACCTCAAGGAGGGGCTGGAACGCAACCTCATCATGGGCTTCCCAGATCCAGATGCCCTGCCCAACGACACACAAGATGTGCCCTACTTCATCGTGGGGGATGACGCCTTCTCCCTCAGAACCTACCTCATGAAGCCCTACACTTGCAGATGCCTCACCCGTGAAGAGAGGATCTTCAACTACAGGCTGTCCAGGGCAAGGCAGGTGGTGGAGAACGCCTTTGGCATCCTGGCCAACAGGTTCCAGGTACTTCTCACCACCATGCAGCATCACCCAGAGACCGTGAAGAGGATCGTGAAAGCTTGCTGCATCCTGCACAATCTCATGTGCACGCGCTACACAGTTTTGCAGAACATGCTCGTGGACCTCCAACAAGGCAATGGGGACATGGAGCCTGGTGAATGGAGGCAAGGGCGAAACCTGATAGACACTGAGGATGTGCAAGGCCCCAACAGAGCTTCACGTGAAGGGAAGAAGCAGCGCAACCTTCTGAAACACTGGTGCAACTCCCCAGCTGGCCATCCCACAGGTATCCCTGCCCATCTCACAGCTATTACCCATCCCAAAGGTATCCCTGCCCATCCCACTGCTATCTTAACTCATCCCACAAGAATGCAAAGGCTTAAACCATTTCTAAAAGTTTCCACCAAGACTTTAATTTACTAAAATAAATGAAGCAAGTGTGTGAAGCAAAGATAATCTTTGTTAATAACAAGCTGTAAAAGAAAAATGACCCAAGTGTCTTAAGCAAATATAAAGTCAACAGGTAGCACCCAGTCTCTGGCACTCTTCTTGGTCACTCTGAGGCATGCTCAGTCTTAGGGGTGAAGGGTCCAGGTGCTGTGGAGGTGGCTGCTGCTGGAGTGCTGGTCTGAGGTGTCATGGGGGTTCCTGGCCCTAAGAGGACAACAGGGGACAGTGTGTGGAGGAAGCTCTCAGAGAGCTGGCTCAGTCCTGTGATGTTGAGAGCCCCTTCCTCCAGGACATGGGGTGTCAGCTCCAATACCAATGACAGATGTTCTGAGGCCAGGGTTGGTTGTGGGGTGGAGGAAGGAGCAGTGTAGTGGGGCTGTCTGGTCTGCAGCTGAGCGAGGTGTGGTGTGGGTGGCATCTGTGGCATGGGTGGCATCGGTGGCACTGGTGGCGTCCGATGTACCTGTGCCTGGACTGGGAAGGGCTGCCTGTGCTGCTGGAGCACCTGGTAGCCATAGCCTTGGTAGGTGACGGTCTGTGGAAAGCCTTGGAAGGGCAGTGACATCACCTGGGGTGGAGGAGCAGGCCTGGACTGGGTGGGAGCAGGTTCAGCTGTGTCTGGAGGGTTGTGAAGAAGACCGGTGATCCTGTCCTTTATCACCTGGTACTGTGATTCCGACATGTTCATGAGGGTCTGGTTGACGTAGGTGAGGAAGGGTTTGCGGTTGGTGGATGGGACGTTGGTGTGTACCAGCTGAGAGAGGAGATCTACGCTGCTTCTGATGGTGTCCCTTGTCTCCAGCAGGACAGTGTGGCTCTGCTCCTCTGGTCTGCCTCTCTGCCTGTTTTCTGTGGAGGTGGAGCTGGGGGTGGATGTGGGATGTTCTCTGGTGGAAGTGCCCTCTCCTTGCTCCCACTGCGTCAGGGGGTCCTCCACACGCTCCGCCATGGGTACTGCAGCTGTCGGGGGGTTCTCCGTCGTGACACGCTCCACAGATACCTGCCTGGACACAGGAGCTGACTCTTGGCCAGAAGAGGACTGGCTCTCTGCGGGCTGCCTGAGAGGGAGGGTTGTGAGAGGGGCTGCTCCTCAGTGGCGGATCTCACCCTCCAAGAAGCTGCACTTGGCCATCACGTAAGTCTCTCGGTCCATCAGCTTGACCGTGGCCTTGCCAGATTTCTTGAGGTGCAGCTTCCTGTACTAGATGTGCATATGCTTCCACCAGCCGAGGAGCACCTCCGAAGTGTAGTCCAGGCTCTCCCCCTTCTCTCTCCAAGCAGCCTGCTTCCTCTTGGTGTCTTGATAGAGCCTGTGTCCCTTCCGCCAAAGATACTCGTTCTTCCTCAGCCATTCCAGCACCTCATCCTCATGTTACTCTTCGATGGAGAACTGCCTCCTCTCCTGTTCTCGTTCTCGCGTATGCCTCTTTCTCCCTCTGGCAGGGCCATCTGGGCCATCATCAGAGGGGCTTCGAGGTTGTAGGGGCTGCTCCTCCACACCACCAGCAGCAGCAGCAGCAAAAGCAGGACCAGCAGCAGCAGCACCAGCAGCACCAGCATGACCAGGAGCAGCACCAGCAGAGTAAGCACCAGCAGCTCCAGCAGCACCAGCAGGACCAGGAGCACCAGCAGGACCAGGAGCACCAGCAGGACCAGCAGTACTAGCAGGACCAGCAGGACCAGGAGCAGTGCCAGCAGAGTAAGCACCAGCAGAAGCACCAGCACCAGGAGCAACACCAGCAGAGTAAGCCCCAGCAGAAGCCCCAGCACCAGGAGCAGCATCAGCAGAGTAAGCACCAGCAGAAGCACCAGCACCAGGAGCAGCACCAGCAGAGTAAGCACCAGCAGAAGCACCAGCACCAGGAGCAACGCCAGCAGAAGCTCCAGCACCAGAAGAGTCAGCCCCAGCAGCAGAAGCCCCAGCAGAAGCAGAGTCAGGGCCAGGGGGTGGGATGGTGGCCCTGTCCCTCTTGCCAGGGCTGGCAGCAGATGCCACAGGCTTTTTCTTCTTCCCCATGGTTGTTGGGTTGTTGGCTTGCTGGCTGGCTGGCTGGCTGGCTGGAGCTGTGTCTGGTAGCTGGTCTTTCCTCTGAATGGTGACCTGCTTGCAAGCTGCTTTCCCTTTATATCTGCGGGGCTGATGCAATGCATCCTCCCCGCATGTGCAGTGAACGCTGTGCATCCGCTAGGCTTCCGCTCTGCATCCGCTTCATCCACTCGGCATCCGCTCTACATGCGCTCTTTCAGCTGCACATCCATTTCGCTGTGCTCCCCCAGAAGCCCTGCGGATGTGCCATCTGCTCCCATCCACTTCTATCCGCTAGGCTTCCGTGGAGCCTCCGCTTTCCAACTTGGCTACATCCTCTCCTCGTCCATTCCTTTCCGTTGTTGTCTGCTCTGGTTATGCAAATTCGGGGCACTTTTGAGATCGGATAACAACAGCTGGAACATTTTCTCGTCCGCTGTGTCCTTTTTAGAAACATTTTGCATCCATCCGCCAATGTGACAGGCCCTTAAGGAATACAATAAAATAAAAAAGATGAATATGAAATTGAATTTATGTCTGTATGGAGAAGTGATAACCCGGGATCATGCTATTCTCAAAAAAAGATATTTTATTCGTGTTATGTTTTGTGAAAACTGAAATAAATTTTTTAACAAAAAAAAAAAAAGAACATAACCATATTCTAATGAATTGAAGCTTCTTTCTTTCAAAAATAAAAATATGGCTGTAGATGTACTATATATGCTCCAGTATTCTTTTCAAAAATGTTCTTTAAGATAAGATGTGATGAGATGAGATAACCTTTCTTATCAATTTTTCTAAGAACACATTGGTACCTGTTAAAAATGAAATTCTGATGCCTGCTCTCTCTATATATACACCCATACCCATACATGCTATACATATGCTATACATATGCTATACACATACACACGGACACACATGCACGGGTACACACGCACACATATATAAATCACATTTCATTTGGAATACATAGTGGAAAAAAGTGTATTGAGAGTTAACAACATTGATACTATTTGTTATAAATTACAGAATCTAGTGTTTCTGCTTGGGATACTGCAAAGCCTCCTCCCAGTAGGTAATAAAAAAAACTGTTCATGGAGAATGTTGTGAAGTAACTGAGGTGAACGCAGAGCAAACTTCAGCTTTTTACTTTATTGTAACAATAAAGGGTTGCCACGGCTGCTGTGCTAACAAGGCAGCCAGCTGGCAGACAACAGTTGACAACCGTTTTGACAACTCCCTTTTATAGCCAGCTGTCAAATGGCATTTGCCAAAAGGAACGGTTCATGTTCCTGCTGGAAACACAGACCGGACCGTAGTGGAGTGGAGACTTCAGCTCAGTCTTTTCCAAATGCAACACTCCTTTCCCCCAGCACAGAGCATGCGTAGTCCTTTAGGTAACTTGGGTGCTTGTGCAGGCAGCCAGATCTTCTCAGCTGTGATGGAACTGCTGCTGGATGAAACTTCTCTGCTTTTCAGGCATTTTCTGGCAATGACAGAGCTGGCGTCTTGGCTTCAGGCAGCTCTGGATGAGGGACTGATGACTGCTCAGATAGGCTTGCGTCGCTGTCAGGTTCGTTGGAAGTTTCTTCAGGCGCCAGTGGTCTCTCTGCTGCAGGAATATCCTGAGGGCCATCTGCAGACAAACTTCAATGCCTTCTAAGTTGGTCGATATGGTGGCGCCAAATGCTCCCATCTTGCAGTTGGACTCTGTCAGACTTAGGACCGGTTACTGCCACAATCTGCCCAGGCATCCACAAAGGGTGCCCCACATAGTTCCTGGCATAGACCTGGTCATGCTCAGCAAACTACCTTGTCTGGCTATTTGATTCTAGGGGCATGACTGGGGCATTATATGGATGGAGCCTGTCTAAAGTAATCTTCAGATGTCTACCCATGAGAAGTTCAGCCAAAGACCAATTAATGGTGTCACAGGGAGTCGTGTGCTGGGTTAGAAGATACTTAGCGAGCCTAGAGTGCCAATCTATGGGCCCAAGCCTTTCCAGGACCTCCTTTGCAGATCTGACTGCCCTTTCAGACAAACCATTACCGGCAGGGTGGAAAGGAGCTGTAAGTGTGTTCCTGATTCCCAGATTAGCTTGGAAGACCTCAAATTCACAGGAAGTAAACTGGGGACCGTTATCAGACACGATAGTGTCAGGCAGTCCATGTGTAGCGAATATCCTTGATAGAGCCTTCTGAAGTTGTGGTGGTCATCAAGGTCAGCTCTACCCATTTAGAAAAAGAATCAACCATCACCAGGAATGTACGCCCATGAAAAGGGCCAGCCAGAACAACATGAACCCAGGACTAAGGGTGTTGAGTTTGCGGGAAATGAGACTCAGAGATCAGCGTAACTTCAGCTCTTTATTTAGCGCAGAAAGTCCGTCTTAACCAGGAGTTACGGCAGCTCTTTTTATAGAGAAGCTGCTCGCGGCTAGTGTCCAATGATGGCTACTTGTTTTTCCCGCCGCTCGAATTGGCCAATCATAGGCTTGCTATTATTGGCCAATCAGCGTCAAGAAAAGTAACCAATCAGTGTCAGGTATTTTTGTCCAATAGGAATAGCCTATTTGGAGTATGTTAATATGGAACACCCCTCCCCTCTTGGTATGGTCCTACCGTACATTGTCACATAAGTAGGTGGGGCTTTTAGGTTGCGTAATTGACCTGCGCAGTTTAGTTGTGTCATCGTTTTCAGCGGGTTCGGACAGGATCGCTCTTTCTCCTGTCTTTCTCTGTCGAACCTCCTGGAAGGTAGAGTCAGCCATGCTGCTCCCGCCCGGCCTACTTGGGCTGGTAGAGTCGGCTCGGCTGCTCCTTTCCGACAAGGCATCCACGTCTTCTTGTGCCTCTTGCTCCTCGCTGAAGACTTCTGCGGGTAGGTCATTGTTTTTGCTTGCATTTATTTGTGAGTATTTATTGTAATTATTTTGTTTTTCTGGGGTTTCTTTTTCCACCGGAGGGGTTTCTTTTTGTACTGGAGGATTCCCCCCCTTATTTGTTATTGAGGGGTCTCCCCCCCTCTGGTTGGTCTGGTGATATTTTTGTGTAACGTTTGTGATATTGTTGGTGTGTGTGTGTGTTGTTCTTCATATCTGGGTGTGTCGGTGGTGCGTTCTAGTGTTGGTGACCGTAACTGGTCAATGTGTCTTTGCCAGGTTCAGCCGTCATCTGTCTCGAGTCTATAATACTGTGGTCCTGTTATTTGTGTTATCCTCACCAGTACCCACAATGGGTGGCCAGTGAGGTTCTTTGCATAGACTAAATTTCCTGGTTCGAATTTGCAATATTTGCTGGAGGAGTTGGTTGGTTTTTCGGTGGCGTATGTTGGGTGTAATCTATCTAATTGTGATCGTAGTTTTCTGCCCATTAGTAATTCTGCTGGGCTTTTATTTGAAGTGGAATTTGGTGTTATGTGCTGTATAGTGAGCATTTTTTCAATTCTTTCCTGCATGTCCCCTGTGTCTAATATTTCTTTGGTATACCGGACCATGCATTCCTCCCTTCCGTTCGTCGCCGGTCGGGCCGGTGCTGTCAAGGCATGTCGTATGCCATGTTCAGTCGGGAATTTTTTGAATGGTAATGTTGTAAACTGTGGCCCGTTATTGGAGACGAGCACGTCCGGTAACCCGTGTGTGGTGAATAGTTTTCACAGTTGTTTGATGACCGCTTCAGTGGTAATAGAGTGCATGAGGATTACTTCCAACCAATTGGAGTAAGCATCTACTACAATTAGAAATGTATGCCCTTTTGTTGGCCCTGCGAAGTCTTTATGTATTTGTGACCAGGGGCCCCTTGGTGTTTCCCAGTCCAGGACAGGTGCTGAAGGGGGTGCAGGGTGGGAGTTTTGGCATTTCCCACAGGTTTCCACCCATTTCCCAATGTCTTTGTCCATCCCTGGCCACCATACGTAGCTCATGGCAAGGGATTTCATTCGCACGATGTCCAGGTGGCCTTCGTGCAACATACACAGTACCTGTTCTTGTAATGGTTCTGGTATTATTACCTGATCACCCCAAAGTATACAACCTTTTAGTAATGACAGTTCAGTTTGTCTATTCTTGAAAGGTTTAAAAGTAATGTCTGTCTCGTTTTCCGGCTACTCTTTTCCTACCCAGTTTAACACTTGTGATAATGTCTTGTCTTTTGTGGTCATTCTGGCAATGTCAGCCGCTGCTATTGGTAGATTTGCTAGAGTCTCAATTTGTAGGGTGGAAATGGTTGGTTCCAGGTCAGTCTCTGTGTCTGGTAGGGGGGTGCGGCTCAAGGCATCGGCGTGAGAAATGTCTTTACCAGGTTGATGGATCAGTCTATAGTTGTATGCCGCCAGGAACTCAGACCACCTTGTCATTCTCGGGGATAGTATGTTTGGGGTGGCTCTGTTTCCTGCGAGTATTCCGAAAAGGGGTTTGTGATCGGTAAGAAGGGTAAAAGTCCTACCATAAAGGTATTAATGGAAACATTTTACGCCGGATATTGCCACCAATGCCTCTCTGTCCAACTGGCTATAGTTTTGTTCAGTTTTTGAAAGAGTCTTTGAGTAAAAGGCAATGGGGTCTTCTCTTCCATCTGGCAGAATGTGGCTAAGTACGACTCCGACTCCAAATGGTGATGCGTCGCAGGTGACTGCTTATGGTAATGTCTCGCTATATTGCATCAATACCGAGTTGGAGGTGATGAGGTCTTTTATCCGCTGGAATGCTGTCTCTTCACGTCATCCCCAAGTCCAGATGGCCGATTTGTTTAATAGTCTATGTAGTGGTTCCGCCGTAGTTGCCTTCTGTGGCAGAAAGACGTGGTAAAAGTTTATAAGTCCCAAGAATGCTTGTAATTCAACTTTATTTTTAGATCTAGGCACTTCTTTGATTGCCTTATCTTTTTTTTTTTGTGGGGTGGATGCCCTCTTTATCGATTTGGTACCCCAGGAATTTGACTTTTGATGTGGCCAATTTACACTCTTTTTTCACCTTGAGTCCCACTTTTTGGAACCTTTGCAAAACCTCTCTGAGACGGGCTTCTAATTGTCTCTCGTTGTTAGCTGAGACAAGCACATCGTCAAAGTATGGGTCTACTCCTTTTATCCCTTGTAATAATCGCTCCATTAGGCTTTGGAATACCCTAGGGGCTACATTGACTCCGAATTGTAGCCTTTTACATTTGAATGCTCCCCATGAGTCACGATTGTTTGTGCCTCTGCTGTTTCAGGGTCTACTGGCAATTGTTGGTAAGCTTGGGCAAGGTCAAGCTTTGAGGAGACCTTGCCCCTTCCAAATGAGTGTAGTAGATGTTGTACTACCGGAACAGGATATGCACTTTGTTGTAGTGCATGGTTTAGGATAGCCTTGTAGTCTCCACAAATTCTCACGGACCCATCCAGCTTAACTGGGGTCATGATTGGGGTTTCCCATTTGGCATGGTCAACTGGTTCCAGAATGCCTTGTTCTATTAGTTTGTTTAATTCTTCATCAATTTTGGGTTTTAGTGCGAAAGGGATTCGCCTCGCCTTTAGGCTAATTGGAGCTATGGTTAGGTCTAAATTGAATGAAATAGGGGAACCTCAGTAGTTTCCTAACTTTCCATCGAAGACATCCTGGAACTCTTTCATCAGGTTCTCCTCCCAGTCTGCGTCGGCAATGCAGTTAATGCCGGTCACTCTGATTCTTAGGGGTTCGAACCACTCGAGTCCCAGCAGGCTTGGTCGGTTCCGAGCTATGATGGTTAGAGGCAATATCTTTTGGTGTTCTTTGAAGCTTATCTGGAAGTGTCCAAGTCCGACTACCAGTATTCTGTTTCCTTGGTAGTCTTTTAAAATTAGCGAATGGTGTTCTAGTTCAGCTCTGCCAATGTGCGGTACCAGTCTTTTGATGGTATCCCATGATACCATTGATAGGGATGATCCGGAATTGACCTCCATGGTACATTCTTGGCCCTCGATCCAGACTGCCACATGTACCTTTCGGCCATTTGTTGCGTTAGAATGACCGATGGTGATGGTTTGATGAGTTTCCTCTTTCCTATAGTTTTCATTTGGCTGCTTGCCTTTGCCTTCGCGACTCTCATGGCTCCACGTTGTCCTCTCTTTATTTCTTGGTGGTGTGTTGTTCCTCCATCTGGGTCTGTAGCTTTTTTAGTTTCAGCATACTCATGCGATGTGGCCCCACCGTTTGCAGTACTGGCACATGGCGTCTAAAAACTGGCATTCAGAACGGGGGTGGTCTCCTCCACATCTGGCACACTGAAACCCCGACTTACGACCAAACTGACAAGGAGGCTTTGGCTGCAGTTGCTTCTGTCAAAAAATTCCATGAGTTTCTCTATGGACACCATTTTGAGTTAGTTATGGATCATAAGCCTCTATTAGGTCTTCCGTCAGGCAATAGACAAACTCCTCAGATTTTGTCTCCAAGAATGACCAGGTGGACTTTATTTCTGGCTGCCTATTCCTATACACTGGTTCATCGAGCTGGCAAGAGTCTCTGCCATGCTGATGCCCTCAGCCGCTTCCCTCTGCCTGTTTCTGTTGAGGATCCTGCACCAACTAATGCTGTGTTCCTGATCAACTATCTCAACGTTCCCATCACTGCCCTTGATATCGCTGCCCACTCTCTGCCAGGGAGAAGGTAATCACCAAGTCCTTGACTGGGTGGGAAGGGGGTGGCCTGCAGTTCCTTATGCCCCCGGATTTGTGCCCTTCAAAACTCACCAGCAAGAATTGTCTTCTTTGAAAGGCTGTTTACTTTGGGGGACTAGGCTAGTTATCCCATCCAAGTTGCAAACCTCAGTTTTAAAAGCCCTGCATGAAGGGCATCCCAGCATTGTCAGGATGAAGGCCCTAGCTCGCAGTTATGTATGGTGACCAGGCATGGATGCTCAGATTACAAGTTGGGTGAATGCTTGTCAGCCATGCCAAGCTACCAGACCTGCTCCACCAATATCCACTCCAGGCATGTCAGTTTGGCTGTAGTTGCGCTCAGCTGGGGAAAAAGTTCTGGAGAAAAAGGCAATGAGTGCCTCAGAACCATTAAGCAGTCTATGACTTAAAATGGCTCCTATGCCAAAAGGTGAAGCATCTGCAACTAAAACTAAAGGTAAATGTTCATTAAATTGGATCAGAACAGCATCGGATGTAAGCAATGATTTGACTGCACTGAAAGCATGGGCTTCCTTAGGTCCCCAATGCCAGGAGGATTTCTTATTCAAGAGTCTATGCAGAGGTTCTGCAATGGAAGCCTTATGTGGCAAAAATGAAGCGTAGAAGTTAAGAAGTCCTAAAAAAGCCTGGAGCTCAATTTTGTTAGTTGGTGTGGGTGCCTCATGAATAGCCCTTACTTTGGATTCGATTGGGTGAAAACCAGAAGCATCAATTCTGTATCCCAAAAATTCGACCTGTGGGGTGGCAATAGTACATTTCTCTTTTTTTAACTTAAGACCCTACTTTCTGAAACAATCAAGGACTCCTTTAACTCTTTGCAGTAACAGGCTTGTCAGCGGCAGATATTAAAATGTCATCGAAATAAGGAATTACGCCAGGTAATCCTTGAAATAGTATTTCCATTAATGATTGGAAAATTCCTGGGACCACACTTATGCCAAATTTGAGGCGCCTACATTTAAAAGTGTCCCTGTGTGTTACAATAGCAGCTGTATCATCAACAGGGAACTGTTGATAGGCCTGTGACAGTTTCATGAAAATGGTTCCTGGATCAAAAGAATGCAGCAGGTGCTGGATAACTGGGACTGGATAAGCGCTGATTTGTAAATATTTATTCAAAGAGCTCTTGTAATCCACGCAGATTCTTAAGCTACCATCTTTCTTCAGGGGTGTCACTATTGGGGTTTCCCATTTTGTGAAGTCCATAGGCTCTAATATACCCTGTTTAATTAATTTGTCAAGCTCCATGTCTAGTTTGGGGCGGATTGCAAAAGGTACCTTTGAGGCTTTAGATGGATTGGTACTGCCAGAGGGTCCAAGTTGAAAGATATTGGGGTTCCTGAGTAACAGCCCAGGCCCTCACTGAATACATCAGCATAGTCATTTAACAAGGCATCCACTTCAGTATTTTCAATAGAGTGGATTCTGCTTATATGGAGGCCAAGGGCAGGGAACTAGTCTAACCCCAACAGGCTTGGGAGGGCACCATCCACTACCACTAAAGGCAAATGACCTTTAAAATTTTGAAATTGAATAAAAAGCTTGCCTTTTCCACTGACTGGAATGGTTCTGCCTTGGTAGTCACGTAAGGTTAATTGGCAGCCTTGAAGCTTCTTCTTAGCCATTCTGGGAAGCAATTGTTTCAAGGTGCTCCATGAGATGATGGACAGTGCTGAGCCAGTGTCAACCTCCATCCTGCAAGGTTTCCCTTCTATAGAAGCAAAAACACTGATTTTGTTAGAGCCTTTGTTAGTCAGCTTGGCTTGATAGCAGGTGAAACAGTCTTCAATTTGTATGCTGAGTTGTCTGAGGCTTTTGGGCAAAAGTCTTTCCTGCCTGACAGATCCTGGCTAAAAGACCCTTTCTCTGGCATTTTAGACGAGTGGCATTCCTGAACTTCCAGGATGACCTGAGGTGGTTTCCCCCACAGCTTAGACAAATGGGCTGAGACCGTGGAGGTTGATTTGGGATTGACCTGTTTTCCCTTTGACTGGTTTTGGGCTGCCTGAGGTGATTTACATCACTAGCCTCTTCATAGCCTTCTTCTGTGGAGGCTTCATCATAATGGATGGCTGAATTGCTCTGTCTAATTGGATTTCCCTGAATTTCTGCTGCTGAAAGTGGCTGACAGTTCAGCAGCTTGAGACTCTTCAATTGCTAATTTAAGGGTTAAATCCCTTTAGCCAATAGATGCCTTTGTAGCCTTAAATCCCTGACTCCACAAACTAGTTGGTCTCATAACATGTCCTCCAGATAGTCTCTAAACCCACAGTGCAAGGCAGCTGTTCATAGGGCAGCCATGTACCCACTAATAGTCTCTCCCTCAGCCTGAATCCATCTTCCAAAAGCATGATGCCTGGCAATTCGGGATGGCTTAGGGGAATAGTTGTTAGAAAGAATTTCCTGCAATTCTTCCCATGGAACAATATTAATTGAACATGGAGCCAACAATGCCGTAGCAGTGTCAAACACTGTGGCTCCACAAAAACTTAAAAAGTAGGCGTTTTTCCCATGGTCAGAAATGTCAGTGAGGTCTATGGCATCTAGGAAACACTCAAATCAGTTTCTGTAGGACTCCCATGTTTCTGCTGTAGGTTTGAAAGGCGGGAACGCAGGGTTCGAAGTCATCTCGACTCAGCGGTGCCAGATCTTCTGAGGAAAGTTGAAATTCGTGCTTGCAAATAGTGGCAGTAAGCTCTTTAAGTGACACACAGCTCAATAGTGATTTTGGCTCTTTTTGTAGTGACTTTGCTCCATGATTCTTTGCTTGGTTTCCTCTTAAATGTGTCCCATCCTTGTCATCAGGGTTGTGGAGCGGTGGAATAATTGAGGCGAACGTGGAACAAACTTCAGCTTTTTGCTTTATTGTAACAATAAAGGATTGCTGAGCCAGCTGGCAGATAACAGTTGATGCTGTTTGTTTATAAAAGCTTCCTTTTATAGCCAGCTTTCAAACGGCATCAGCCAATAGGAACGGTCTGTGTTCCCGCTGGAAACATGGACCAGAGTGGAGACTTCAGCTCAGTCTTTTCCGAATGCAACAGAGAGGATATGTAATTGTTGATCATAAGATACAATAACAAGTGATAATCATAGGTACCAATAAGAGAAGGTAATGGGAAAAATGAGAAGACAAGAAAGATGAGAAGATAAGAAAGATGAGAAGAATAATAGCAATACAGCCTATTACATGGGTAAACATTTTTAGGCCTAAAACAGTGCTGTAGGACTTAGGTGTTCAGTAGAGTGATGGCACAGGAGAAAAAACGTTTTTTTGTTTTTTTGTATCTAACTGTTTTGTCATGCAAAGTCCTATAGTGACAGAAACAGTTTATGTCCAGGTCTGTAGAGATGTGATTTTCTTATACAATGCAGGAAATGCTGGTGCTGCTGTGCCCTCTTCACCAGTGTCTCACTGTTGAATGATCAAACTAACCTGCTTATCAACTGCACACCTCCACCACCACAAAGGTGAATACAGAGCTGTACTTGCCTTTTCCAAAATCGATAATGATCTCTTTTGTTTTTCCTACATTTAAAACCTGACTGTTTTTATTACACTAGTTCATTAAACCCACTACCTTCTTCCAGTAATCACCCTCATTATCATCCTGAATAAGGCCCATCAGCATACTTCACTATATGGTTGGTAGTAAACCTTGCGCAACAGTCATGGGTCAGCAGGGTGAACAACAGTGGACTTAAGACACAGCCCTTAGGAGAACCTGTGTTCAAGAACATGGTAGATATATTAGTCTCAGGGCCTATCAGAAAATCAGGAGCCCAATTGCACAAAGAACTGTTGAAGCATAAAAGGCCCAGTTTATCTAATAAATTCTGAGGAAGGATATAGAACTAAAAATGCTGAACTAAAGTCAACGAACAGCATTCACACCTGAGTATTTCTTTCCTCTAAGTGTGCCAAGCTCAGATGCAGAAAGTGGAAATTGTATCCTCTGTGGAATTATTTGGATGATAAGCAAACTGAAGTGAGTCTAATTGAATACTAGATTATAGGGTTGTTGTTTTGCAGAGATAGTTTTATACAAGGTTAAATAAAGATGTATGTCTGCTTTGATAGTGTGGTGTAAACAAGTCATAATAATTTCATATCTGAATATTATACATATTGCAGGCTCAGTAGGGTAGGTTCAATCAAAAACTATGGAGGGCACCTGGGGATTTTGCAACAGTTCTGACCTGTCAAGATTGTATCAAAGCACAGATAGATCCATTGTATTTCAAGTTAGTGAAACCTAGCTTACCCACTTTCTTCATTTCACTGTCAGAATCTGTTCTAAGAGTCCTTTATTTGAGCCATATCATTTTCTCACTTTCTCTCATTGGTGCCACTATCTGCAACTCAGAATTATTTTTTTAATCAAATCATGTAAACATCCAAAAGATAGCTCAATGTTCTTGGTTTTATGGAAACTCAAAATTTCAGATTGCAATTTCCCACAGTTTTTATTTGCTAAAGAGAGTTAGATTTTGTGGGAAGGAAGGGAGGAAGGAATGGGAAGGATAGGGAAGGGAAGGGATGAGAAGGGATGGGAAGGGAAGCAAAGGGAAGAAATATGACTGCACTGAACTGGCGTGAGCAGATGAATAAAAACTTGAGAATGGAATGGGAAGAATGATATGCAGGAGCACCGGGAATGATATCAGGGTAAGCCAGCTGACCCCAATAACTGTGTTGTGAAATGATATGGCTCAAATAAAGGACTCTTAGAACAGATTCTGACAGTGAAAAATGAGTCTTACTTTACTTGAACTAGGGGGAAAAAAAGCCAGATTCCATGATTGTGATCTGGCTTTGTTTGGATTTTAAGGCAGACAAATATGTACATGCTTGATTGCATTTTCAGGGGAGAAGGGGAGGGAATCCACCAAGTTATCTTTCAGTTTTTTCTACATTTTCTCACAGTATGAATTAATCACATTTAATAATACTAATTATATACTTTGTGCTTACCAAATTCCTCTATAAACTGTGGAAAAATATGAAGACATTTCCAGGCCTGGAGCTAGTTTAACAATGAGTCTGTGTATATAGAGTCTGTAATTGCTTGTCATATGTCATAGTTGGATCTAATTATTTTTTGTAGATTCATTCATTTGCTTTACTGGTAATTTACACTTCCAGGAAAACCTTTGTGCAATACTGTGACATAAATAGGGGGTGTTTGACTCTGCAAAATTAAATTCAAACCAGTGGTCCAAACAAGGTCTGTGATTTGCAACAAGCTTTTGATGCTGATCAACTGACCTATGATTCATGAGATGGGCTGAAGTTCCAGCTTGGTAGAAAGCATAAGAAGACTAGCCCACCAAGCAAATGAGGTTCAGTATCTTTTCATTATCCAGACAATTGTTTTATCATTGCAAGATCCAATCTGAGTCAGTCATTGAAACCAGAAGTTTATACTTCCAAACTTTTGGACTCTTGGTGGAGCTTATCCTCAGGGAACTTCTCTCTCCAGAATGTGTCCAAAAGCCTGGAAGAATAAACCTGTGGTCCCGGTGATTGACTCAGATTGGATCCTGCACCATTATCTTGGGACACATATATTTGCCTTCATTAATTCTTTGATTCTCTGCAATTCTATGTGTACCCCGGAGCAGGTTTGCCGATGCCCTTTTCTGTAATCATCCATGAATTATTTTTATCCCACCTTTATTACTTTAATAAATAATTAAAGGTGGTGAACTTACCTAATACTTCTTCCTCCTATATTCCATATAATAAGCCTATGAGGTGAATTAGCCTGAGAGAGAGGAACAATGTCACCCTGCAAATTGGGAAAGGCTCAGCAAAAACTGTGAGATGTCCAGGCAGCAGCTATGTGCTATACCCTCTACCTCAGGGTAGAGATCGGTGGGCTTTGTGCAAATTTGATTAGGATTTTAAGACAGCCCCTAAGAATTAGTGTTCTCCATTCGAGTCAACAAACAATTCGAGCCATCACTGGTGATGGCAGCATTAAGGCCTTGCATGCACCATCTGCCATTTTTAATTTTCACACAATGTATCTGTGGCCCTGTCCACATATTTCACTGTCTTAAAATGGTGGATGACCTGAAGTGTAACATGTGAGTGCATTACTCATTTGTAAGTGGCGTTTTTCTTTGTGTGTTTTGCTATTATTGGTACTTGCTTCCACCAAAGGAAGAGGAAATGGCACAAAGGGCTTGGAATTTTGAAAAAAAAAATAGTACCAATCTGATGTCACAAGAAGCATCCCTTAGCAGACAGAGTGATGCATGTTCTTGTTCTTGCTGAGTTCATTAGGCCCATTTTGCCATTGCCAGGCACTTTAGGTAGAATAGCTTTCAGAAGCACAAACATGAAGAAGTTTCTTTCTAATGGTTAAAACAAACCCAGAAACATACCTTCCAGATCAGAGAACATACCTTCCAGCTCAGAGAAGCATTTAGTTTTTACAAGACCTAGAGACCTATTGATGGAGAATAAAATAAAGGTGTGAAGATCAACTTAATGTGGTAAGCATTTCTGCCTTTAGAGATTTACTAATCTCCGTGTAACAAACTGATGTGAAAGATTCCTCCGTGGCAAACACACTACTCATTCTGGCATTTATTGGCCAGCAGCATATAATGAAAGAGCAAGATAAAATGAGAATTAATCTTACTTTCATGTCCCTATAGACGGGATGCTCAAGGCATTGCTGTTAAACTACAAGTTTTGGAGATTTCAGATAAGCTATTGCCTCTCTCAAAATCCTGAAGCAAGTTTTCTTTGTATCTTTAAAGGCAGGAAAAATAGAAACAAACCCTTGTGGCTTCCATTATAAGACATGAATATCAACATTCAGAATGTTTCCATTATAAGAAATGGTTAAAAATGTGTTTTTTTATCAAAACGTATAAGAGAATGAAGACATAATTAAGAAGAAACTGATTTGAAAGCAGAAGGAATGGCATTGCTGATTAGGAGAGGAGTGGTAATGTCAGAGAACAGCACATTTAATTGGGACAATTGCAATAGGCAATGAAGAAAGACGTGAAGATTAATTTTATAGATCAGTGCCAGGTCTCATTTAAATGGCTGCCTGCCTGCCTGCCTGCCTGCTTACCTACCTACCTACCTACCTACCTACCTATCAATCTATGCTTCTTATTCCTCCCTTCATGCAAACACACAAACACACATGCACACAAATATTTGTATGAGGGATCAGCATCGGCTCACCTGCTAGTGTAGTGGCTGATCTAAAATTTAGGGAAAATATTCAGGTCTGTAACACGTGAAAATGAGCATGTCAATATTCTTGGTCAGAGATAACAAGGGGTTTGAATCCAGCATCTAAAAGCTACAGGATGTCTTGGAGTTTTGGCCACTTAGACTTTTTAAAAACCCCAGGGCTGCAATTCTCACAGGAAAATAAAGCATGCCAAACTTAAATGCTTTCAGTTATAAAAGAATCATAATTCATGCTTTGCATGCAAAATATCAGCCAGCCAGAACTGAGAAACAGTCTGTCTGACACACTGGAAAGTAGAACAGGGATATGTAGTCTGGGTATGCCAGGGTCTCTGGGTTTTGTGGAAGAGGCATATTGACACCATGTTATGCTCCTATGCTATATATAATACTGGGTCAGATCAGTGGTTTTCAAGCTTGGCAATTTTTAAGAAGTGTAAACTTCCAGAATTCCAAGTTTGAAAAACACTGGGTTAGATAGACGGAATTTCTTTGTCTATATACAGTACATCTTTGAAATTTTATTCTATGTGCAAAAAAAGTAGGGAAAAACAATCAAAAGAAGTGGAGAATTTGATATATGGGGTGGAAAAATGAGTTCTTCCAGATGGATTTTGTTATAAAGAGCTTTAAATAACTTAAGCTCTTAAAGCTAATGATGGAAAATAAAGTTATTATGCTTTTTGAAGTAAAGCAAGGAAGATTGATCCAAAAAATATTTCACATGATCTGAAAAACAAGAGAAGAATTATTAAAGCCTTGTTATTACTGTTTATGAAAATGGTATTAAATTTGCAATAATGAGCACATTATGCTTTTCACAAATAGATTCATCTTAGAGTGATGAAAGCTTAATTTGTCTAATAATTGATAAAGTTGGTTTAAAAAAAGTATTATTGCTTGTATTAGATACTGCTTTAAAAAGATCAATGGTGTTGTGGTCCGCCAGCGGCCTGCATAGCCGGCAGCAGAGTCACAGTGGGGAGGAACATGGGCCAGTTCTGGAATCTGGGGAAGGCGCGGATGAGGAATCTGCATCCGACACAGAGATGGAGCCAGGGCCATCTGAGAGTTATGTGCTGACTCCAGAGCCTCCAGAGCAGGGGTGAAATTCAACTGACATTACCACTGGTTCGGTGATTACATTTTGCATGTGCACGTGAGTCTGACGCTTGCTGTGTGTAAATTAACCTTAGGCTGTGCCTCCTGGACAGCTGAAAAGTGCTATGTGCAGTTGCGCAACATTCAAAAAGCCTCTTTTCCCCTGCTTTTTCAACTTCAGCTGTGCCACACAAAGCAGCTGATTGAAAAAGCAGGAAATAAAGGACAGGTAAGAGCCTGGGCGGGCAGGTAAGGCCAAACAGCAACAAACACAGAACCTGTTCTGTGTCTGCTGCTCTTCAGAGCTACCAGCTCTATAGAACTGGACAGAACCAGTAGCATCCCACCCCTGCTCCAGAGCCTCCAGAATCTGACATGAGTGAGACAGAGGAAAAGGGGGAACCTGTTCCCAGTGCGTACTTATGCAGAACTGCCAGAAGGCAAGAACAGTTAAGACAAAAGGGGCGACTCGGGAGTAAGGCTTGGAGATGATTGGCCCCTCCCATAAGACATGAAAGAGGAGCAAAGGTCCATGAGCCTTTGCAGGAAGCAACTTTGTTCATTTTGGTTGGTTTAAAATCTGAAGCTCCGTGTTGACTTTATGCTCTGTTTGGCCTTGTACAGCTAATTGACAATTTACTTGTTGGCAGCATTTCAAGGGAGATAAAGGTGGGTGCTTCTCAGCCTTATCCCAAAAGACTGTGGCAGACCATAAACTGCTTGGGACTCATTACAGGCTGTGAATGCAAAGGGTTTTGGGAACAGCATGTGATTGTTACTATCTCCGGAAGTCTTGGTCAGAACAAATGGCTCTCAGTAAAGATTGATGAAAGTGCACATGTTTCTACCTCTTATTAAAATGTATAGAATATTTTCTTCTTTCTTTTTAGAATTTCCTGGGAGCAATTAGAAAGCACAAGAGCAAGGTATAGCTGGAAGCTATTTGCCAAGACATAAACACACACACACACACACACACACACAAAATACAGCTTTTAGATTTTATATTTGGATGTAGAAGTCTTTTCCCACTTTTTATGTTACTTTCCTCTCTTTGCCTCCAGTTTGGCTCAGAGGGATTGTGCATTAGACATAAAGCAGTTTCTTTTTAGACACTCTTTGTCATCACCAATCTAAATCCCATAAGATGCAGATATGGATCCATGTGGACTCAATTTTTCTTTATCTTATACACTTAGGAATAGTTCCAAATCTTTTGCATTTCGTATTGTTGCCAACTCAAAAGCCATATTTCCCCCCAACCAATTTGAAGATTTTAACATGATTGCTCCTTGTTTCCTGAGGTTATACTGGTGCCAAATTCTTCCCATGTCAATATTTATGTAGATACATCTATATACATGCGCATACCTTCAGATGCATCCACTCATATAAAGTCCCATGGAAATTGGAAATAGGAAGTATACAGATATAGAATACAGAGTTCTCTCAAGTGTTCTGGAAAGGGAATTAGAGCAGCTTTGTTTTGACTCATGAACCTATTTTGTTCAATTAGTCTGAACAGAATCAAGAAAGGTCATTCTCTTCTCGGCAGCAAGAGCAGAAAAATTAACACAATGTCAAAATTTTTGCTGAATCATTCCATTAACATTTGGTGTATTCAATGTGACCACTATTTCTTGGCTGTACGAATAAAAGTAATCCTTAGTAATCCTTTTTTCTATACAGATTTCTACTTTGCAAATGTGAATGTTTATATTTATGCATCAGTATTACCAAATTTACTTTTTGTTCTTTCTCTGCTTTTTCCTCCCCCCTTTATAATTTTTCTTTTTTAACTGTTAATATGTTGCCAGGAGTGGTTAGTGGGAAATGGCAAAAAATAAAATAAAAATAGTCAAGATGATGGCTGTGATGGTTTAACCGAAACTCTATTTGTGTTTTATAAACACTCTGTATAAAAATTGATAAGAATTTTGGTTGTGCCATTATGGCCATTGACTTGATTTTTTTGATACTCTGTGGTCACTCCTTTACATAACTCTTCATTTAAAAAAATGAGAAAGGCAGTAGTAAAGTAGAAGTATTCCTCTTTCCTAACCTCAGTTAGAATAGAATAGAATAGAACAGAATAGAACAGAATAGAATACTTTATTGACCAAGTGTGATTGGACACACAAGGAATTTGTCTTGGTGTAAATACTTTTAGTATACATAAAAGAAAAGATACATTCATCAAGAATCATATTCCATATCATCTTCTCTAGTGTCAATGAATATGGATGTTCTCAAGATGTTGCCATCACATATTCCTGGAAAGAGGGACTGAAAATCAGTACCTTTGTTTCTGTAAATGTGATATCTCAGTCTGATTTTACCCTCATTTGCTCCATAGGCCTTTTAAGGTTCTGTTGTGAATAAACTTTTATTTATATTCCTGTTTTATCACCAACTTGGTCAATCACAAAATATAAAGCTTTTGTAACCTCTTTGCCAAGTTTAGTTGTGTGAGTTGTTAATTCATATTGTTGCTCCCCCTGTTTCTGTTTTCATAATTACTAGCATCAAGCAAGAGTTTTTTAGATAGATGAAAGACTGCCATTTCTATATGGATCTAAAATAAGGAATATTGATAGATCTACAGATGAGGCTGTTAACATGGCTCTGCATTACACCCTACAACACCTTGAATCTCCAAATACCTACACAATGGTCCTCTTTGTAGACTTCAGTTCAGCATTCAGTACCATCATTCCAGACACTCTTCTAAGTAAATTAAACCAACTAGCGGTACCTGAACACACTTGTAAGTGGATCATAAGCTTCCTAACAGACAGGAAGCAGCAGGTGAAGCTAGGTGGAATCACATCTGATACCTGTACAACCAGCACAGCCCCTCCCCCCAAGGCTGTGTGTTATCTCCACTTCTCTTCTCCCTATATACCAATGATTGCATCTCAAACGATCCATCTGTTAAAATACTGAAGTTTGCTAATGACACAAGAGTGATTGGTCTCATTGAATCTGCATACAGACAGGAGGTTATACAACTTGCCTCAAAACACACTCAAAACCGTAGAAATGGTGGTAGATTTTAGAAGAAACCCTCCTATATTACCACCTCTTACAATACTAGATAACACAGTATCAACAGTAGAGACCTTCAAATTTCTAGATTCTACTATATCACGTGACCTAAAATGGACACCTAACATCAAAAACATTATCAAAAAAGCACAACAAAAAATGTTCTTTCTGCACCAACTCAGAAAGCTCAAACTGCCCAAGGAGCTGCTGATACAGTTCTACAGAGGAATTATTGAGTCTGTCATCTGCATCTCCATAACTGTCTGGTTTGGTTGTGCAACTCAACAAGACAGACACAGACTTCAGAGAGTAAATTGGACTGCAGAAAAAAACAATTATAACCAACCTGCCTTCAATCCAGGATCTGTATACTGCACGAGTCAAAAAGAGGACTGTGAAAATATCTACAGACCCCTCACAACAGACATAAACTGTTTCAACTCCTTCTCTTAAAACGATGCTATGGAGCACTGCACACCAGAACAACTAGACACAAGAACAGTTTTTTCCTGAAAGCCATCACTCTGGGAAACAAATAATTCCCTCAACACTGTTCAGCTATTTACATTGTGTACACTACTATCACTGTTAATTTTCTTGCCATTCCTTATCACCCATCCCCTCCCACTTGACTGTTTCCTAATATGATTTGATTGTTGATTGTACCCTATGACTATCATTAAGTATTGTATGTTATGATTCTTGATTCTTAATGAACACACCTTTTCGTTATGTATACTGAGAGTATTTACACCAAGACAAATGTGTGTCCAATCACACTTGGCCAATAAAGTGTTCTATTCTATTCTATTCTATTCTATTCTATTCTATTCTATTCTATTCTATTCTATTCTATTCTATCTTGTTCTCAAGAGACGTTTCACAAAAAGTCCAAGATAGCACTCTAATTTGAACAGCATGCCTTGGTTGTTCATAATCAATCAGCATGTTGGCACAGTAAAGGCTGCTATGAGTTGTAGCAGAAGTTTACTTTGAGGACTGGGGCACAAAATGACCTGAATGTTCAATTTAATTGATGCTTTGTCTTGAGTCCACTTTTTATAATAAGATCTTCTTGAGCATTTGCTTGGCTGTTGTATTATTTCCACATTGCTAGAACACATTTGAGAATGGCCTGTCAAGCTGAACAAAACAAAATTTTGCATTCTTTGTCAATAAAATATAAAATCTGATTTAAATACCTAAAATATTTAAATGGATTTAAATTCCTGAAAATATTTAAAGCACAGATAGGTAAGTTGCAAAAAATATCTTTACTATGTATTTGGTTTTTTGCAACTTATCATATTAATTCATATAATGATCATTGGGTGGTTGCAGTGGTGGGATTCAAATTATTACTACCAGTTCTATGGGCGTGGCTTGGTGAGTCTGGCAGGGGAAGGATACTGTAAAATCTCTAGTCAGAGGTGGTATTTGCCAGTTCTCTGAACTACTCAAAATTTCCGCTACCAGTTCTCCAGACCTGGTCAGAACCTGCTGAATACCACCTCTGGGTTGTTGTGTCACTATATCATTTTAAATGGAATAACAAAAAATATAGTTGCAAAGTAACACATTATGATGCTATTATATTTAGTTACTCTTTGGATTTCATTTTAGCAAATAAAGGTTTTGGAACAGATGCTATCCTTGGAAGCTGCGAACATTATGTCATAAGAGCAGCAGTTTTGACCTGGAAAACCTGAATTAATGGCAGCTTTATAGACTATTCTTTATTTTGAGTACTCTCTTCTTGTCAGGTAATGTTAATACTGTGGTGCTCTAACCTGCCTGGGGAAACATTTGGATGGAAGAAGATCTACACCTCTATGATCCTAGTTTAGGAAAGAAATTGTATATGTATGCGGGAGCAGAAAATATGTCCTACTAACTTGATATATCACTGGGATTTTCTGTATGGATCCTGTGGTCCAGATTGGATTGAAACTTGCAGTGTTATCCTTTAAGATATTATTTTTAAACAATTTAGCAAATATAGGATTCAACAAAAATCAAGTCCTTCTTTGTCAAGTGTAATTGGCCACAAGGTATGAATCTTCATTGCAACTACGTATCTGTGGAGCCCTTGGAGATGATGGCATCCCATCTGCACCTAGTATCATGAATAAGAAAATTGGTAAATGGGTTTGATTGTGAGTAAAGGTTAACCAAACCATAAACAAGGGGAAAATGGGGAATGAGGGCAATCCGGGTATAACATCTGTCACTCCAATAATTGTTATGGTTTATGTAACTGATCTACCTGGCTTAGGTCCCTTTCTTCCCTTGCTGCTCTGTGTCAGCATTCCAGGGAAATTCCATTCCTATTAGTAACTCCAAGACACACGCCATCTCAAAGTACTTTTATTAGAACAATACCTGGCACATACTGGGGAAATCTGGAACTAAATCTTCCCAGCTTCCCCACAAAGTCCCAAGCTACAACCCACCCCCTTTTCCTTCATCACCAGATCACGTGCACCAATCCCAAAGTAAGTTTTTATTCTTTCTGCGCCATACTCTGTAACCTTGAACTGTCAAAATAATATATTTTGTCTACTAAGAGATACTCAATTAACATCACCCCCTCCCACTTTCTTCAACTATGTGGCAGTGATGAATTCCATAGCTGACACTCTATGTACTTCCTCTGAAGTGTCAAACTGGGTGGAAGAGGGTGGCTACCTCAGACAAAATCTCAAAATATGAAACCTGGCCATTGCAGGTTTGAAAGAAAGATTCTTCAGTCATATCATGTTTTTAGTGCTTGATCAGTTAGTGCTAGATCATGAATTAAATTTATCCAAGTTTTAATCTTAAATGAAATCAATGACATCTATATCATGGAAATCTCGCTCAGAGAAGGGGAAGTTCATCATTTTTAGCTCTGTCCTTTGGTGGAAAGACATAATGTAATTTCAGAAATATCTAGGTGTTTTGTTCTGTCCTTGGTACAGCAAGTTGGATTGCAGATTCTTTTAGATTTCAGAGCAATATCTACACTAGTATGTAGGCCTTTCTCCCAAGAGTTTATAACAAATTAGCAAAATAATTCAGTAGAATTTACCTATATTACCTAGAATTTACCTATTTAAATTACCTATAATTTAAGAGAAAATTGCTACAGAATGCTTTAATGATGGTACATAATTGCAGAAATAGATAACACATGTGATAAAGTGCAGTAAATATTGTGATGTATTAAAAAAGCATATATGATAATCATTTAATGGGAGTTTCTAAACAATATATACGGGTTCTGAACCATTATTACTCATACCTGACTTCAATGATCTTGTATCATTAGATTTTTACCAATGATAATAATGATGAGTTATGTACATACATATTTATTTGTTTTACAGTATGTAGCTTTCCATCTCACATTTGTAACTCTGGATGGCTTACAATTAAAACAAACAGTACCAAAAAAATAATCAATGCATAAAGCAGCACAAACAATAGAAACTTTAAAAAGACTTAAAACACACAGATATAATACAATCTCTGGATTGCACAGGCACTCAAGAACAGTATAGCTATTTTATGGACTTAGCATCACACTGACCTCCAGGTCAGATGGTGGAGCCAAGTCTCCAGGTCCTTCCAAAAGGCCAGCAAGATCTTGGAATGTGTTGGCTGATCCTGCCAGAAATAAAATCTTTGAGGTTCAAGGTTATGGTTTTCTGCCAAGGATAAGATCATCACACATAAGGAACATTGTTTTCAACAGGTGGTGAGACCATTTCACAATTAAGGAACATCTGCTTCTCTTGGTTTTGGAATGAAGATGAGAGAGATCATCTTATTCTATGCTGAGTTCCTACAAAGGATAGTGCAAAACAAATTATGACCCAACTATAACATTTCAGTGATTAAAAAAATGCTTTCCTAATTTTGTGTTACATGTTCAACCATTACATGGGAATGTAAAATCCTGTATCCTATGCACTTAAGAAAAGGAGGTATGCACTACTGTTCAATTCTGCCTCGCAAATCTAGTAAAATCCCCAGAATTACACATTGTGTAAGTAAGTGGTCAGATGAAAGGATCAATGGATAGATAAATAAATAAATAAACAAAGTCCCTTCCCCAACCTTTCAAAACATAGATCATGAGTGAATTGCTGCCCCTACATTTGTTTTCTGGAAACTGCTGTGTATGGAAACTTGCCAAATGAATATAAGTTTGAGTGCATGAATTGAAAACAAAAGACATGATCTGTGAGCGCCATGTATGTATGCTTCTGGCATGTACATTAAAGGAGATCGATTGATAAGATTGATTGATTGATTGATTTATCATATAAGTTTCTTCTGTGGGGAAGAAATTAGCAGGATTTGCTTAAATGTAGAAGGGCTGGATAATCACCAAAAAGGTCTTCTCTCTATGTGGAAATATAAAATCTTTTGAGTGGTATCATGATTGTGGTGAAATTGTGAAGAAAAGTTGAACTTTTTGCAGAATGGAAAATCATAGAAGAAGGCGCAAAGAAATTGGAATAACTGCATTTTATGGTATCCTCAGGGGAGGACATTATGGCAGTATAGTAAGACATCCATCTGGAAGACTTCATTGACTCCATTATGCCTGGCAGGATTGTATTTTTTTCCCTGTCATATTGAAAAGAGAGATGCATTGGACTTATATTACCTCAATAGCTGAAATAGCTGAAATAATGTATTGCTTTCCAAAATAATATAAATATTGCTTATGTGAATAAATTGGAGTTATTTTCTATAATTCCAAGAGTTTATAAAACTTCTTAACAAAGGACAGAAAAAAAATTGCTTTCAATGAAAGCCAATCATAATTTATGGAACTTTGCCAAATACAGGTAGCAAATGATTTACAACAGTTCACTTAGTGACCATTCAAAGTTACAACACTGAAAAAATAACTTATGACCATTTTTCACACTTATGACCATTGCAGCATTCCCATGGTCACGTGATTTACACTGGGATGCTCAACAACTGACTCACATTTATGATGGTTGCAGTGTCCTGAGGTCATGTGATCTTTTGTGACCTTCTGAGAAGCCAAGTCCATGGGGAAACCAGATCCACTCGACAACTGTGTTACTAATTTATGCAGTGATTCTTTTAACAAATGTGGTGAGAAAAGTTGCAAAATGGAACAAAGCTCACTTAATAAATTTGTCACTTAGCAACATAAATGTTGGGCTCAATTGTGGTCGTTAGTTGAGGACTAACTGCACTTTGCTATAGCTATCTTGAGATCAGGGTGGGATTCTGCTGGTACTGTCTGGCTCTGTAGAACCGGCAGCTCAGAAGAGCAGCAGACATAGAACCAATTCTATGTCTGCTGCTGTTTTGGCCCACCTGCCCATCCGGGATCTTACCTGACCTTTATTTCCTGCTTTTTCAACCTCAGCTGCTTTGCGTGGTACAGCTGTGTTTGAAAAAGCAGGAAAAAAGTGCTGTTTCAACCACTGTGCACCCGCGTGCAGCACTGCTCAGCTGTCCCGGCAGCAAGCTAATGATGATTCACATACGTGTATAGCAATCACTGAACTAGTAGTTAAGCTGGTTGGATCCCACCTCTGCTTGAGATATTTTATTACAAAGCAAGCTCCAGAAATTCCTTCAGTCTGCGCATTTTACAAGCCTCCATTTCCATTTATCTTTCACAATTCTTTCCCCTCCTCAAATTGAAAAAAAATCTAGATAGCCTTTTCCACAACTCCAGCAGCAGTTGTTATTCACATTATAACTCAGGTTCAATTTATATAGTGCTAAATACCAATGATGACATATTTTGGGTAGATAGTCCCCTCCCCAATTTGAAACTATTCGATTGCTAAAAGCATATTCCCCACAAATCTACTGCCAAATACATAAGAGAAATAAGATCCTTATGTATTTCTCGTATTTCTTGAAAAAGCCTGCAATTTTAATGTTTTCAGAAATTTGAGTGTTGGGGTGAGATGTACTACATATTCAGATTGTGCTGGTTTTCTAATTGTGGTATGGTTTGCTTCACAGCAAAAACAATACCCCAAACTGTCTCTGATCATCTGTATCCTAAGTCTATGGATTGTGTGCCTTGTTTTGCTAGTGACTGGAACTATGCCATTATTAGCATGGTATTTATCAGAGAGTTTAATCTTCATAATTTAGTACAGTTAGGTTTTTTATTAGAAATATTTAATGGTTTTGTGCTGTGCTTGTATAATGCTTTTAGTCTATAAGCCATGCTGTTGTGAGCAATAACTATCTAATAATAAAATAAAAATAAAAAAACCTGAAACCTTGCTTCATTTGTAGATAGATATTTTCTGGGTTGCATTGTTTTATTTTGTCAGTGATAAGAACAGTCTCTTGTTTCAATTGGCTGAGGGTGCTATTTCATATGATGACATTCTATACTGAAAAGCCATCTAGTTCAGTAAAAAGATAAAAGACTGAAAAGAGAGATCAGAAATCTTGAAATTGCCTGTAGGAGAAGCACTGGTCTCCCAGCCTAGACGATTCCAAATCTGAAATAGATAAAAAGAATGAACAGAATTTAAAGGATAGGATAGGGATTTTTTCCCCCAAGAATTTTCATGTATATATTTACATAACAATATGGCAAAATGTATGCATGCAGACCTGCATTGGTTTTTCCTAAGATGATCCATACATTATTCATTGATGGAAAAATACAATTGTGCTGGTGGATATGCAGCCAAAGCAACACTAAGAAATGGCTGTACTTTTAAACCTTTTTTATTCTTGGCATGATTGTGTATTGCTTGTCATGTGAGTTGCTTATTTGTAGACAGTAAATAAAACAGCTGTATTTCATCACCTTAAGCCCATGTCACACTGCCCAACGGATGCAAAAAGGACACAGCAGACGAGCAAAATGTTCCATCCGTTGTTATCCGCTCTCAAAAGGGGCAAAAATTTGCATAACCGGAGCGGATAACACGGACGTGGGGAGGACGCAGGGCAGATGCAAAGCGGATGCGGAACGGAAGCCCAGCGGATGGAAGCAGATGAGAGCGGATGGCGCAACCGCAGGGATAGGTCCCCTCTGCAAACATTTTTTCCGTTTTAAACGCTTTGTTTCTGTGCTGCATCCGTTCTGCATCCGTTCTGTGTCCGTTCCGCTTCCTCCCTGCGTCCGAGCGGATGCGAGTTGCGCGGATGCCGAACGGATGCCTAGCGGATATCGCGGATGCGTAATGGATGCAGAACGGATGCGTAGCGGATGTTTAGTGGATGCAGAACAGACGAACTGGATACATTTTCCACACAAAAGTTTTAGGCAGCCCAAAACTTTTGGAGCTGATGAAATGTCAACAAACGGATGCTGGACGGATAGAGAGGAAGCAAAATGGAGGCAGTGAGTACATCGCGTTTTCAAATGGATGGCAAGGTTTTTTGTCCGTTTTACATCCTCTTTGCATCCGTTGGTTCAGTGTGACATGGGCTTAAGTTGTTTTTAGAGTAAATCTTCATGCCTTGAGCTAGGCTACAGTTTTGATTTCAAATAAATGAAAATGTCACACAAATCTGTATTGGGTAATAAATGCTATTAATCAGGGGTGGGATTCAAAATTTTTAACCACCGGTTCTGTGGGCATGGCTTAGGTGGTGGGCGTGGCTTAGGTGTTCATGTGACTGGATGGACATGGTTTGGTGGTCATGTTATTGGCTGGGTGTGGCCAGCTCAATATTGCTCACATATCTCGAGGCACACATCTCCTCGCCTGGCCTCTCATGACTGTGGGGATGCTGCAACACTCGTAAGTGTGAAAAACAGTTATAAGTCATTTTTTTGAGTGCCATTTTAACTTTGAATGGTCACTCCACACAAGCAAAGTATCAGCAAAGGAGGATAAAAAAAAACTCCAGAGAAGTTCCTGAGACAGGTAGGCTAGTCTTGCCAAGAATGTAATACGGGTTAACGGAGAGGCAGTTTCTATAAGCAACACCAGAATGTTTCCTTCCTGCCTTCCTTACAGGATTAGGCCAGTAACTTCTTCTAACAACCAGGTCTCCGAACTGCTTAGAATGTTAACAACTGGTTCTAGCGACTAGGTGCGAACTGGTAGAATCCCACCCCTGCTATTAATCTGTCCGGGGAGAAAATCCTTCATTTAAGAAGATATATGATATGATATATTCTTAAATGTTGGCTGTCTAATAATTCTAAATATATTTAGATTCAAATGGCTCTTTGTCAATAATACTAGCATATTGTTTCATAGATATTTTAGATTATTTTATCAAGTTGGGAACATGTACATTCTTTGCAACAAAAATATTACTCTGTCAAATTTTGTTGTAAAAAATATTGTAAAAGTTAATTGACTACTGGCTGTGAATTGATGTTAGTGCTGTAATATCTCTTGCATCTTGTACTTTTATTTTGACAAATGAAATTTAATTTCTATCTTTCAAAATAAACTAATAACTAAACTGAACTAATAATTTGGGTTTTTTTTAAGAAGGGAAGGAAGGATTCTGTTCCATGGGGATTTCTCATGTTGCTGAGAACAGTGTTTTTCAAAGTTGGCAACTTAAGTTGCGTGCGTTTCAAATCCCAGAATTCCTCAGCCAATGTGAAGTCCATAAAACTTAAAGTTGCCAATTTTGAAAAACACTCTTCTAGAAAAAGTCCTTTTTTCTAGTTAAAATATAATTCTTGAAGACATGATTTCAAATGATACTAGATGTTGTTGACCTAGTGTCACAAAGCACTGTGGTATACATGATGTCATAGAATTCCCACTATGTTTAAAGCCCCTGTCACACTGCACCAACGGATGCAAAGAGGATGTAAAATGGACAAAAAACCTTGCCATCTGTTCGAAAACGCGATGTACTCACTGCCTCCGTTTGGCTTCCTCTCTATCCGTCCAGCATTTGTTTATTGACGTTTCATCCGCTCCGAAAGTTTTGGGCTGCCCAAAACTTTTGCGTGGAAAATGTATCCAGTTCATCCGTTCTGCATCCGTTACGCATCCGTTACGCATCCGCTATATCGGCTTGGCGTTCGCTGCGCATCCGCGCAACTCGCATCTGCCTGGACGCAGGGAGGAAGCGGAACGAACACGGAACAGATGCAGAACGGATGCAGAACGGATGCAGCATGGAAACAAAGCGTTTAAAGCGGAAAAAACATTCGCAGAGGGGACCTATCTCGGATATTAAGGATGTCTAGAGGATGCCTAGAGGATGCCTAGAGGATGCCTAGAGGATGCCTAGAGGATGCAAAGGGACACCTATACTGCCTATAAAAAGGGGGAGCAACTCATCAGCATCTCACTTTCAGACCAGCAGCCCACCTGTGCAGACCTCTGCAGCCTTCATCTGACTCTTGCTCTTCCACAGCATCCAGTCATCTCCACCGTGGATCGTACCACAGTCCTTTTGGCAGCCACCATCCTTCTGCAACAGTACGAAGCCATCTACAGGCTCTGTGAACTCTACTATGGGAAGAAAAAGAGGCGGCTAAGAAGCGTCTGGGTCCAAAAATGGATCGGGAGAAGAGCAGAGTACAGACTGTACAACAAGCTGATGGTGGAGCTCAGGAACAAAGACACTCGGGCGTTCCAGAACTTCATGAGGATGCCTCCAGCCATGTTTGACGAAGTTGTGCAGCGCCTGACACCCAAGTTGACCAAGGCAAACACCAACTTCCGGCCCAGCCTGGAACCTGGGCTCAAGGTGGCACTCACTCTGCGCCACCTGGCCTCAGGGACCACCTACAAAAGCATGCAGTACGGCTGGAGGGTGCCACACAACACCATCAGCATTGTGGTCAGAGAAGTGGTGCAGGCCATCATCGAAGAATACCTGGAGGAGCTCCTCCAGTGCCCCTCCACTGAAGAAGGATGGAAGAAAGTTGCAAAGCAGTGGTATCAGAGGTGGAACTTCCCCCACACCGTTGGAGCCATAGATGGCAAGCACGTGGCCTGCAAATCTCCAGCCAACTCAGGGTCCACTTATTTCAACTCCAAGGGCTTCTTCAGCATCGTCCTCTACGCCATGGTTGATGCTGACTACAAGTTCATGTACATCGATGCTTCAGGCTACGGCTCATCTTCAGATGCCCAGGTATACAACACCAGTCACCTCAAGGAGGGGCTGGAAGGCAACCTCATCGTGGGCTTCCCAGATCCAGACCCCCTGCCCAACAACACGCAAGATGTGCCCTACTTCATCGTGGGGGATGACGCCTTCTCCCTCAGAACCTACCTCATGAAGCCATACACTTCCAGACTCCTGACCCGTGAAGAGAGGATCTTCAACTACAGGCTGTCCAGGGCAAGGCGGGTGGTGGAGAACGCCTTTGGCATCCTGGCCAACAGGTTCCAGGTACTTCTCACCACCATGCAGCATCACCCACAGACCGTGAGGAGGATTGTGGAAGCTTGCTGCATCCTCCACAATCTCATGCGCACCGGCTACCCAGTCTTGCAGAACAGGCTCGTGGACCATCAACAAGGCAATGGGGACATGGAGCCTGGGGAATGGAGGCAAGGGCGAAACCTGATCGACACTCAGGATGTGCAAGGCCACAACAGAGCCTCACGGGAAGGGTAGAAGCAGCGCAACCTCCTGAAACACTGGTGCAACTCCCCACCTGGAGCGGTGCAGTGGCAAGACAGGATGGTAGATGCTTAATGGATGCTTCCTTCAGCCTGTCTCATCACACGGATGAGATTGGGCCATGTATGTTGGGTGGGCCTACAATGAACAGGGCGTTTAACAAAGAGTTGTGTTTGTTTTCAAATGTGTGGATCAATGCTTACATTGTTATTGATAAAAAAGGGCCATAGGTGTGGCACCTGGGAGGGTGGACCATACAGTCCCACTATGCTTGCACTGGAGGTTTATCTATCCCACAGCTATTAGCCATCCAAAGGTATCCCTGCTCATTCCACAGGTATCCCTGCCCACCCCACTGCTATCTTAACCCATCCCACAAGCATGCAAAGGCTTAAGCCAATTCTAAAAGTTTCCACCAAGACTTTATTAAAAAAAAGAAATAAAGCAACTGTAAAAAAAAAATGACCCAAGTCAAGTGTCCAAATAAAGTCCACAGGTAGCCAGCTACCCGGTCTCTGGCACTCTTCTTGGTCACTCGGAGGTGTGCCCAGTCTCAGGGGTGAAGGGTCCAGGTGCTGTGGTGGTGGGTGGTGCTGGAGTGCCTGACCTCGAGAGGACAACAGGGGACAGTGTGTTGAGAAAGCTCTCAGACAGCTGGCTCAGCCCTGTGATGCTGAGAGGTCCTTCCTCCATGCCGTGGGGTGTCAGCCCCAGTACTGATGACAGATGTACTGAGGCCGGGCTTGGCTGTGGGGTGGAGGAAGGAGTAGTGTAGTGGGGCTGTCTGCTCTGCAGCTGGGTGAGGACTGGCGTGGGTGGCATCGCTGTCGTCGGTGGTATCATTGGTGTGGGTGGCATCGCTGTGGTCAGTGGGATTATTGGCGTGGGTGGCATCGGTGGCATCAGTGAAACAGGTGGCAACAGTGTCACCCGATGACTCTGTGCCTGGACTGGGAAGGGCTGCTGCCTGTGCTGCTGAACCTCCTGGTAGCAGTAGCCCTGGTAGGTGAGGGCCTGTGGGAAGCCTTGGAATGGGAGGGACATCACCTGGGTGGAGGAGCAGACCTGGACTGGGTGGGAGAAGTTTCCTCTGGGTCTGGAGGGTTGTGAAGCAGCTCGGTGATCCGGTCCTTCACCAGCTGGTACTGTGGATCCGCCATTTCCTTGAGGGTCTGGTTGACATAGGTGAGGAAGGGCTTGCAGTTGGAGGATGAGGAGTCAGTGTTGACCAGCTGAGAGAGGAGATCTATGCTGGTGCGGATGGTGTCCCTGATCTCCAGCAGGACAGTGTGGCTCTGCCCCTCCTGCTGTCCGGCTCTCTGCCTTTCTGCGGAGGCAGAGCTGGGGTGTGGTGGATGCGGCTAGGACTGTGGTGGACTCGATGTCTCCTTTCTCCCACCGCACCAGGGAGTCCTCTACACGCTCCACCACGCTTACCATACCTGTCCACGGGTTCTCCGCCGTGGCACACTCCACAGAAACCTGCCTGGAGACAGGGACTGACTCTCGGCCGGAAGAGGACTGGCTCTCAGCAGGTTGCCGGAGAGAGAGGGTTGTGAGAGGGGCTCCTGGTGCTCCTCGGTTGCGGACCTCACCCTCCAGGAAGCTGCACCTGGCCATGACTTAGGTCTCTCTGTCAGCTTCACAGTGGCCTGGCCAGATTTTTTGAGGTGCAGCTTCCCGTACCAGGTGTGCATGTGCTTCCACCAGCCGAGGAGCACCTCTGAAGTGTAACCCATACTCTCTGCCCTCTCTCTCCAAGCAGCCTGCTTCTGCTTGGTGTCCCTGTACAGCCGGTGTCCCTTCCGCCACAGATAGTCATTTTCTCTCAGCCACTCCAGCTCATCCTTGTGCGTCTCCTCAGTATAGTATTGCCTCCTCTCCCGTTGTCGCATACGCCTCTTCCTCCCTTTGGTAGGACCAGATGGGCCCTCATCAGAGGGGCTCCCAGATAGTAGGGGCTGCTCCTCCACACCACCACCAGCAGCAGCAGAATCATCATCATCATCATCATCATCCTCACCAGCAGGATCATTATCAGCATCATCATTATCAGCAGCAGCAGCAGCAGCAGCAGCAGCACGATCATCATCATCATCATCAGTGGCAGCAACAGCAGGATCAGCAGCAGCAGGACCAGCAGGACCAGGATCAGCAGAAGTAGAGTAAGCACCAGCAGGGCCAGCAAGTCCAGGAGCACGAGCAGGACCAGGATCACGAGCAGGACGAGCAGGACGAGCAAGACCAGGATCACGAGCAGGATGAGCAGGACGAGCAAGACCAGGAGCACGAGCAGGACGAGCAAGTCCCGGAGCACGAGCAGGTCGAGCAGGACCAGGAGCAGCTTCAACAGAGTAAGCCCCAGCAGAAGCCCCAGCACCAGCAGAAGCACCACCGCTAGGAGCAGCTTCAGCAGAAGCCCCAGCAGAAGCAGAGTCAGGGGCAGGGGGCGGGAGGTTGGCCCTGTCCCTCTTGCCAGGGATGGCGGCAGGTTGCTGAGGCTTTCGCTTCCTCCCCATGGTTGTGGGGTTGCTGACTGGCAGGGAGGCTGGCAGGAAGGCTGGCAGGAAGCCATGCACGAAGGCTGGCAGGCAGGCACCAAGGCTGGCATGAAGCCTGGCAGGTAGGCTAGCAGGAAGGCTGGCAGGCAGGCACCAAGGCTGGCTGGAAGGCAGGCTGGCAGCAAGGCTGGCAGGCAGGCATGCAGGCAGGACAGGCAAGGAACTCGAAGTGTCCAGCAGCAGGTCTTTCCTCGGAATGCTGGCCACGTGCGAGCTGCTTCCCTTTATATCTGGGGGGCTTACGTAATGTTTCCCCCCCGCATGCGCAATTAACACTCGGCATCTGTTCCGCTTCCGCTGTGCATCCGCTTTATCCGCTGTGCATCCGCTGTGCATCCGCTGTGCATCCGCTTCATCTGTTTGGCGTCCGCTCTGCATCCACTGTATCCATTCTGCATCCGCTTCACTGAGGCCCCCGGAAGCCCTGCGGTTGCGCCATCCGCTCTCATCCGCTTCCATCCGCTGGGCTTCCGTTCCGCATCCGCTTTGCATCTGCCCTGTGTCCTCCCCGCGTCCGTGTTATCTGCTCCGGTTATGCAAATTTTTGCCCCTTTTAAGAGCGGATAACAACGGATGGAACATTTTGCTCGTCCGCTGTGTCCTTTTTGCATCCGTTGGCCAGTGTGACATGGGCTTAAGGAAGCTTTCATTATAGTTGATAGTTGTAGATTTTCTTTTAATATTTAGACTGCATTCTAAACAAATGCAAGCTCAATTACAACCTTTGTACCCTCCCAAGTTTGAAAGTATGGATGGTGGAATTTAATGATTTGTATAATCAACTTGACTACATTCCTTTTTCTGAGAGTCAAATGCATCATGTTTCATACACTTAAATCTGTACATCTAAAAGCAAGAAATCTGCTAGATTCCAGTAGTCTTCCTAAATAATGTAATTTATTCATTTAATTGGACCATTTAGCAGCTATCCAACTCAAAAAAGTAACTCTGGGCAGTGTCCAAAATCATTAAACAAAAATATTTAAAAAAATCACATACCATTAATGACATCACATACCATTAAAGCTATTAAATGAAGATAGGGATTAAAATCACTTTATTTCACCAACTGGAAACTCTGTGTTAATCAGTCCTACTTGATCTGATACAACTGAATTAAAAAATTGCAGATACTTTATTTGGGTTCTCACATATTTTGAAACATCTTTTCCAAATTATTTCTGTAACAAAGCATAGCCTCTGCTGTATGACATTGCAATGTTTTTACCCATGTCAATATCATGATGAAAAGAACATTTCTAAGGTATTTATTTGAATGAATTCTGTATGAATGTAGTACATAAATGCTAATAGTTATTTTTCAGTTACTGCAACTTCTGTCCAGATCTACTTATTGTTATTATTTTAGGTGTGTAAATTGATCTTACTTTATAATCATGTCATAGTGAATCTCCAAAGTTATCCTAGTAGGATTGCCTTAATATAAATATTAGGTTTATATGTTTATTAACCTAATACATTTTGGATGTGACATATTGTGCTGTCTTTACAATCAATCACCTTGTTAAGGTTGTATTAAAGCTTGACCTCTATTGACAAGATTAAATTGAAGTCATTTTCTCTTATAGCTTTAGTGATTTGACTGTCTGTTGTCAACAAATAAAGTTTTAGCACTGTCCCCCAAAGCATTATCTCAAATATAGTTGTTTGGTGTGAAGGATGGATTTGCTTTTTGTGTTTTTCAACCATTTTATTTTTAATTTTCCTTCTACCACCTTTCAACTGTCACACACAATCTGTTTCCTAGAAATCAATTGCAGTTGTTCACAACATGCTAGGAAGCTAAACTGTTTCTGCTTAAATGGAAAGCTTTCCATAACCTCTCCCCTCAGACATACTTTTTAGCATTATTCTGGAAGTTTTAGTGAACCCAGGTTGTGGTCTGCCTGATTAAGCTCTTTCCAAAATGGAATAGACATATTTTCACCTGAAACCTTCTCTAAAAACATAAAACCCAGGGTCTGGTATATTAGCTTCCCTCAGTATATCTTTTCCTTTCCTACTTATATACTGTCCTCCTTTCTCTCAGTAACCAATGAGGTGTGTGTGTGTGTGTGTGTGTGTGTGTGTGTGTGTGTAAGAGAGAGAAGGAATTGAACTGTATGAACCCTCCATGTGAGATCTTTATACTGTTCTTGCATTAGCTCAGGACCTATGTTCCTATTACATTGGTTTGCTTAGAGCACTAAGGGCGATTGTGTATGTTTACTTGTCCTGTCACTGGAATGGATGGTTCAAGGCTTCTAGTGTTCAGGAACAGATCCCCACATGATCATCAGAAGTCACAAATGGTGAACACATGACTATGAGATGCTACAACATGATAATTGGAAGCTGATTGTGATCATCCCAATTTCTGGATTTTTTTTCTCCATGACAGTGTTAAAAGTTTTGTTATCTAGTGTTGGGGCCAGCAAAAAAGTGTGATGACTTTAAAAAGTGTTGACTGCATGTCCAAGCCTTCCTCTGTCTTGGCAATGAAGCAGGTTAGGGGTTCTTCAGTGCTAAAGTCTAATAGAGAGGCACAGATTAGGGAAGACCTCCTTTGGTGCTAGTTACCAACAACAAGATGCAAAACATTTTCATGTGTCACGATAGTTAATTAGACTAGAGATATGTCTGTCTGTCTGTCTATCAATATCTGTCTGTCTGTCTCTCTGTCTGTCTATCTATCTATCTATCTATCTATCTATCTATCTATCTATCTATCTA
>BLBF01000003.1:43553299-43690403 GCA_015471245.1 Laticauda colubrina | reverse complement strand
CTGGTGCTTCTGCTGGTGCTTACTCTGCTGGCACTGCTCCTGGTGCTCGTGCTTCTGCTGGTGCTTATACTGCTGGCGCTTCTCCTGGTGCTGGAGCTTCTGCTGGTGCTTACTCTGCTGGCACTGCTCCTGGTGCTGGTGCTTCTGCTGATGCTTACTCTGCTAGCACTGCTCCTGGTCCTGCTGGTCCTGCTGGTGCTTACTCTGCTGGTGCTGCTCCTGGTCCTGCTGGTCCTGCTGGTGCTCCTGGTCCTTCTGGTGCTCCTGGTCCTGCTGGTGCTCCTGGTCCTGCTTTTGCTGCTACTGTTGTTGCTGTTGTTGCTGCTGCTGGTGGTGGTGGTGTGGAGGAGCAGCCCCTACAACCTTGAAGCCCTTCTGATGAGGGCCCATACGGCCCTGCCAGAGGAGGAAGAGGCAGACGTGTGAACGGGAGAGGAGGCAATACACCATAGAAGAGGAAAATGAGGAGTAGGTGCTGGAGTGGCTGAGGGAGAATGAATATCTTTGGCGGAAGGGACACAGGCTCTAACGAGACACCAAGAGGAAGCAGGCTGCTTGGAGAGAGAAGGCGGGGGCTACACTTCGGAGGTGTTCCTCGGCTGGTGGAAGCACATGCACACCTGGTACGGGAAGCTGCACCTCAAGAAATCTGGCCAGGCCGCGGTCAAGCTGACGAACAGAGAGAACTACGTCATGGCCAAGTGCAGCTTCTTGGAGGGTGAGATCCACCACCAAGGAGCAGCCCCTCTCACAACCCTTTCTCTCAGGCAGCCTGCTGAGAGCCAGTCCTCTTCTGGCAAAGAGTCAGCTCCTGTGTCCAGGCAAGTATCTGTGGAGCATGCCACGACAGAGACCCCCCCAACAGATGCACTCCCCGTGGCGGAGCATGTGGAGGACCCCCTGACGCAATTGGAGAAAGGAGACGGCACTTCCACCACAGCCCAACCCGCATCCACCCCCAGCTCCACCTCCACAGAAAGGCAGAGAGGCAGACCAGAGGGGCAGAGCCACACTGTCCTGCTGGAGATAAGAGACACCATCAGGAGCAGCGTAGATCTCCTCTCTCAACTCCTCTCTCCTCTCCCATCCTCCAACTGCAAGCCCTTCCTCACCTATGTCAACCAGACCCTCATGAACATGTCGGAACCCAGTACCAGGTAGTGAAGAACAGGATCACCAATCTTCTTCACAACCCTCCAGACCAAGATTAACCTGCTCCCACCCAGTCCAGGCCTGCTCTCCAGCCCAGGTGATGTCACTGCCCTTCCAAGGCTTTCCACAGGCCCTCCCCTACCAAGGCTACGGCTACCAGGAGGTCCAGCAGCACAGGCAGGCCTTCCCAGGCCAGGCATAGGTACATCGGACGCCACCGGTGCCACTGATTCCACCGATGCCACCCACGCCACCAATGCCAGCCACGCCACAAATGCCACCCACGCCACAAATGCCACCGACACCAGTCCTCACCCAGCTGCTGACCAGACAACCCCACTACACTGCTCCTTCCTCCACCCCACAGCCAAGCCCGGCCACAGTACATCTGTCATCGGTATTGGGGCTGACACCCCACGTCATGGAGGAAGGGGCTCTCAACATCACGGGGCTGAGCCAGCTGTCTGAGAGCTTCCTCAACACACTGGCCCCTATTGTCCTCTCGGGGCCAGGCACCCCAGTGGTGCCACAGACCAGCACGCCAGTAGCAGCCACCTCCACAGCACCTGGACGCTTCACCCCTGAGACTGGGCATGCCTCAGAGTGACCAAGAAGAGTGCCAGAGACTGGGTGGCTACCTGTTGACTTTATTTTTGCTTTGGACACTTGACTTGGGTCATTTTTCTTTTACAGCTTGTTATTAATAAAGATTATCTTTGCTTCACACACTTGCTTCATTTATTTTAGTAAATAAAGTCTTGGTGGAAACTTTTAGAAATGGTTTAAGCCTTTGCATGCTTGTGGGATGGGTAAGGATAGCAGTGGGATGGGCAGGGATACCTGTGGGATGGGCAGGGATACCTTTGGGATGGGTAATAGCTGTGGGATAGATAAACCTCCAGTTCAAGCATAGTGGGACTGTATGGTCCACCTTCCCAGGTGCCACACCTTTGGCCCTTCATTATCAATAACAATGTAAGCATTGATCCACACATTTGAACATAAACACAACTCTTTATGAAATGCCCTGTTCATTGTAGGCCCACCCAACATACATGGCCCAATCTCATCAGTGTGATGAGACAGGCTGAAGGAAGCATCCATTAATCATCTATCATCCTGCCTTGCCACTCCACTGCTCCAGCTGGGGAGTTGCAACAGTGTTTCAGGAGGTTGAGCTACTTCTTCCCTTCACGTGAGGCTCTGTTGGGGCCTTGCACATCCTCAGTGTCTATCAGGTTTCGGCCTTGCCTCCATTCCCCAGGCTCCATGTCCCCATTGCCTTGTTGGAGGTCCACGAGCCTGTTCTGCAAGACTGGGTAGCGGGTGCGCATGAGATTGTGCAGGATGTAGCAAGCTTCCATGTTCCTCCTCACGGTCTGTGGGCGATGCTGCATGGTGGTGAGAATTACCTGGAACCTGTTGGCCAGGATGCCAAAGGCGTTCTCCACCACCCGCCTTGCCCTGGACAGCCTGTAGTTGAAGATCCTCTCTTCACGGGTGAGGAGTCTGGAAGTGTAGGGCTTCATGAGGTAGGTTCTGAGGGAGAAGGTGTCATCCCCTACGATGAAGTTGGGCACATCTTGCGTGTCGTTGGGCAGGGGGTCTGGATCTGGGAAGCCCACGATGAGGTTGCGTTCCAGCCCCTCCTTGAGGTGACTGGTGTTGTATACCTGGGCATCTGAAGCTGACCCGTTGGCTGAAGCATCGATGTACATGAACTTGTAGTCAGCATTGACCATGGCGAAGAGGATGATGCTGAAGAAGCCCTTGTAGTTGAAATAAGTGGACCCCAAGTTGGCTGGAGCTTTGCAGGCCACGTGCTTCCCATCTATGGCTCCAACAGTGTGGGGGAAGTTCCACTTCTGATACCACTGCTCTGCAACTTTCTTCCAGCCTTCTTCAGTGGAGGGGCACTGGAGGAGCTCCTCCAGGTATTTTTCAATGATGGCGTGCACCACTTCTCTGACCACAATGCTGATCGTGTTGTGTGGCACCCTCCAGCCGTACTGCATGCTCCTGTAGGTGAGTCCAGGTGGTGCAGAGTCAGTGCCACCTTCAACCCAGGGTCCAGGCTGGACCAGAAGTTGGTGTTTGCCTTGGTCAATCTGGGTCTCAGCCGCTCCACCACTTCGTCAAACATGGCTGGCGGCATCCTCATGAAGTTCTGGAATGCACGAGGGTCTTCGTTCCTCAGCTCCACCATCAGCTTGTTGTACAGTCCATACTCTGCTCTTCTCCCGATCCATCTTCGGACCCAGATGCTTCTTGGCCACCTCCTTTTCTTCCCGTAGAACAGTTGAAAGAGCCTGTGGATGGCCTCGCACTGTTGCAGAACGATGGTGGCTACCAAAAGGAGTGTGTTATGATCCATCGTGGAGATGACTGGAATCTGTGGAAGAGCAAGAGTCAGATGAAGGCTGCAGAGGTCTGCACAGCAGGGCTGCTGGACTGAAAGTGAGATCCAGGTGAGTTCCTCCCCCTTTTTATAGGCAATATAGGTTTTCCACTAGGTGTCCTTTTGCATCCTCTAGGCATCCTCTAGACATCCTTAATATCCGAGATATGTCCCCTCTGCGAATTTTTTTTCCGTTTTAAATGCTTTGTACGCAAGCTACATCCGCTTTCATCCTTTCTCCGTCCATGCTACTAAAGCTGCACGTCCGTTCCGTGTCCGTTTCGCTTCCTCCCTGTGTCTGTTTTCCGCTGGAGCGGATTTGAGTTGCGCGGATGCGCAGCGTATGCCTAGCGGGTGTAGCGGACGCGTAACGGATGACGACGGATGCAGAACGGATGTTCCCCGTATGTGTTGCGGATGCAGAACGGACGCGTTGGATACATTTTCCGCTCAAAAAGTTTTGAGCAGCTCAAAACTTTTTGAGCGGATGGAACCTCAGTCGACGGATGCTGGACGGATAGAGAGGATGAAAAGCGGAGGCAGTGAGTGCAGAATGGATGAATCGTGTTAACCAATGGATGGCAAGTGTTTCTCTCCGTTTTACATCCTCTTTCCATCCATTGGTGCAGTGTGACATGGGCTTTAATTAGTGAATCATCTCAATCATTCTAATCAGTTTCATGATCTTAATTCTTCTTAATGATTTCATAATCATTAATAAAACATTCCTCCCTTTCTTTCCTAAACATATGTATAAAAGTTGTACTTTATTACCTACATTTTTTTTGAGTATAGGAAAACCATATAGTTGCAAAAATGCCATTGTGTTATCTTTAGAGGAACACAGCTAACTGAAAGGATGACACATTTGTAGCAGAGTTATTTCCCTCCCCCATGAAAACTGCTATACAAAGGCCCATATGTCTGCGCATACACATATTTTTAAATTATATAGCTGCCCATTTACCAGAAGAATTCTGAATTGTACAAGATAAAAAGACATTATGAATCTTACTACTATACACACTCTTATCTTTTTCCCTCCTCCTCTCTCTCCCACACTTTTATACATATCAATCAAATGCATGCATCATTAAGGACATTCAAAATTAATGGATCCAAGAAAGGACCATTTTGAAGAACTGCAGAGTATTCTCGTTTTCTCTGGACCCTATCATTCCTAGGTGGGGGTTTCTTCTCCAGAAGTGCTTCAAGTGGTGGTCCACTATTAAAAAGCCCTCTCTTGTCCTGTCCATTATATACTGAACACTTGAATGATTTTAGTTTGGAGGGGCTTTATGTTCTGAAATTATGGAATTACATCTCCTGAACTGTTAAAGAATTTTGTCATAATCTGGAGGGAAATGAAACATTCTGGAATTCAGAAGAGTCCACTCCTAGGCTGATAAACTATGCATGCCCTTTGATAACATGCATTGAGATATAGATAGATATAATCCAAATAATTTATTTTCATTCTCTTTTTGAAGGGTGCAGATAAAAGGGTATAGCTATTTGTTTATTCCAGGAGCTATGGCAGTTCATTGAGGGCACTGTTTTAATTCAATTTTCAAAAGTCGTGTACTGGTCAGTTGGAAGGATAAATGTTTAGCTCCTGATTTTTCTGCCTTTCCTTTAGCATTTTACATCCATAGAAGTGACGATGATTGAAGATTGGCTTGAAACTGGTTTGTGAAGGATTGGAAGATGAAAAACAAATTTTAAGAAATGCTGTATCTGACTGTTCCATGAGTGTGAAAGATTAAAAGTCAACTATGTCAGATTGCATAGGTGTAGATAAAAAATATGAATGGGACTGTGCAATATGCACATTTATGTATTAAAATGGGAAGAAGATCAAGAAAGTGATAATGTAGTTCTGTGTTATCTTCCTTATAGAGGAAGATACTTTCCTTATATAGAGTTCTGCTTATACTAAAATGCCTGCATCAGCATCTACCATCTGACAAGAAGGCTTGTCTAGAAAGCAAGATAGACTTATCATCCATCATCTGAATATTTATAGCACAACTGCTTTAATAAAGATAAGGTGATAATGAAGGAATACAGGAAGACTTTATCTAGGAACAATTCCTAATGGATCAGTACTAACTTGAGTGCAAGTAATATGTGGACCACTCCTGGAATTCGTTCTCTTTACAGCAAAATACACTTTAGATTTCAAAGGACTGCTATATAATAAGGACAAATCGGTCAACATCATCTGTGAATAAAATGAAAGAATTAGAATATGTATATAAAAGCTGATTATACCAACGTATTACATCCAAAATGTCATACTAAGATTTATTAACAGAATAAAGTCTGTAACAAAGCTGTGGTATTGGGAGTGGCATTTCTTTAGTACTGGATTTCGCAGCCATTCAAATTTGAACAGAGCATTTCAGGAGCCTGTATTTAAAATACCTGAAATAAGATATGAAAGCACTAATTGCTAGATTTTTTTTAAAGGGCTCATGGTAAATATTTTAAAGAAACTTGTGTTAGATAAGCTAGAGTGATTTTAGTTAGAATTAGTCCTTGAACAATTTATCTTCAGGCTGTACTAGGGAAAATAGAGAAGGTGCTGAGTATCTCCTCACTGGTTGTGAATTGACTCTAGAAGGGAACAAAAGAGTTCACAGAGGTTCAAGCCTACATGAATCAATGACTTGGGACTGCTGAAATCCTGCTGTTGAGAATATGTTGGGAGCTAACATTTCTCAGGACTGAAATATCTGTTAAGTCAATCAGTATTCACTTGTTCCAAGGATAAGGAGCATAAGGCAATGTTCATCAAGTTGTGGGAGAGATGGGAAGAAGTGTTATAATTAAGTTCTGCTGGTATTAAGTAAATCCACTTAATATTTACAGAGGACAACCAGTTGTTTCAAATGAAGTTGTTTCATTCCATCAAAGATTGATATCTTTATTGGTCATACCTTACACTGAGCAACTTTTTCTGAATTCAGTCTTGGAGCCTGATGTTTGGTCCATTCCAGTTGGTATTTCTGATGATTTGTTGTTAAAAAAAGTCAGTGCGTGTGCTTGAGGAACCACTACAGATAACATTTTTAGGCACAGAAAGCCACATATATGAATGTGCTTCCCTTTTCCCCTAGGTGCTGGTTGATTTGACTCAGATGCTCCTGGCATTTGAAAGAGACTCTGAATTCAATGAAATTGTATAGCAAAACTGAAGCATAATCTCTGCAGATTTTTAAGAAGAGGGTCAAAAGTTCTGTGATAGATCATGTACATTCCTTTCAGAAGATTCCAGTGAGTTCTCAGCAATTTTCAAAAAGATTTAACAAACATTTGCCTGAATGTTGGAGGACAATTACCAATCAGTGCTTGATCAGATGACCCCAAAATATGATTTGGTATAGGACAGCATTCAATATTCTTAAATGGTTTTAAAAGTTTTTTTTTTTTTAATGCAGTGCTTGAAACTATATTCTGCCTGAAACTCTGAGGATTTATGCTTTTGGATACAAACGTATTGAGTTAGATTGACAGTATAAGTAATTTCCTAAATTTAAAGACAGTGTAATTATTAACAAACCATTGAATTATTATTTAACTGCTGCCTGTAATGAATTATTGTGTGAAGTCTTGCAAATATGATTAAGATTAATTGTTAGGAAAAATATTCAACTGGTTAGGTGAATAATTTATACAGATCTTTGTTATGCAGCTAAATCAGGAAACTATAGAAAATTGTATGAAGATCTTGGTTGGGTTTGATACTTAATTTGGTACTGATGACAATGTACCAAATTAAGTTTGGTGCTGATTACAAAGTACTTAACATAATGTTTGGGGTAAAGGTAAAACAGTACTATTACAACAAAACACATAACGTATTTAACACCATATTCTCTCTTCTGTTTTTATTTCACTGTTTAAAATCCTTGGTTACCAGAGACTTCACTTGTTCCAAGAACTTGATGTAGTCTCTGTTTGACCTAAAATAATCAATATTATTATCTAAATTGCTTTTTGCTTATCTGTTATTTAATGTTGGAAGAAAAATTAAATCTATCCTGTAATCTGTAAATCTTTCTCCTTTAAATGTCATAGGAACATAAAAAGAACCCTGCTAAGTCATTCTGAGAGCAGTTTCATACCATGGAGAATTCAGAAGGAATATATATGTGCAAAACTTTCTCCCACAAGTGGTCTCCAACAGCTGGTTTTTTTAACACATGTTTCCTCTAAATCTACATAATTGCTAGCTATTGGTATTCCTAGCTATTCTCTAAAAATTAATTCAAGCCTCCTGAAGGCCACACACAAGCAGGGCATGATGGACTTGTCCGGAATGGGAAGAAGATGACCATGAAGATCAGCTGTGGGTAGCAGTGCTGGCAGAGTACAGGGAAGCAGAAGTCATAGGCAGCAGAGCAGCAGGGGAAGCAGGGTGGCAAAATATAGGGCTATAGTGTTGGCAGGATGGCCAGAAGAGCAGAGATGAGGTAGGGAGTGAGGGCAGCTGAAGCATAGGTGTGCGCAGCAGACAGAAGAAGCATTCAATAAGAGCAATACCCACATAGAATGTCCACTTCTTGAATCCTTTCACATTTACCAATAAATGGGGACTGATCTAATTACTACAACCATGACTACCAAAAGGAGGACAGGATGAAAGGCTGAGTAAACCTTGAGCAGGTCAGGATCAAACTCCTGATTGTGGGCAATTAGCCTGCAGTACTGCATTCTAACCACTGTACTACCAGAGTTTTAGAATGCAGCTACTTTTGTGTTACTCTCATGTAACACCATGTTCCAAGAGCTGTCTGGTTGTTAGTTAATTTCTGTGTGCAATTTAAATTGGCTATAAAGTCATTTTTGGTTTTGGATCTGGTATCTTTAGGGTTGTCTGTTTGATGTAGAATCTGCTTCCTCAGTGCCTACAAATAAGTAGTGACTTCGAAGAGTCCCCATTTATTGGTAAATGTGACAGGATTTAAGAGATGGACGTTCTCTGTGGGTACTCCTCTTATTGAATAGTCTTTACCAGGGTGAAGGATAGCTATTTCCTTTCAAGTGTTGCAGAACAATCTTATTTCAAACCATATTGGTTAAGTATGGTGCTCTGAACATATGCATATAAATGATTATGTTGTGTCATTGCAATTATATTATGATTACTACCATATTATTTTAGACTGCTAATAATAATGATATCTATTCCAAACTGAGTTTCTTGGAATTATCTATGACTGAACTGATTAAAAACATCAATCAATCAAAATGTATGCATAACTTTCAGGATCAGTGATGGTTTACTTCTATGTAATAATTTATGAAATTGTTGTTCTGGCCTTGTTGTACATCAACATTGTGGGACCCAATGTTTAACAGACTTTTGGTTTTATCCAAGTATATTAACAAATCAGTTTATAGATTTATCATCACTGGTTTTCCATTTCAGTATGAATATTTCAATGCTGTTCTCATTAATGAACGAGATGAAGATGGAAACTTCTTAGAACTGGGAAAGGAATTCATCCTTGAACCAAATGACCATTTCAATAATTTGCCTGTGAATGTCACATTGAGTGATGTCCAAGTGCCAACAAATATGTACAATAAAGGTAAGGAAAATGTTTTCTAATATATCGTTTAGCAATGTCAACATACCTTTGTTAATACCAATTTCTGTTGATATAATGTCCACTGAAAATGGAGATGAATGCATTTCCATGATATCTTTAAAATAAAGCTTAATAAAATATTTATTTAATAGTTCAATCATAAAAAATAATGTGTGTATAATTTCCCATTTTAGTGTTGCATCTTCATTTGGGTTCTATATAGAATGTTTGGGGATCGGCATAATAATCTATAATCTTCCATTTAAAATTATTATTGTTGGGTGACCAATTATTTGATAAAGTTGGAATATCAATGGTGAGACTAAATATGTTGCAAAATAAGCATCTTCTCCATCGACTACATTCTGGACAATGATCTACAAAATCTCAAGGTTTTGCGAAATATAAGCAGTAGCTTTATGAAAGTATTCCATCTCCCTTCTCACTGATCTAATATTTGCTATTCAGTATTTTCAGACAAAAATCCTTCTCACTGAGTGAAATGACAACTATATATGGAGGGAAATTACTATTTAATAAACAGTACTAGTACTGATGTGCATAACTGAAAGAAGGTGGAAAAGACCCAAAATATTTTTTACACAACTCTTGTATCTTGGGCAATTCAACTTCTTTGCATAACAGAGCATAGTCCTTTGTTCTATTTGCTTAGCCTGCTTTAAAAGCCCATTCTCATTCTCTAAAAGGGAAAACATGTTTCACATTTGCCCTCATGTGATATATAGACTAGCTTCAGTTGATATTGCACTGCACAGGTCATCACTGATTTTATTTTTTGTTTATCTATATCCCACCTGAATTATTTTTATAAACAACTAAAGGCAGCAAATATATCCAACACATCTTATTTTCCCCATAACAATAACTCTTTGAGTAAGGTTAGTTAAGAGAGAGTGATTGGTCCAAGGTCACCCAGTTGGTTTTCATGGTAAAGACAGGAATTGAATTCATGGTCTCTTGCTTTCGAGCCAGTTTAATGACTAAGATAGAACTCTAATTAACAATCTCCTAGTTGCTAGCTTAGTATCTTAATCACTGCACCAAACTGATTCTTTATAGCATGTGATACTTAATTCTAACTTTCACCTCATGGAGTGTCAGCTAAGATCATTTTTAAGACCTCATTTAGCCATATCAGCTGTATTATTATGGCAGGAAATGCCTAGAAAAATGTTTTATCTCCACTGATCTCCAGTGATGAAAAGATGCTTTGACAAAATGCTTGTCTACTACCTACATTTACATCTTTCCAGACACCAACTTCTTTTATTCTCCAAGATATTTTACTTATTGGCTTTATGCTGATCTGCTATTTAAAATCTTAGCATTAATATTTCATTATGTGCTGTATACTTTATTAGGTTTTTGCTTGAATTATAAATAGTTTTTTCTTAAAAAATTAAGGTTGAGTACATATTTACTGAACACAAAATGATCAATGGGGTTTGGCATCAAACCTGCTGTTTCTTTCAATAATTTTCAACTGTTTAATCACATTGTAGCATGTGATTAACTTTTTGATTAGCATTGTTTCATTATTGCCACAAATTCAAAGGTGTTTTCTCCCAAGACAGCAGAAAAGGTTGAATGTTTCATCGTCTTGAAAGCTGCCTTTCATTTGAAGAAATGGTGTATCATAAGTAGGTAAATCTTATTCAAAATGGGGTTTAGGATCTAACCCTTTCAAAAATATGGTCATCCATTCTGACTGACATCTTTCCTACTTTTCCCCCCTTCTGCTCAGCAGATTACAACAGCACATTTTGCCAGTAAAACTGAAATAATGTCAGGCACAAAGAATCATGATCAATTGTTAAGTTCCAGTTAAGACGATTTATTGCTCAAGCCTATACACAAGAATCTAGTTACTATTGCTGCTAGATAAGAGTTAATGGAATTCAATGAAGGTTGGTCTTGGATTACTTGTGGCAACATAATGACTCCAAACTTTTTAACTCTGCCCCCAGACTCTGCCTCTTCTACAATTAATTGCTGATAGGAGCTGCTTTTAGGACTCTTGAAATTAGACTGAGGTCCAAAGATTGGTGGAAGCCCTTGGTGGAAGCATTTCTGATCATTCTTTAGTACAATTATTTCAGGGGACTGACTATTTGTTTAATTTTTTAAGTTAGAATCATATTATTAAAATATAAGGAACAGAGTACAGGAGACAACCAAAGCCTTTTGTATTAAATTTGCCTCTTCCAGTGTTCAAGCTTTGTTTATTCTGCCATTGCACTGAAACAGGCCTGTTTCTCAACTGTAACAGATCATTGAAATTCAGTTGTATGTGTTTGTGTGTACGTGTGTGAATAATCTCCCCTCAGCTCTGCAACCTCTCTCATCTAAATCCCTGGGTTTGTCATAGTTCCATTTGGGTTGTATTTGGGCCAACTTGTACACATTTTATAACTGCTTCTTTATCCAAGAAAGTAGCCTGATGTCATTGTGGGAGTTTAACTAAAGCCAAAAAAAAAAAAAGCATCTGGGGAAGCAATGTATTAAAATGAAATATACCTGTAAAACATTCAAAATCTCTGTAAAACACTCAAAATAAAGTAATACATTTAATAGCAATCCATATAAAAACACATTTCTTCCAATCCTGCTATAAATGAAAAAAAAACCTATATAATATTTTGAGTAAACAATTTGGAGGAATTCCCCATCAGCTCAGAAAATAACTCCCAGTGGAATACTACACTTTCCGTATTTAAAAAAATAATCACTGTCCTACCCCATCAATCTCTTTACACTCTATTGAGTTTTTAGAGTATTCAGAAAATTATTTTACCTGGGTTACCAGAATTTTAGCAATTTTTCCTTGATAAATGGTAAATATTTTTAGGAATATCTTTAGGCATTATTTTCAATGGGATATACAGTATGTTTTAGTTCAACTCAACAGATAAAAATAAAACAGACAATATATTGCTGCAAAATTGTACTTTTAGCTTTCATATCAAAATATGCTGAAGAAAGATATGGAGTGATCTGGACTAATTTCTAGTAATTATACTGGGTTATGCTCATTGACACAGTATAGCAGGGCAAATTATGTATCAATGACATCTTAAAAGTATTTAGTATTTATTTGATTTGTCAATCGCTTACAAGATACAGGTATAAGAAAAAATATAGTTTTGAATACATGAGATAGATACTTAAAAAAACAATAGGACAGGGACGGTAGGCACAATTGGTGCGCTTATGCACACCCCCGACAGGCCTTTTAGGAAGGGGGTGAAGTCAACAGTAGACAGTCTAAGGTTAAAGTGTTTGGGATTTGGGGCAGAAATCACAGAGTCAGTAGAGTATTCCAAACATTGACCATTCTGTTGCTGAAATTGTATTTTCTGCAGTCAAGTTTGATGCAGTTAACCTTGAGTTTGTATCTATTGTGTATCTATTGTATTGTTATGATTAAAGCTGAAGTATTCATTTGCAGGTAGGACATTACAATGTATGATTTTATATGCTATATTTAGATCAGACCGGAGGCAGCATAGTTCTAGGTTTTTTGGTCTAGAGTTTCAAGTCTGGTGGCATAAGGTATTCTGCAATGAGTAGAGGAGCAGAGAGGTCTTCTTGTGAAATATTTCTGGACTTTTTCAATTGTGTTAATATCAAATACATGATATGGGTTCCTGACTGATGAGCTGTATTCAAGTATAGGTTGAGCAAATGTTTTGTATGCTCTAGTTAGTAGTGTGACATTACCAGAGAAGAAGCTATGTAGGATTAGATTAACAACTCTTAATGCCTTTTTGGCTATGTAGTTACAGTGGGCTCTAGCACTTACATCATTAGAGACGAGTACTCCAAGGTCCTTGACAAAGTTTGGAGCCTCAACAAGGTCTTGACTATTTAAGGCCCTGTCACACTGCCCAACGGATGCAAAACGTATGTAAAAAGGACACAACGGACGAGAAAAATGTTCCATCCGTTGTTATCTACTCTCAAAAGGGGCAAAAATTTGCATAACCGGAGCGGATAACACGGAAAGGAACGGACGCGGGGAGGATGCAGGGCAGATGGAAAGCGGATGCGGAACGGAAGCACAGCGGATGGAAGCGGATGGGAGCGGATGGCACATCCGCTAGGCTTCCAGGGGACTTCAGCAAAGCGGACGTGGAACGGATACAGCGGATGCATAGTGGATGAAGCGGATGCAGAGTGGAAGCCTAGCAGATGCAGAGCGGAAGCCGAACAGATGCTGAGCGTTAATTGCGCATGCGGGGGGATACATTGCGTAAGCCACGCAGATATAAAGGGAAGCAGCTCGCACGTGGGCAGCATTCGGAGGAAAGACCTGCTCCTGGATACATCGAGGCCTTGCCTGCATGCCTGCCTGCAAGCCTTACTGCCAGCCTTCCTGCAAGCCTGCCTCCAAGCCTCCTGGCCAGCCTCCCTGCTAGCCTTGCTCTCTGCCTGCCTGCCAGCCTTCCTGCCAGCCTGCTTGCCAGCCTTGGTGCCTGCCTGCCTGCCAGGCTTCCTGCCAGCCTCCCTGCCAGCCAGCAACCCCACAACCATGGGGAAGAAGCGAAAGCCTCAGCAACCTGCCGCCATCCCTGGCAAGAGGGACAGGGCAACCCTACCGCCCCCTGTCCCTGACTCTGCTTCTGCTGAGGCTTCTGCTGCTCGGGCTCGCTCTTCTGGTGCTGGAGGTTCTGCTGAAGCTGCTCCTGGCAGTGGTGCTTCTGCTGGTGCTTACTCTGCTGAAGCTGCTCCTGGTCCTGCTGGTCCTGCTGGTCCTGCTCGTGCTCCTGGACTTGCTCGTACTGCTCGTACTGCACATGCTCCTGGTCTTGCTCGTCCTGCTAGTCCCGCTCGTGCTCCTGATCCTGCTCATGCTGCTGCTGGTGGTGCTGCTGCTGCTGGTGGTGGTGCTGCTGCTGCTGCTGATCCTGCTGCTGCTGCTGGTGCTGTTGCTGCTGCTGATCCTGCTGGTGCTGCTGCTGCTGTTGCTGCTACTGATGATGATGATGATTATGATCCTGCTGGTGATGATGATGATGATGATGATGATGATGATGATCCTGCTGCTGCTGGTGGTAGTGGTGTGGAGGAGCAGCCCCTACTACCTGGGAGCCCCTCTGATGAGGGCCCATCATGTCCTGCCAAAGGGAGGAAGAGGCGTATGCGACAACAGGAGAGGAGGCAATACTATATTGAGGAGGAACACGAGGATGAGGTGCTGGAGTGGCTGAGAGAGAATGACTATCTGTGGCGGAAGGGACACCGGCTGTACAGGGACACCAAAAGGAAGCAGGCTGCTTGGAGAGAGAGGGTGGAGAGTATGGGTTACACTTCGGAGGTGCTCCTCGGCTGGTGGAAGCACATGCACACCTGGTACGGGAAGCTGCACCTCAAAAAATCTGGCCAGGCCACGGTTAAGCTGACGGACAGAGAGACCTATGTCATGGCCAGGTGCAGCTTCCTGGAGGGTGAGATCCGCCACCGAGGAGCACCAGCAGCCCCTCTCACTACCCTCTCTCTCCGGCAGCCTGCTGAGAGTCAGTCCCTGTCTCCAGGCAGGTTTCTGTGGAGCGTGCCACGGCGGAGAACCCGCGGACAGGTGTTGTGTTAGGGATAACATTGTTCACCCTAACTGTTTTAGGTGAAATACTAACTATGAATCATAGTTAATGTATGCAGCTTTAAATGTAAAATGGCAATTGTGGGTGTGGTTATGAAAACCATATAAAAGTAGCAAGGCTACAGCTTGCTCTCTCTCTCTCTGGCTTTGATGATCCCTGATTACTGCTTGGAAGCAAGACTGCATTGCTCGAACGGGAGAGACAACAACGGACTGATTTATGTGAACTGACAATCGGATATTCTACATGGACTTTGCTAACTGAATATCCCTGAATGGACTGACTACATGGTAAATGGATTTGGACTGTTTTTGACTATGCTATAAACTTATATTGGAATAAAATATATTCTTGATAGCACAAGCGTATCTGTTATTTTTACTGTATGTTAATAAACATACAAGCTTAGCTCACTCATTTATCTGTGTGCCTATCTGACTAACGCTGCACATTCTGTTTTGCTTGTCTACCTAACCCTGGTTGGGGAACCCAGGCTTAACATGTTGTAACCATGGTGGAGCGCGTGGAGGACTCCCTGGTGCAGTGGGAGAAAGGAGAAATCGGGTCCACCACAGTTGTAGCTGCATCCACCACCACCCAGCTCCACCTCCACAGAAAGGCAGAGAGCCAGACAGCAGGAGGGGCAGAGCCACACTGTCCTGCTGGAGATCAGGGACACCATCCACACCAGCATAGATCTCCTCTCTCAGCTGGTCAACACCGACTCCTCATCCTCCAACCGCAAGCCCTTCCTCACCTATGTCAACCAGACCCTCAGGAACATGGAGGAACCCCAGTACCAGGTGGTGAAGGACCGGATCACCGAGCTGCTTCACAACCCTCCAGACCCAGAGGAAACTTCTCCCACCCAGTCCAGGTCTGCTCCTCCACCCCAGGTGATGTCCCTTCCATTCCAAGGCTTCCCACAGCCCCTCACCTACCAGGGCTACGGCTACCGGGAGGTCCAGCAGCACAGGCAGCAGCCCTTCCCAGTCCAGGTACAGAGTCATCTGGCGACACCGTTGCCACTGGTTCCACTGATGCCACCGATGCCACCCACGCCAATGATGCCACCGACGACAGCAATGCCACCCACGCCAGTCCTCACCCAGCTGCAGACCAGACAGCCCCACTACACTACTCCTTCCTCCACCCCACAGCCAAGCCCGGCCAAGCCCATCTGTCACCAGTACTGTGTCTCAGGAGGTTGCGCTGCTTCTTCCCTTCACGTGAGGCTCTGTTGCGGCCTTGCACATCCTCAGTGTCTATCAGGTTTCGCCCTTGCCTCCATTCCCCAGGCTCCATGTCCCCATTGCCTTGTTGGAGGTCCACGAGCCTGTTCTGCAAGACTGGGTAGCCGGTGCGCATGAGATTGTGCAGGATGCAGCAAGTTTCCACGATCCTCTTCACGATCTGTGGGCGATGCTGCATAGTAGTGAGAAGTACCTGGAACCTGTTGGCCAGGATGCCAAAGGTGTTCTCCACCACCCGCCTTTCCCTGGACAGCCTGTAGTTGAAGATCCTCTCTTCACGGGTGAGGATTCTGGAAGTGTAGCGCTTCATGAGGTAGGTTCTGAGGGAGCCCATGATGAGGTTGCCTTCCAGCCCCTCCTTGAGGTCACTGGCATTGTATACCTGGGCATCTGAACATGAGCCGTTGCCTGAAGCATCGATGTACATGAACTTGTAGTCAGCATCGACCATGGCAAAGAGGACGATGCTGAAGAAGCCCTTGTAGTTGAAATAAGTGGAGCCCGACTTGGGTGGTGCTTTCCAGGCCATGTGCTTGCCGTCTATGGCTCCAATGGTGTGGGGGAAGTTCCACCTCTGATACCACTGCTCTGCAACTTTCTTCCAGCCTTCTTCAGTGGAGGGGCACTGGAGGAGCTCCTCCAGGTATTCTTTGATGATGGCCTGCACCACTTCTCTGACCACAATGCTGATGGTGTTGTGTGGCACCCTCCAGCCATACTGCATGCTCCTGTAGGTGGTCCCTGAGGCCAGATGGTGCAGAGTGAGTGCCACCTTGAGCCCAGGTTCCAGGCTGGGCCAGAAGTTGGTGTTTGCCTTGGTCAACTGGGTGTCAACCGCTGCACAACTTCGTCAAACATGGCTGGAGGCATCCTCATGAAGTTCTGGAATGCCCGAGTGTCTTCGTTCCTCAGCTCCACCATCAGTTTGTTGTACATTCCGTACTCTGCTGTTCTCCCGATCCATCTTCGGACCCAGACGCTTCTTGGCCACCTCTTTTTTTCCCGTAGTAGAGTTCACAGAGCCTGTAGATGGCTTCACACTGTTGCAGAAGGATGGTGGCTGCCAAAAGGACTGTGTTACGATCCACGGTTGACATGACTGGATGCTGTGGAAGAGCAAGAGTCAGATGAAGGCTGCAGGGGTCTGCACAGCTGGGCTGCTGGGCTGAAAGTGAGATGGAGGTGAGTTGCTCCCCCTTTTTATAGGCAGTATAGGTGTCCCTTTGCATCCTCTAGGCATCCTCTAGACATCCTTAATATCCGAGATAGGCCCCTCTGTGAACGTTTTTTCCGTTTTAAATGCTTTGTTTCCGTGCTGCATCCGTTTGGCATCCGTTCTGCATCTGTTCCGTGTCCGTTCTGCTTCCTCCCTGCGTCCGAGCGGATGTGAGTTGCGCGGATGAGGAACGGAAGCCTAGCAGATATAGTGGATGCATAACGGATGCAGAACAGATGCCTAGCGGATGCTTCGCGGATGCAGAACGGATGAATTGGATACATTTTCCGTGCAAAAGTTTTGAGCAGCTCAAAACTTTCTGAGTGGATGAAACGTCCATAAACGGATACTGGACGGATATAGTGGAAGCAAAACGGAAGCAGTGAGTACAGAACGGATACATCGCGTTAACCAACGGATGGCAAGCTTTTTTGTACGTTTTACATCCTCTTTGCATCCGTTGGTGCAGTGTGACAGGGGCTTTAGCTTGTATTTTATTTTCTGATTTTTTCTGCCAATATGCAAGACAGCGCATTTATTTGTTGAGATTTGAAGTTGCCATTTGATAGACCATTCTGATACCTAGTAGTATTGTCTGTGATGTTGAATAGCTTTACATTGTCAGCGAAGAGAACGCAGTTGCTCTTAATATGATCACAGAGGTCATTTATGTAGAGTATGAAGAGAGTTGGTCCGAGAACACTGCCTTGGGGGACACCACTGTTGACAGGTACAGAATTTGATAGGACACTCCCAATTTTGACCATTTATTGTCTGTTTGACAGGAATGCTTCTATCCAGTAATGTAGGTGTCCAGAGATACCATAAGATTTTAATTTTAGTCGTAGTTTGTTGTGTACCACTGAATCAAAAGTTTTACAGAAGTCTATGTAGATTGTGTCTATTGCTTTGCCCTGATCAAGTTGTGTAGTCCATATGTTTTTGCAGTGTAAGAGTTGCAGGTTACAGGATAGTTTTTTTCTGAAATCAAACTGTTTATTAGAGAGTAGGTTGTTTGCCTCTAAGTGGAGGATAATGGATTGGTTAATGATTGATTTCATGACTTTACAGGTCATGGACTTTGCAGCATAAGATGATTGGTCTGTAATTTTCAACTCGGCTGGGGTCTCCCTTTTTGAAGATGGGGATGATGACCATAGCTTGTGACCATAGTTTTGGCAAGGAGCTGGTCCTGAAAGATTTTTTAAAGTTTATGCTCAGAGGTTTGGCTTTGGCAGTGGATAGCTTTTTTAAGAAGTAGGTACATATTCTGTCTGGTCGAATAGATAGGGATGGTTGTTAGGAATATGAGTCACCCAACAGCTATTTTGGTTGGACAATATATAAACCAGGATAGACATTTTAATTCTGTATCTTTAAGAAAATGCAAAAAGGTGTAATTGGGTGTGCTTTCTCAACATTTTTGGATTTGATGTAAGTCTGTTACTGAACTGTTTTTGACACTGGACTTTGTTACTGGATTATCCCTGGATTGAAAACTGACTGATCTTACCTGTGAATGACTTTGGACTGCTTGTTTCAACTTTGCAATTGAAAGTAAAAAACCTACATTTACTGTGTGCTGTGTGTGTATTATTCAAACACTTCTCTCAAATACATCTCCCTGTATGCGCTTTCTCTAAACAAGGAATTACCTCAACACTGGTTATGGGCCCAGGCCACACCAGGCTCAGATAACTGAGCGTTGGTGTGAATACACAGTATTGTATACAGGCAGCTGTTTACTATTTAATTGTGGGTTACTATCCTGGTAAAGATGGCACAAGACACTTCAACAAATCTATCACTGATAACCCGGTTGGATGGAACAAACTATGTTTCCTGGTCTATGAAGTGCAATCTACTTCTGCATAGAGAAGTTTTATGGACTGTAGTTCAAGATCCACTGGGTATAAATGCTTGGGATCCAAATAATGAGGACTATGCCAAGAACCTTGCTGACTTTAAACAGAACAACGAATGAGCTCTTTGTATTATTGGACTAACACTGAGCGACCAGCTGCTAGTCCATATTTGTGGAGAAGAGTCTGCTGCTAAGTGTTGGGAGAATTTGAAGAGGATTTATGTTCATGACAGTGAAGGTGCACACATACTTCTTACACGTAAACTGTTTAGAGCACGTCTTCTGAAAGACTGAGATATGTTAGCTCTTTTGTACTTCATGAAAAGAATTTTTCAAGTGCTACATGAAAAGGAACTGATATTTTCAGAGCTGCATCAAGTTTACATCATTCTTTCCTCATTGGATGAAAGTTATGATGATTATGTATCTTCACTGGAAGTCCTGCCCAGAGATGAACTGACATTAACTGACATAACCGGAAGATTGTTAGAAGAAGCATGAAGATGGTTGGATAGGGACCAACTGAGGAAGGAACAACCACAAGAAGAGGATTTGTCTTCAACTGCCTATACTGTTAGGAAATGTTTTTCTTGTGGGGCTAGAGGACATATAGCTAGATTCTGTAAGAAAGGAAAACAACAGAATACTAGTAAACACCAGAAGGCTAAGAAGAATGTTAATTTAGCTATGTCTAGCAATTCAACTGTAAACCATTATTTGTGGGTTGTTGATAGTGGAGCATCGCAATGCATTACTAAAGATAGAAAAAGATTTGTAAAGATGTCTATGAGTAAGCAACATATATCATTGGCAAATGAATGGAAGATTAAAGCATCAGGTTAAAGCTACTGCATATGTTCTTGTATAAATGAACATTTAACAATGTATATATATCTAAACTGAAATTGAATTTGATTTCAGTAAGGGCTTTAGTTGATCTTGGTTATGTAGTAACCTGTAGAGGAGATAACTGTATAACAGAGAAAGAGGGTAAAAGTGTTACTGCTAATTTAGAGAATGATTTATATGTAATACATGACCAGTTGAAGATGGCTAACACAGTTTATAACACATGATGAATGTATACATTTACGGCATCGATGTCTGGGGCACATTAATTTCAAAATGCTCAAACAAATTGTTGAATTGTCAGAGGGAGTAAAATTGAAACCCTGTAGCAAGTATTTACACTGCAATCCTTGTAGCCAAGAAAAGAGTAAGGTTACTCCAGCAAACAGGCTTAATGGGTTTTAGACCAAAGAACCTTTAGAGGTTGTGTTTGCTGACATAATTGGTCCTAAGAAACCAAGCTTAGGAGATACCTGCTATATTTTGAGTATTATGGACCATTACTCACGATACGGTTTCTGCTATCTTTTGAAAAACAAAATAGAAACATTCCAACATTTCTTTAACTGGCTAAGGTTGCTGAGAGAAAAATGAAAAGTAAAGTAATTACTTTCGTTACTGATAATGGGACTGAGTTTGTTAACAAAAGATTCCAAACAATGTTGAAATTGGCTGGTGTTGAGCATAAATGTTCTGCAACTTACAGACCACAACATAACTCGTTTGTAGAATGAAAAGGGCAAACATTACAAGCCATGGCTCGCAATATGTTATCTGATTCAGGTGTGTCTGAAACACTGTGGGGTGAGGCCATAATGTGTAGTAATCATGTTTTAAACAATGTAGTTAACACAACAACTGGAGAATTGCCATTCACTCGTTGGCATGGCAGAAAGCCAAATTTAAGTTACCTACACACATTTGGAGCTCCAGCATGGATGCATATTCCCTCACAAGTAAGACTGAAAGAGCAACATAGAGCTAAGTTATTTTTTGTAGGTTACGAAGCCAACCACAGATCATTTAGATTTTGGGATCAAGGCACAGCTCATGTTTATTATAGTGCTAGTGCAAAATTTCTTGAGCAAGTTGGATGGGATAAACTGGAACAGGAATCCAGCAATGATATCATTATTGAATCCAAATAGTCCCTAAAGATAAAATCAGTAAACCACGAATAGCCATTAAAGAGGAAGAACAGGAGGAAGTAGGAGAACAGGCACAGGAGGAGGTCGAAGAACAGGAGCAGGTGGCACAGGAAAGTCCACCAGTGAGCCTGTATTACCAAGACGTTCAACCCGAGAAACACGACCTGATAGACATCAGGCAAGTGTTGTATGCCAAGTGAATACAGTTCCAAGTAACTATAGTGAACTAAAACTGTATCCTGCTAAGGATCAAGCTGCTTGGCAGAAAGCAATGGATAAGGAACTGGATTCATTAAAAAAGTTAGAGGTATGTGAAAATGTTAAGTTACCACCAGGTAAACATGACATAGGATGTAAATGGATATATAAACTTAAGACAGGTGTAGATGGGACTGTTAGCCAAAAAGCCAGGTTAGTAGCACAAGGGTTCAATCAGACAGCAAATGACTACAATGAGGTGTTTGCACCTAGTCTGAAGACTACTACATTAAGGACAGCATTAGTGTGGGTAGCTAAGGAGAAATACATTATAAATCATTTAGATGTAGAGACTGCTTATCTGCATGCACCGTTGCAACACACAATATATATAAAGAAACCTTTAGGTCTCAAAAATGATAATACAACTGGTTGTTGGAAATTGAAAAATTATGGTTTGAAGCAATCAGGATATGAGTGGAACCAATGTACAGTTAAAGAATTAACGAAGACAGGTTTTGTAGAAGGCATAGCTGATCCATGTTTATTTAAAAGAGAAAGTAATGGTGTAATTTCATTGTTGCTATTGTTTACTGATGCATAGCATTAATCATCAGAACTGAACAAGAAGCTACTAAAATAATCTCACTGTTAGAACAGAAATTTAAGATAAAACAGTTAGGAGAAATCAAACAATATCTTGGTTTAAAGATAGATAGAATTAGGGGAGGATACAAAATCTAACAGGCAGATAATATTAACCAATTATTAAAAAAAATTAAAATGGAACTTTGTAAGCCGGCTAAAACACCGATGAGTCAGGATTTTAGCCATAATGAGCCATAGCCTATTTTTGATAAGAAGCCATAGCCTATTTTTGATAAGAATATTTATCAGTCCTTGATTGGTCATTTATCTTATCTCACTAATTGGTCAAGGCCAGATATTGCATACAGTGTTAATCAATTGGCTAGATTAACCTTGAGCCAACTGAATGCTGCTAAACGTGTGTTCAGATTTCTAAAACAAAGTATTATGCATTGTATTTGGAGCCTAAAGATGAACTGAGTTTAACTGCATATGCTGATGCAAGTTTTGCTACAGACATAAATACATGAAAATCTGCATCGGGTACTGTAGTATTATTGGGAAAAGCATTCATTGGATAGAGATCTATTAGACAGAAACATTTAAGTTTATCAACAATGGAGGCTGAATTCTCATGTTTGTCTTTACTATGTACAAATTTAGTTTTGTATGAGCAATTACTATTTGACATGGGAATTGATATCACAAATTCTATTGTAGTTTGTGAAGACAACCAATCAGCAATACAGATGGCTTCAAATATTGCTGTTAAAACAAGAATGAAACACACAGATTTAAGATATTTAAATGTGAGACAATGTGTGCAAAGTAAGATAATTAAAGCCCATGTCACACTGCACCAACGGATGGAAAGAGGATATAAAACGGAGAGAAACACTTGCCATCCATTGGTTAATGCGATGCATCCGTTCTGTACTCACTGCGTCCGTTTTTCATCCTCTCTATCCATCCAGCATCTGTCGACTGAGGTTCCATCCGCTCAAAAAGTTTTGAGCTGCTCAAAACTTTTTGAGCGGAAAATGTATCCAACGCGTCTGTTCTACATCCGCAACGCATACGGGGAACATCCGTTCTGCATCCGTCGTCATCCGTTACACGTCCGCCACATCTGCTAGGCATCCGCTGCGCATCCGCGCAACTCAAATTGGCTCCAGCAGAAAGCGACACAGGGAGGAAGTGAAACGGACGCGGAACGGATGCGCAGCGTTAGTAGCACGGACGGAGAAAGGATGAAAGTGGATGCAGCTCGCATACAAAGCATTTAAAACGGAAAAAACATTCGCAGAGGGGACCTATCTCGGATATTAAGGATGTCTAGAGGATGACTAGAGGATGCAAAAGGACACATAGTGGAAAACCTATATTTCCTATAAAAAGGGGGAGCAACTCACCTGGATCTCACTTTCAGTCCAGCAGCCCTGCTGTGCAGACCTCTGCAGCCTTCATCTGGCTCTTGCTCTTCCACAGCATCCATTGATGTCCACCATGGATCGTAACACACTCCTTTTGGTAGCTACCATCGTTCTGCAACAGTGCGAAGCCATCTACAGGCTCTTTCAACTGTTCTACGGGAAGAAAAGGAGGCGGCCAAGAAGCGTCTGGGTCTGAAGATGGATCGGGAGAAGAGCAGAGTACGGACTGTACAACAAGCTGATGGTGGAGCTGAGGAACGAAGACCCTCGTGCATTCCAGAACTTCATGAGGATGCCTCCAGCCATGTTTGACAAAGTTGTGGAGCGGCTGACACCCAGGTTGACCAAGCAGAGCACCAAATTCCGCCCCAGCCTGGACCCTGGGCTCAAGGTGGCACTGACTCTGCGCTACCTGGCCTCAGGGACCACCTACAGGAGCATGCAGTATGGCTGGAGGGTGCCACACAACACCATCAGCATTGTGGTCAGAGAAGTGGTGCAGGCCATCATCGAAGAATACCTGGAGGAGCTCCTCCAGTGCCCCTCCACTGAAGAAGGCTGGAAGAAAGTTGCAGAGCAGTGGTATCAGAAGTGGAACTTCCCCCACATCGTTGGAGCCATAGATGGCAAGCACGTGGCCTGCAAAGCTCCAGCCAACTTGGGGTCCACTTATTTCAACTACAAGGGCTTCTTCAGCATCGTCCTCTTCGCCATGGTCGATGCTGACTACAAGTTCATGTACATCGATGCTTCAGGCAACGGGTCAGCTTCAGATGCCCAGGTATACAACGCCAGTCACCTCAAGGAGGGGCTGGAAGGCAACCTCATCATGGGCTTCCCAGATCCAGAATCCCTGCCCAACGACACGCAAGATGTGCCCTACTTCATCGTGGGGGATGACGCCTTCTCCCTCAGAACCTACCTCATGAAGCCCCTACACCTCCAGATGCCTCACCCGTGAAGAGAGGATCTTCAACTACAGGCTGTCCAGGGCAAGACGGGTGGTGGAGAACGCCTTTGGCATCCTGGCCAACAGGTTCCACGTACTTCTCACCATCATGCAGCATCGCCCAGAGACCGTGAGGAGGATCGTGGAAGCTTGCTGCATCCTGCACAATCTCATGCGCACCGGCTACCCAGTCTTGCAGAACAGGCTCGTGGACCTCCAACAAGGCAATGGGGACATGGAGCCTGGGGAATGGAGGCAAGGCCGAAACCTGATAGACACTGAGGATGTGCAAGGCCCCAACAGAGCCTCACGTGAAGGGAAGAAGTAGCGCAACCTCCTGAAACACTGTTGCAACTCCCCAGCTGGAGCAGTGGAGTGGCAAGGCAGGATAATAGATGATTAATGGATGCTTCCTTCAGCCTGTCTCATCACACTGATGAGATTGGGCCATGTATGTTTGGTGGGCCTACAATAAACAGGCATTTCATAAAGAGTTGTGTTTATGTTCAAATGTGTGGATCAATGCTTACATTGTTATTGATAATGAAGGGCCAAAGGTGTGGCACCTGGGAGGGTAGACCATACAGTCCCAGTATGCTTGAACTGGAGGTTTATCTATCCCACAGCTATTACCCATCCCAAAGGTATCCCTGCCCATCCCACTGCTATCTTAACCCATCCCAAAGGTATCCCTGCCCATCCCACTGCTATCTTAACCCATCCCACAAGCATGCAAAGGCTTAAACCATTTCTAAAAGTTTCCACCAAGATTTATTGAAAAAAATAAATGAAGCAAGTGTGTGAAGCAAAGATAATCTTTATTAATAACAAGCTGTAAAAGAGAAATGATTCAAGTCAAGTGTCCAAATAAAGTCAACAGGTAGCCACCCAGTCTCTGGCACTCCTCTTGGTCACTCGGAGGTGTGGCCAGTCTCAGGGGTGAATGGTCCAGGTGCTGTGGAGGTGGCTGCTGCTGGAGTGCTGGTCTGAAGCGCCACTGGAGTACCTGGCCCCGAGAGGACAACAGGGGATGGTGTGTTGAGGAAGCTCTCAGACAGCTGGCTCAGCCCCGTTATGTTGAGAGCCCCTTCCTCCATGCCATGGGGTGTCAGCCCCAGTACCAATGACAGATGTATTGAGGCTGGGCTTGGCTGTGGGGTAGAGGAAGGAGCAGTGTAGTGGGGCTGTCTGGTCTGCAGCTGGGTGAGGACTGGCGTTGGTGGCATCTGTGGCATGGGTGGCATCGGTGGCGTTGGTGGCATCGGTGGCATCACTGGCACCGGTGGCGTCCGATGTACCTGTGTCTGGACTGGGAAGGGCTGCTGTCTGTGCTGCTGGATCTCCTGGTAGCCGTAGCTCTGGTAGGTGAGGGCCTGTGGAAAGCCTTGGAATGGGAGGGACATCACCTGGGGTGGAGGAGCAGGCCTGGACTGGGTGGGAGCAGGTTTATCTGGGTCTGGAGGGTTGTGAAGCAGATCGGTGATCCTGTCCTTCACCACCTGGTACTGGGGTTCCGCCATGTCCATGAGGGTCTGGTTCACATAAGTGAGGAAGGGCTTGCGGTTGGAAGATGAGGAGTCAGTGTGTACCAGCTGAGAGAGGAGATCTACGCTGCTCCTGATGGTGTCTCTTATCTCCAGCAGGACAGTGTGGCTCTGTCCCTCTGGTTTGCCTCTGTGCCTTTCTGTGGAAGTGGAGCTGGGGGTGGATGCGGGTTGCGCTGTGTCCTTTCTCCCACTGCGCCAGGGGGTCCTCCACGCACTCCGCCACGGGTACTACAGCTGTCAGGGGGTTCTCCGTCGTAGCACGCTCCACAGATACCTGCCTGGACACAGGAGCTGACTCTCTGCCAGAAGAGGACTCGCTCTCAGCAGGCTGCCTGAGAGAGAGGGTTGTGAGAGGGGCTGCTCCTCGGTGGCGGATCTTACCCTCCAGGAAGCTGCACTTGGCCATGATGTAGTCCTCTCTGTCCGTCAGCTTGACCGCGGCCTGGCCAGATTTCTTGTGGTGCAGCTTCCCGTACCAGGTGTGCATCTGCTTCCACCAGCCGAGGAGCACCTCTGAAGTGTAGCCCAGGCTCTCCGCCTTCTCTCTCCAAGCAGCCTGCTTCCTTTTGGTGTCCCTATAGAGCCTGTGTCCCTTCCGCCATAGATACTCATTCTCTCTCAGCCATTCTAGCATCTCATCCTCATGTTCCTCTTCTATGCTGTATTGCCTCCTCTCCCATTGTCGCGCTGCCTCTTCCTCCCTTTGGCAGGACTACATGAGCCCTCATCAGAGGGGCTTCCAGGTTGTAGGGGCTGCTTCTCCACACCACCAGCACCAGCAGCACCAAGAGCAGGACCAGGACGACCAGCAGGACCAGGACGACCAGCAGGACCAGGAGCACCAGCAGGACCAGGAGCACCAGCAGGGGCGGACCAGCAGGACGAGGAGCAGCGCCAGCAGAGTAAGCCCCAGCAGAATCCCCAGCACCAGAAGCAGCGCCAGCAGAGTAAGCACCAGCAGAAGCCCCAGCACCAGGAGCAGTGCCAGCAGAGTAAGCACCAGCAGAAGCACCACCGCCAGAAGCAGCAGCATCAGCTCCTCCAGAAGCAGCATCAGCAGAAGCCCCAGCCCCAGAAGAGCGAGCCCGGGCTGCAGAAGCCCCAGCAGAAGCAGAGTGAGGGCCAGGGGGTGGGAGGGTGGCCCTGTCCCTCTTGCCAGGGCTGGCAGCAGATGGCTGAGGCTTTCTCTTCTTCCCCATGGTTGTGGGGTTGCTGGCTGGCAGGCAGGCTGGCAGGCAGGCTGGCAGGCAGGCAGGCTTGAGAGCTGTGTCTGGAAGCAGGTCTTTCCTCTGAATGTTGACCTGCTTGGGAGCTGCTTCCCTTTATATCCGCGGGGCTGACGCAATGCATCCTCCCCGCATGTGCAGTGAACGCTAGGCATCCCCTAGGCTTCTGCTAGGCTTCCGCTCTGCATCCGCTTCATCCGCTAGGCTTCCGCTGTGCATCCGCTTTATCTGCTCGGCATCCGTTCTGCATCCACTCTTTCCGTTCCACATCCACTTTGCTGCGCTCCCCCGGAAGCCTTGCGGATGTGCCATCTGCTCTCATCCGCTTCCATCCGCTAGGCTTCCGTGGAGCATCCGCTTTCCATCCGCGCTATGTCCTCCCCCCGTCTGTTCCTTTCCATTCTGTCCGCTCTGGTTATGCAAATTCAGGGCACTTTTGAGAGCGGATAACAACGGATGGAACATTTTTCTCGTCTGCTGTGATCTTTTTACAAAAGTTTTGCATCCGTCGGCCAGTGTGACAGTGCCTTAAGCTAGAATATTGTATGTCAGAAAATAATCTTGCAGATCATTTTACAAAGGTCCAAGGCTCTATAAAGCATAAGGCTTTCTGTGAGGATTATGGATTTAGAATGAAAGGTTATATATATTCTTACCCAAAAGGGGAGACTGTTAGGAATATGAGTCACCTTGCAGCTATTTGGGTTGGACTGTTTTTGACACTGGACTTTGTTTTTGGATTATCCCTGGATTGAAAACTGACTGATCTTACCTGTGAATGACTTTGGACTGCTTGTTTGAACTTTGCTATTGAAAGTAAAAAACCTACATTGACTGTACAGTGTATCTGTGTGCTGTGTGTGTATTATTCAAACACTTCCCTCAAATACGTCTCCCTGTATGCAGTAAATTCTCCTAATGGGGAATTACCTCAACAATGGTTTTAGATTGCGCAGTGCTTTTTCAACAATGTCTTCTGTAAAATCGATATGTATTAGATCATTGTAGTTGTCTGTGGTTTGACTAGGAAATACTGGGCTTGATTCATTGCTGTTTACAAATACTGAACCAAAGAATGTGAATTTAATTGAACAGTGTATTTAACAATCAGTGTAATTAATTAGGCTGATTGTTGCTTAGCATAATTACTTCACTAGATAGATTATTGTAATTGATTAATTGGTGTGATATTGGTTATTTGATTATCCAAAAAAAATTTATTAAGCACCCCCCCATACCAAACCACAACTTAAGAAAAAAAAAATTCCCAATGAACCACAAGACTCCTGTACATGCTTTATATGCTCTGTAACTCTAAAGATTAATGAAAATTCCATCAAATGTTCTCTATGTGTAAAATACGCTCATCATGACTGCCTGGAATTACCCAAGCAAATGACTCAATTTCTAGAAACATCCAATTATGCATTTCCATTTTTCTGCCTACCATGCAAACCCAAACTGTCCAAACATATAGTCCTGTTTGAAAGAGTTGGCTCTATAGGAACGCAAATATCATCCCTTGACACCATAGCAGCATCCCTGGACCCTTTAAATGAAAGATTAACTATCCTTGAGGAAAAAAAAAAAGAAGACACAACACAAAAATCTGAACAACCAATCGCTACAAACCAACAACTGCAACCTAATCCAATAGCTACAAACCAACAACTGCAACCTAATCCACAAACACTTTAAATCCAACAAATAAAGCTATCCCAATCCTCATCAGAGAAGCTGTCGAGTGCGAACGAAAACGTCGCAATGCCATCTTATTTAGTCTAGAGGACATCAAATGAATGAATAACATAATAAATATCAGTAACCAATATAAAATAATAAAATATTCATGGTAACAATATAAATAACAAAATTTTCACAGGAAACAAACATCTATAATGAAATTACAATAAAATCAATCACTCGTTAATAGTTCCATAATCATATGTGATCTCAACTAATAATCCAGTTCACAATCAGCAGTTTACATATTAAATGACCCTCAATGATTAAAGGTACTTTGGAATTACTCAGTCTTGTGTTTTCCGGAAGCCATGCATTGAAAATTGCTAGGTGCCAACCTGTATAGGTCAAAAGACTTCAGATTGCATTGAAGTCTACTTCCAGAGTAGGGCCTGGAGCACAAATGTTAAGCTTCCATATAGTTTACTCATTTCATGATCACAGCCAAATAATACAGCGATAAAAATAACAACGTGCCCAACAGATATAACATAGAATTGAAGCCAGGCAGAAGGTGGAAAAGAAATATATGTTAAGTGCAGTAAGTAGGAGTCTAGATAGGTCCCTCTCCAAGAATCTGAATGACTAATGGTCAAAGCAAATTGGCAATTGGTAAGTCAGCAGAATGCAAGGTGGAAAAATAGGCAAGTGAATTGATTTGTTTATTTTTTAGCAATTTTATGTTAATACACTGAAAAGAATAACAGAGTTGGAAGGGACCTTGCACATCTTCTAGTCCAACTCTGTGCTCAAGCTGAAAACCCTATACCATTTTAGATCAGTGCTTGCCCAATCTCTTCTTAAAAACATCTAGTGTTGGAGCATCCACAATTTCTGGAGATAAGTTGTTCCACTGATTAATTACAAATAAATCACTGTTAGGAAATTTCTCCTTAAGGCTAGATCCCACTGGCTGACAGATGCAAAATGTATGCAAAAAGGACACAGCGGATGAGCAAAAGTTCGGGGGTGCTCCATCTGTTGACATCTGCTCCAAAAAGTGGCAAAAATTTGCATAAACAGAATGGAAAAGAAAGGAAAACAATGGACGTGGGTAGTATGTAGTGGGGATGTTAAAGGCTAGGTCCCACTGGCCGACAGATGCAAAACGTATGCAAAAAGAACACAGCAGACGAGCAAAATTTTGGGTGTGCTCCATCAGTTGTCATCCGCTCCAAAAAGTGGCAAAAATTTGCATAAACAGAAAGGAAAAGAAAGGAAAAGAACGGACGGGGGTAGTATGTAGTGGGGATCTTAAATGGATGTTCATAGGAATCCTAGAGGATGTATATAGGATGCAAACCATTCACTGCGCATCCTTGCTATTTCTGTCCTACTAACGCTGTGTAGACGTTCCGCGTACGTTTTGTTTCCTCCCTCTTTCCATTTTCAGCTGCAGCGGATGTGAGTTGAGGGGATGCCCAGAGGATGCAGAGAGGATACAGCGGACGTTTAATGGATGATAAACGGACATAGAACATTTGTTGCTCGTATGTCATGGATTTACATCGTACACAGCGGAAAGTTCATCCGTTCACAAAGTTTTGTGCAGCTCAAAACTTCTTGAGTGGATGAAATCTCAGTGGACGGATGCTCGAGGGATAGAGCGTATGAAACACGTATGCAATGAGTACACAACGGATGCATAGCGTTTTCCAATGTTTTTTAACGTTTTACATCCTCTTTGCATCCGTTGGTGCAATGGGACATCGGCTTTAGTTCTAAGTTGCTTCTTTCCTTGATTAGTTTCCATTCATTTCTTCTTGTCCTACCTTCACATGCTTTGGAGAATAAGCTTCTTCTTTGTGGCAGCTCCCTTAGATATTGCTACTATGTCACTCCTAGTTTTTCTTTTCATTAAACTGTTTTTGGTATGTTTTAGCTTCCAGGCCCCTAATCATATTTGATGCTTTTCTCTGCACTCTTTCTAGAGTCTCAACATTTTTTATATATTATAACAATTAAAACTGGATGCATATTCCAAGAGTGATCTTACCAAGGCATGATAAAGAATCTAGCTGCAATAATCAACGTCTTTTTTTTGTATATATAGTAGTTGATGAATTAGAGATTAAACACTGGAATGATGGGTAGTGAGGAAAATGACTGAAATCTTGCAAATCAACTTTGGCAGGACAGTTTATAACTTGTAAGAAGTCAAAGGAATATAGAGCAATAAGTATAGGAAGGAAATTCTTTTAAATACTTTTAGAGATTATGAAAGTGTAACCTTTTTGTCCATTAATCATTCCATGTTCAAGATGGCTATTTATTTATTTATTTATTTATTTATTTATTTATTTATTTATTTATTTATTTGATCATCCAAATTGTCAATATACAAAACAAGAATATTTCTCACATTCCCCCTTGAGAATTTTGGCTTAAGTTTTTACTCAACGGAATAGAAACTATCTCAGAGTATATAAAGAATATATCTAAATCTGAAACAGAAAGATGGAATTCCATCTGGTCATATTATTTTTATGTTACATACACCTAGGTAATTGGCTTTTGAAAAATGATACTTTGGAAAAACCAGGGTTTTTTCGCAGTTCAGATCTCTGTGGAATTTATATTACTAGTTTGAACAATTTGTTTGCTTCTCCCAATGCAAGGGTCGTGCTGGAAGAAATTGGAGTTAAAATGTCTCCTGATCTCTTCAGTCCAGTGAAAATAAGAGAAGATTGGTGGGGGGGGGGGGGGGGGTAATAAATAGTAGTGAATTTTTCCCTTGATTTTTTCAGTACAGTGAAAATAAGAGAAGGGTGGGGGGGGGGGGAGGGAGATTATTCCATTATGAGGTTTTACTGGCTTACTTTGTCTTAAGAGCTGAGTTGCTAAAAATTGATAAATACATGCTGTATTCAAAGCTCTGATTGCTTTAGAGAATAAATTATTTGGAGTGTATGAGCCTTGTCAAAAATATATTGAAATGTGATGAACCACAGCCACTGCAGATAAAGCAGGTTGGGTTACTTTTTTAAACCGTTTAAAAAGAACAATGAATATCATTCAATCATCATTCCCGCAGCTTCTTCCAAGTGGACCGTCAAGCCAAGATTATCAATTTTTCTTGAATATTATAACCAGAGCCTTTTTCATCTTTCAAATGCTATGTTCTGATTATAAAATGCAATTGGCAGTCAGACAGAAATTACTTCCTCCAAGGCACTTAAAACATGAAAATAAAATCTCAGCAGTCAATTACAGAGTATAATTTGTTGGCTTTCATGCTTGATAATCCTTTAGGATACTCAAAATTCATATATGCTGGATAGACAATTTGGGAAGGGAATGGAAAAACAGTCCACCACTGTAAACTTGTCTTAATCTGTGAAATACTAAAATGTGTTTAAGTGGTACATTGATTATTTGTTACTTGGGATTGCTTGCTGTTTACAATTGTTTAGTCCTTGCACTTTCTGTAAAAGTATTATTTCATTCCGACAAGTATCACAATTGTTTATTATGAAGGAACAACCTCTCTCAAATTCAAGGGGATAAAATCTACCATGTGGCATTTACCTTTCTCAAATTCAAGGGGATAAAATATACCATTTTATCCCCTTGATAAAATCAAGAGGATAAAATCTATCATGTGTCCTGCAAAATAATAAAGATGATGCAATCAATATTGCTTCAGTACTGAGGAGCTCTGAAGCTACCTTCTCAGCAGCCATAATGGGCTGGGACATGGTAAGAAGCAAGGCTGAGTGAAGATATAATAGAATGGATTGGAAATCTTCTAGTTTTGCTGTTGACTGCTTCTGGCAATCTTGTATTGGAGGCAATTTGTAACAGTTTATTCAACCAGAAGCTGTAAAAATAACTCACTTGACATAGAGGTAATTATGGTAACATGGGTAATATTAGTCAAAAATGATTTGGGGGATTATTCTGAATTTTGGCATGTCCTTCATCTAGAAGTAGAAGAAAATTCCATCCCCAACATCAGCCCTTTTACAAATAAAGTACTTTGTACCTTAAAGGGCACAGTTGCAAAGTGTGGCTATAAAAGCATGAAAGCTATGAAATGAGATGAAGCTGTTTGGTTGTATTTGTCAACCTTTAATATACTGCAAATTTGTTCACCTTCAGGGGGGAACAAATCCTAACAATATGATAAGAAGCTATAATAAAGCAGTAAAGAAGTGCAGGCAACTTTATGTACCATTCCTCACTGTCATACTTATGTGTTGGGGGTGCCACATTTTGGAGGTTTTTGGAGGATTGGAGACTTAAGAAGCAGGATTTAATTATGGCAGATGAAGTGGCCTTGCACCTTATTTCTATGACTGTCATCACTTTCTCCCGATATCATAATTTATTACTTCACAAAGTATTAAAAATAAGCTCAATTATGGGCTATGCTCAGCTGGAAAAAAATGGTCCAGTGTAGGGTTGGGATGAAATTAAAGATAAATCATAGAACCCAAGGAAATATCCCCTCCCTCCTCTTCTCACTCTCGCTCTCACTCTCACTCTCACTCTCACTCTCACTCTCACTCTCACTCAAAATTAAAACTTCCCTTACAAGAAGTAGCATGATATAGTGGTTTAAGTATACTGATTCAAAATCAGAAGGGCCTGAATTCAATTCCACCCTCAGCCATGCAAGCTTACTTTGATCTCTCTCATCTGATGCTATCTCAGATAGTTGTGTTGTAGGGATAACATGAAGGGATATCCTCATAGAAGCTGCCCTAGGTCCTAAAAGAAAAGAGGGATATCCGTCACATATATGTACAGACACGATTTTCTCCATCCCCATAAATGTTTAGTTCATTGTGTTTCTTAAATAGTTTGCTTTTCTAATGTGCAGTTTATGTTATATAATATTTATACATTATGTATGCAATGTACAGTGTACAATACTTTCAGCTATTGCAGGCAAGGAGATATCAGGTATTTTATTTTGCATTCTCAGAACAATCAACTGTGTAGGTATACAAGATTAAATGAATCCCAAATCTGCACCTGTACCTAGTTCTGAGGCAATGTAGAACCTATTGCAGGTATTACATTGCTACCCATTCCCAGAGTTCCATGGAGGTTGCATGTCAACAAAGTATAACACTAAAAATAAAAACATCGGAAACTTCAATATGTGTGTCATACATTTATGCAATGTAGACACTCATCTCTAAATGCACTTTCCACAAGTCTTCTAGTCAACCATAGCAATCTCTATCATTTCTACTCAACCTCTTTCTGGTTGTGTGTCTATTTATGTAAATATATCTATGAATGGCTCGATATGTTGGGAAGTTGAAGAATAATAGGAAATTATTCTCTTTAATAGACATGGGGACTTTCCATATGAGCAGTATGAAGAACTGTAGAAATATAAAAAAAATATTAAAAAAAATCCAAACCAGAACGCTGATCTAAAAATATGATCACATACAGAATAGTATCATCTTTTTTTAATGAAAAGATAGGCAGGGTGCTCTATTAGTTAAACCTCTCAGAGCAGATCTGAAGTGCCAAAGAGGACTCTATGGAGGACTTACTTGCCTATTGGAGATAAGAACAGAAGAAGCAAAGCTTTCTCCAGAAACTTATACATATTATTTTCTTGTTTATTTAGGAGACAGGCCTAAGTGAAAAATAGGCATCCTTTGTAGGATAGTCTGGCCATGTGCATGTAATGGGCTGTAAGAGTAATCTTGATGAACAGGAGGGACAGTCACAGCCAAGACAAAGTTTAGATAAAAGAAATTGGAGTCCAAGTAGAAATGTAGTTTGAAAATAAATGAGGCAAAGGGACGGGAGATAGAATCAGACTTGCAGGACTGTTACCTTAAAGGCTAGGTCACATCGGCCGACAAATGCAAAACATATGTAAAAAAGACACAGCGGACGAGCAGATTTTCCATCCGTTGTTATCTGCTCTCAAAAGTGTCCCAAATTTGCATAAAGAGAACGGATAATAACGGAAAGGAACGGACGTTGGGAGTACGTAGTGAGGATGTTAAGCAGATGCTCAACGGAAGCCTAGCAGATGGAAGGGGATGGAAGCGGATGACACATCCGCAGGGCTTCCATGAGAGAACAGCGAAGCGGATGTGCAGCGGAAGGAGCGGATGCAGAGCGGATGCCTAGCGGATGCCTAGCGGATGCAAAGCGTTCACTGCGCATGCGGAGAGGATGCATTGCGTCAGCCCCGCGGATATAAAGGGAAGCAGCTCACAAGGAGGTCACCATTCAGAGGAAAGACCTGCTGCCAGACACATCTTCAGCCAACAACCATGGGGAAAAAGAGGAAGCCTGTGCCTACTCCTGCCAGCCCTGGCAAGAAGGACAGGACCACCATTCCACCCCCTGGCGCTGACTGTACTTCTGCTGGGACTTCTGCTGCTGGTGCTGACTCTGCTGGTGCTGGTGCTTCTGCTGGTGCTGCTCCTGGTGCTGGTGCTTCTGCTGGTGCTGACTCTGCTGGTGCTGCTGCTGGTGCTCCTGTTCCTGCTGGTGCTGCTGCTGCTGCTGCTGGTGGTGGTGTGGTGGACCAGCCCCTAGAACCTCAAAGCCCTGCTGATAAGGGCCCAGAAGGCCCTGCCAGAGGGAGGAAAAGGCATTCGCGAGAAAAGGGGGAGAGGAGACAGTACTCCATTGCAGAGGAACATAAGGAGGAGGTGCTCGAATGGCTGAGGGAGAACGAGTACCTCTGGAGGAAGGGACTCAGGCTCTATCGAGACACCAAGTGGAAGCAGGTGGCTTGGAGAGAGAAGGCGGAGAGCCTGGGCTACACTTCAGATGTCCTCCTGGGGTGGTGGAAGCACATGCACACCTGGTACGGGAAGCTGCACCTGAAGAAGTCTGGCCAGGCCGCGGTCAAGCTCACCGACCAGGAGACCTATGTCATGGCCAAGTGCAGCTTCCTGGAAGGTGAGGTCCGCCACCGAGGAGCAGCCCCTCTCACAACCCTCTGTCTCAGGCAGCCTGCTGAGAGTCAGTCCTCTTCTGGCCAAGAGTCAGCTCCTGTGTCCAGGCAGGTATCTTTGCAGCGCCCCATGACGGAGACCCCCCCCGACAACTGCACTCCCCGTGCCGGAGCACATGGAGGACCCCCTGATGCAGATGAAGCAAGAAGAGGCCGCTGCCACCAGAGACCAACCCACCCCCAGCTCCACCTCCACAGAAAGCAGGCAGAGAGGCAGACCGGAGGGGCAGAGCCACACTGTCCTCTTGGAGATCAGGGAAACCATCAAGAGCCGGGAAGATCTCCTCTCTCAGCTGGTACACTTCGACATACCATCCGCTAATAGAAAGCCCTTCCTCACCTACGTGAACCAGACCCTCATGGAAATGCCTGAAGCCCAGTACCAGGTGATCAAGGAGAGGATCACAGGTCTTCTGCACCAGCCACCAGGACCACCTGAACCTGCTCTGACCCACTCCAGGTCTGCTCCTCCACCCCAGGTAATGTCACAGCCCTTCCAAGGCTTTCAACAGCCCCTCACCTACCAAGGCTACGGCTACCAGGAGTTCCAGCAGCACAGGCAGCCCTTCCCAGTCCGGGCACAGGTACATCGCACACCACAGGTGCCACCGATACCACCGATGCCACCGATGCCACAGAGGCCTCACCTCACTCACCTGCAGACCAGACAGCCCCACTACACTCCTCCTTACTCCACCCCACAGCCAAGCCCGGCCTCAGAAAATCTGTCATCGGTCTTGGGACTGACATCCCATGTCCTGGAGGAAGGGCTTCTCAACATCACGGGACTGAGCCAGCTCTCTGAGAGCTTCCTCCACACACCATCCCCTGTTGTCCTCTCAGGGCCTGGCACCCCAATGGTGCCTCAGACCAGCACTCCAGCCACTGCCACCTGCACAGCACCTGGACCCTTCACCCCTGAGACCATGGACACGCCCCAGAGTGACTGAAAAGAGTGCCAGAGACTAGGTTGTTACCTGTTCACTTTATCTTTGCTTGGGACACTTTTCTTGGTTCATTTTGCTTTTTTAATAAAGTCCTACAGTTTGTTATTAATAAAGGTCATCTTTGCTTCACACACTTGGTTCAGTTCTTTTATTAAATAAAGTCTTAGTGGAAACTTTTAGAAATGGTTTAAGCCTTTGCATGCTCATGGGATAGGTAAGGATAGCTGTGGGATGGGCAGGGATACCTGTGGGATGGGTAATAGCTGTGGGATAGATAAGCCTCCAGTGCAAGCATAGTGGGACTGTATGGTCCACCCTCCCAGGTGCCACACCTATGGCCCTTTATTATCAATAACAATTTAATCATTCATCAACACATTTCAACATAAACACAACTCTTTATTAAATGCCCTGTTCATTGCAGAGCCACTCAACATACATGGCAGAATCTCATCCGTGTGATGAGACAGGCTGAAGGAAGCATCCATTAAGCATCTACCATCCTGTCTTGCCACTCCACTGCTCCAGATGGGGAGTTTCAACAGTGTTTCAGGAGGTTGCGCTTCTTCTTCCCTTCATGTGAAGCTCTGTTGGGGCCTGGCACATCCACATTGTCTATCAGGTTTCATCCTTGCCTCCATTCCCCAGGCTCCATGTCCCCATTCCCTTGTTGATGGTCCACAAGTCTGTTCTGCAACACTGGGTAGCGGGTGCGCATGAGATTGTGCAGGATGCAGCAAGCTTCCACGATCCTCCTCACGGTCTCTGGGCAATGCTGCATGGTGGTGAGAAGTACCTGGAGCCTGTTGGCCAGGATGCCAAAGGCATTCTCCACCACCCGTCTTGCCCTGGACAGCCTGTACTTGAAGATCCTCTCTTCATGGGTGAGGTATCTGGAAGTGTAAGGCTTCATGAGGTAAGTTCTGAGGGAGAAGGCGTCATCCCCCACGATGAAGTAGGGCACATCTTGTATGTCGTTGGGCAGGGGGTCTGGATCTGGGAAGCCCATGATGAGGTTGCGTTCCAGCCCCTCCTTGAGGTCACTGGCATTGTATACCTGGGCATCTGAAGCCGACCCGTTGTCTGAAGCATCGATGTACATGAACTTGTAGTCAGCATCGACCATGGCAAAGAGGATGATGCTGAAAAAGCCCTTGTAGTTGTGATAAGTGGACCCTGACTTGGCTGGAGGTTTGCAGGCCACGTGCTTCCCATCTATGGCTCCAACAGTGTGGGGGAAGTTCCACTTCTGATACCACTGCTCTGCAACTTTCTTCCAGCCTTCTTCAGTGGTGGGACACTGGAGGAGCTCCTCCAGGTATTCTTCGATGATGGCCTGCACCACATCTCTGACCACAATGCTGATGGTGTTGTGTGGCACCCTCCAGGCGTACTGCATGCTCCTGTACGGAGGCCAGGTGGTGCAGAGTCAGTGCCACCTTGAGCCCAGGGTCCAGGCTGGGGCGGAATTTGGTGCTCTGCTTGGTCAACCTGGGTGTCAGCCTCTCCACAACTTTGTCAAACATGGCTGGAGGCATCCTCATGAAGTTCTGGAATGCATGAGGGTCTTCGTTCCTCAGCTCCACCACCAGCTTGTTGTACAGTCCGTACTCTGCTCTTCTCCCGATCCATCTTCGGACCCAGACGCTTCTTGGCCGCCTCTTTTTCTTCCCGTAGAACAGTTGAAAGAGCCTGTAGATGGCTTCGCACTGTTGCAGAACGATGGTGGCTACCAAAAGGAGTGTGTTATGATCCATGGTGGACATCAATGGATGCTGTGGAAGAGCAAGAGTAAGAGCAAGACTGAAGAGGTCTGCACACCAGGGCTGCTGGACTGAAAGTGAGATCTAGGTGATTTCCTACCACTTTTTATAGGAAATATAGGTTTTTCGCTAGGTGTCCTTCTGCATCCTCAAGACATCCTCCAGACATCCTAAATATCCGAGATACGTCCCCTATACAAATGTTTTTTTTTTTTAATGCTTTATATGCGAGCTGCATCCACTTACATCCTTTCTATGTCCTTGCGACTGACGCTGTGCGGAAGTTCCGCGTCCATTTCCCTTCCTCCCTCTTTCCATTTTCCGCTGGAGCGGATGCGAGTTGTGTGGATGGGCAGCGGATACCAAGCGGATACAGCGGACGTGTAACGGATGGAAAACGTTTGTTCCCCGTATGTGTAGCGGATGTAGAACGGACACGGTGGAAAGTTCATCTGCTCAAAAAGTTTTGTGCAGCTCAAAACTTTTTGAGCGGATGAAATCTCAGTAGACGGATGCTGGACCGATAGAACGTATGAATCACGCACGCAGTGAGTACAGAACGGATGCATCGCGTTAACCAACGGATGGCAAGCGTTTTTCTCCATTTTACATTCTCTTTCCATCCGTTGGTGCAGTGTGACATGGGCTTAAAAGATGGGTATCAAACCTATGGCATCATGTTGTGATATATCACAACATTTTTCCCTTCACTGAGCTGGGGTGTATGTGGCCTGCATGTGATGCATCTGGCCCATGGACCAACAGTTTGACACCCCTGCCTAAAATAAATGTAGTATTAGCATTGGTTTCCCAAGTTTAATCTATTTCAAAGGGCTGACATCAACTCTGCACATCTCTTTATTTAGAGTTGCCTTAACATGGGAACTGAACAAAGAGTAAAGAAATGCACTAAAGCAATAAAATAAGTTTATGTCTCTCATCCTCACTATCATATTCTAGCTTACTCTTCCTGGTGTACTGAAATGGGTAGGATATGTAATAGCTTTAATCCTAGGCATCAGTTTCAATGACCAGCAGCAGTTTGCAGATATGACCTATAATGTAAATTATATTGATGTTTTCAGCAGCAGCTTTCTTTCAATGAGTGATCTAATCGTATCACAAGTAGAAATAGATTTTTATTTGTATTCTGCAGAGTTATTTTATTTGGGGCACCATTACTTATAATAGTTTCCTACCAAATCTACTTTCCTACAAAACTGCTCCATTGTTTAAATTAATAGCTTGCTTGTTCACAGTTCACTGCTGTGAATTTTTCAGCTGCACTCCTTTTCCAGTGATAAAGTGGCTGAGCTTTGGAGATTTGTTTAGTCAAGTCAGGATGCTTGCATTACATATTTTCAGGTTTCAAGTATACTGATATGAAAAAAATAACCTTGTGCATTACTCTGAAAAAAAAAATTACAATAAAAGATTCTGTGAAAAATGTGAACCCTACTGTTGGTTTGTGTTTCTCATTTCTCATTCAGGTTACCTGTTTCTAGATTGTTATTGTTCTTGTTGTTGTTACTTCTATATATGTAATATTGCCCAACATGTGTAAAGTGCCACAAATAGAAATTCACCACAGTTTGTATATATATTTATTGTATGAATATGTAAATTTATTTTGTTGTTTCTGATTCTCTGTAACTAAATAGGCAGCGTTTCATTAGGGTAGTCTGTCAATAACAGTTTCTTGGAGCTCTTGCTTGTGTCATTGTTCATATTATTTAGCCATCTTGTGTTCTTTTCATCTCTCCAGTTAATTTAATTTGCCAAACTGTAGGGCTTTTTCCCCAGTGATGTTTTTTTTTTCAACTGTTATTTCCAGAATGTCAAGTTCTAGCTTGCTTATTAGTATTGACTGTGTATAGTTTGATTTTACTTCATGTAATAGTGGATAAATTATTCTTTTTGCAGACTTGTTAGAATATACAGATCTCTATAATATTTTTTTGGATTGACTAGGATTGAAATTAAGACCATACTGAGGTTTATGCTCTTTTGCTAATAGAAATTCCAGTTGAACGATTGTATCCAAGACCTTCTGTTAATAATGTCTGTGCTATTTCTTTTGTGGAATAGAAAATCTGATGCTCCTCTGGTGTGAACTGACCAATTCCAGACTGTTTCAGTTGGATGATTTTCAGAATGTCAGTGTTCAGTTTTGACTTTTGTTCTTTGATATCATGAAGTTAATAGCTATTTTTTTCACAAGTTACCAAAGCAATGAGCAGCTGGAAACTGTCTCTTTTATATAGAAAAAATGAAAAGAGTTTTGCAGCTTAATTGTCTATGTAGGTGTCTTATTTGGAAGTAACCACTGTTAATCTTGTTTTATAACTTTATAGTCCATGTATAAAGACTGCTAATTAGAACATTCAAATTCTTATTCATTGAACTCATTCTTTCCAGTCTTGGTGGTATGGGAAAGGTCTGGTGTTCACCTTAGTACTTGATTCTGACATTCATTCATTAATAACCAGATGTCCTTTGTCTTTATTCAAATACATTATGAACAACAGTTTTACTTAAATTTGATCACTGCTCTTTGCCAATAATCACTGGATACCTTCCATCTTGGAAGTTAATAGTCTAGTATCATGTTGATACTGTCCTGGTTGTGAATGTCCACTTGATTTTCTTGACAGAATAGCAATAGCAGCTAAACTTATATACCGCTTCACAGTGCTTTATATCCCTCTCTAAGCGGTTTACAGAGTCAGCATATTGCACCCAACAATCTGGGACCTCATTTTACCGATTTCAGAAGTTTGGAAGGCTGAGTCAAACTTGAACCACTCAGAATTGAACTCCTGGAGTGAGCATTGAGTAGCCTGCAATACTTCATTCTAACCACTGCACTACCATGGCTCTTTCATTTTTTAGGGACAATATTTAGTTAGTTGTAGGGGTGGGATTCAAATTTTTAACAACTGGTTCTGTGGGCATGGCTTAGTGGGTGGGTGTGGTTTGGTGGTCATGTGACTGGGTGGATGTGGCTTGCTGGTCATTTTATTGGGTGGGTGTGGCCAACTTAATATCACTCACATCGAGGCACGCATCTCCTCGCCTGGCCTCTCATGATTGTGGGGATGCTGCAACAGTCATAAGTGTGAAAAATGGTCATAAGTCACTTTTTTCAGTGCCACTGTAACTTTGAATGGTCATTCCACATAAGCAAAGTACCAGCAAAGGAGCGGAAAAAAACTCCAGAGAAGTTCCAGAGACAGGAAGTCTAGTCCTGCCAAGAATGTAATAAGGGTTAACAGAGAGGCAGTTTCTGTAAGCAACACTAGAATGTTTCTTTCCTGCCTTCCTTCCAGGATTAGGCCAGTAATTTCTTCCAACAACCAGTTCACCAAACTGCTTAGAATATTAACAACCGGTTCTAGCGAATAGGTGCAAACTGGTCAAATCCCATCCATGCCAAACAAATCAACTGTCATAGCATCATAAGGATGCACAAGCCTCTTTAAAACAATAATGATCCATGACAGGAAAATCTAATAGATTTCTAAGTGTGCATATTCATACAAACAGACATTTCCAAGATAGTTTAAAAAACCAGAATAACATAAACTGAAAATACAATAACATATAAAATCCATACACAAAAATCTCCTACTAAAGTTAGAACATTTTTAATTTATTTGGTACCTTGTTACTCAACTGCTTTGAAGCTAACTGAATTTAGTACTCAAACTCATTCTGACATGAAAATTATGTCCCAGTAATCATTGTTTGTTTGATACTCAACACACAAACTAAAACTTGTTGGTCTTGGTTGTCTTGTGACTCACGCTATTAATCCTTATGGGGAAAAATGTGTGGTAGTCATTGTTTTTGGTACTCAGAAAAATAAATAGATTAAGGCTAGGTTACACTGGCCGACGGATGCAAAACGTATGCAAAAAAGACACAGCGGACAAGCAAAATTTCAGGGGTGGCTCCATCCGTTGTTATCCGCTCTCAAAAGTGCCCCAAATTTGCATAAACAGAACAGAAAACAACGGAAAGGAATGGACAGGGGGAGGATGTAGTGGGGAAGTAAAGCGGATGTTCGTAGGAAGCCTAGCAGATGGAAGCAGATGGAAGCGGATGACACATCCGCAGGGCTTCCGGGGGAGAATAGCGAAGCGGACACGTAGCGGAAGAAGCGGATGCATAGCGGATGCGTAGCGGATGACACGGATGCATCACGGATGCCTATAGGATGCGTAGCGGATGCGTAGCGGATGCAAAGCGTTCACTGCGCATGCGGGGAGGATGAATTGCGTAAGATCCACGGATATAAAAGGATGCAGCTCACAAGCATTCAGCATTCAGAGGAAAGACCTGCTGCCAGAGACATCTTGAGAGAACACCATGGGGAAAAAGAGGAAGCCTGTGCCTACTCCTGCCAGCCCTGGCAAGAAGGACAGAACCACCATCCCACCGCCTGGTGCTGACTCTGAAGCTGCTGCTGCTCCTGGTGCTCTTGGTGCTCCTGGTGTTGCTGCTGCTTCTCTTGCTGCTGCTGCTGGTGCTTCTCCTGCTGGTGCTGCTGGTGCTACTCCTGCTGGTGCTGCTGGTGCTTCTCCTGCTGCTGCTGGTGTTTCTCCTGCTGCTGCTGGTGCTTCTCCTGCTGCTGCTGCTACTGGTGGTGGTGCTGCTGCTGCTGTGATGGACCAGCCCCAAGGCCCTCAAAGCCCTGCTGCTGAAGACCCTGAAACCCCTGCCAGAGGGAGGAAGAGGCAAGGCAAGGAGAAGGGAGAGAGGAAACAGTACTCTATTTCCGAAGACCATGAGGAGGAGGTGCTGGAATGGCTGAGGGAGAACAAGTACCTGTGGAGGAAGGGCCACAGGCTCTATCGCGACACCAAGAGGAAGCAGGCAGCTTGGAGAGAGAAGGCGGAGAGCCTGGGCTACACTTCAGATGTACTCCTTGGATGGTGGAAGCACATGCACACCTGGTATGGCAAGCTGCACCTGAAGAAATCTGGCCAGACCGCTGTCAAGCTCACTGACCAGGAGACCTATGTCATGGCCAGGTGCAGCTTCCTGGAGGGTGAGATCTGCCACCGAGGAGCAGTCCCTCTGTCAACCCTCTCCTTCAGACAGCCCAAAGAGAGCCACTCGTCTTCCAGCCAGGAGACAGCTACCTTGTCCAGGCAGGTGTCTTTGGAGGGCCCTACGACAGAGACCCCCCGGACAGCTGCACTCCTCCATGCCGGAGGAAATGGAGGATCCCCTGTCTCAGATGGAGCAAGAAGAAGCAGCCACCAGAGACCAACCCACACCCACACCCAGCTCCACCTCCACAGAAAGCAGGCAGAGAGGCAGACTGGAGGGACAGAGCCACACTGTCCTCTTGGAGATCAGGGACACAATCAAAGCCAGCACAGATCTCCTCTCCCAGCTGTTCCACTTCGACATACCATCCTCAAACTGCAAACCCTTCATCACGTACGTGAAACAGACCCTCATGGACATGCCCGAGGCCCAGTACCAGGTGATGAAGGAAAGGATCACAGGTCTTCTGCACCACCCACCAGGCCCAGCTGAACCTGCTCCTATCCACTCCAGGTCTGCTCCTCCACCCCAGGTGAATGTCACAGCCCTTCCACGGATTTCAACAGCCCTTTGCCTACCAAGCCTACCACTACCAGGACTTCCCACAGCAGAGGCAGCCCTTCCCAGTCCAGGCCCAGGTTCCTCAGATGCCACAGATGCCTCAGCTGACCCAGCTGCAGACCAGAAAGCCCCACTACACTCCTCCTTCCTCCACCCCACAGCCAAGCCCTTCCTCAGAAGATCTGTCATCAGTCTTGGGCCTTACATCCCAGGTCCTTGATGAAGGGCCTCTCAACCTCACGGGACTGAGTCAGCTCTCTGAGAGCTTCCTGCACACACCATCACCTGTTGTACTCTCAGGACCAGGCACCCCAATGGCACCTCAGACCAGTACTCCAGCAACAGCCACCTCCACAGTCCCTGGCCCCTTTACATCTGAGACCATGGGCACACCTCAGAGTGACTGAGAAGAGTGCCAGAGACTGAGTTGTTACCTGTTCACTTTATCTTTGCTTAAAGACACTTTACTTGGGTCATTTTGCTTTTTAATAAAGTCATACAGTTTTTTATTAATAAAGGTTATCTTTGCTTCACACACTGGGTTCATTTTTTTTACTTAATAAAGTGTTGAGGAAAACTTTGAAAAAAGGTTTAAGCCTTCGCATGCTTGTGGAATTGGTAAGGATAGCTGTGGGATGTGTAGCTGTGGGATGGGTAAGGATAGCTGTGGGATGGGTAAGGATAGCTGTGGGATGGGTAAGGATAGTTGTGGGATAGATAAACCTCCAGTGCAAGCATAGTGGAACTGTATGGTCCACCCTCCCAGCTGCCACACATATGGCCCTTTATTATCAATAACAATTTAATCATTGATCAACACATTTCAACATAAATAAAAACTCTTTATTAATGCCCTGTTCATTGTAGGGCCACTCAACATACATGGCACAATGTTATCAGTGTGATGAGACAGGCTGAAGGAAGCATCCATTAAGCATCTACCATCCTGTCTTGCCACTCCGCTGCTCCAGCTGGGGAGTTGCATCAGTGTCTCAGGAGGTTGCGCTGCTTCTTCCCTTCACATGAAGCTCTGTTGGGGCCTTGCACATCCACAGTGTCTATCAGGTTTTGTCCTTGGCTCCATTCACCAGGCTCCATGTCCCCATTGCCTTGTTGATGGTCCACAAACCTGTTCTGCAACACTGGGTAGCGGGTGTGCATGAGATTGTGCAGGATGCAGCAATCTTCCACGATGCTCCTCACAGTCTGTGGGTGATGCTGCATGGTGGTGAGAAGTACCTGGAACCTGTTGCCCAGGATGCCAAAGGCGTTCTCCACCACCCGTCTTGCCCTGGACAGCCTGTAGTTGAACATCCTCTCTTCACGGGTGAGGTATCTTGAAGTGTAGGGCTTCATGAGGTAGGTTCTGAGGGAGAAGGCATCATCAACCACGCTGAAGTAGGGCACATCTTGTGTGTCGTTGGGTAGGGGGTCTGGATCTCGAAAACCCATGATGAGGTTGCGTTCCAGCCCACCCTTGAGATCACTGGCATTGTATATCTGGGCATCTGAAGCTGACCCATTGCCTGAAGCATCGATGTACATGAACTTGTAGTCAGCATCAACCATGGCAAAGAATATGATGCTGAAGAAGCCCTTGTAATTGAAATAAGTGGACCCTGAGTTGGCTGGATCTTTGCAGGCCACGTGCTTCCCATCTATGGCTCCAACGGTGTGGGGAAAGTTCCACCTCTGATACACTGCTCTGCAACTTTCTTCCAGCCTTCTTCAGTGATGGGATACTGGAGGAGCTCCTCCATGTATTCTTTGATGATGGCCTGCACCACTTCTCTGACCACAATACTGATGGTGTTATGTGGCACCCTCCAGGCATACTGCATGTTTCTGTATGTGGTCCCAGAGACCAGGTGGCGCAGAGTCAGTGCCACCTTCAGTCCAGGGTCCAGGCTGGGATGGAAGTTGGTGCTCTGCTTGGTCAACCTGGGTCTCAGACGCTCCACAATTTCGTAAAACATGGCTGGTGGCATCCTCATGAAGTGCTTGTAATGCACGAGTGTCTTCATTTTTCAGCTCCACCATCAGCTTGTCATAGAGTCCAAACTCCACTCTTCTCCTGATCCATCATCGGACCCAGACAGCTCTTGGACGTCTCCTTCTTCTCCTTCCGTAGAAAAGGTGAAACAGTCTGAAAAGGGCTTGGTTCTGGTGTTGAATGATGGTGACTACCAAAAGGAGTGTGCGATGATCCATGGTGGACATCAATGGATGATGTGGAAGAGCAAGATGAAGGCTGAAGAGGTCTGTACACCACGGCTGCTGGACTGATGGTGAGATTCAGGTGATTTCCTCCCCCTTTTTATGGGAAATGTCGGTTTTCCGCTAGGTGTCCTTCCACATACTCTAGGCATCCTCCAGACATCCTAAATATCCGAGATACGTCCCATATACGAATGTTTTGTCTGTTTTAATGCTTTATATCCGAGCTGCATCCACTTTCATCCTTTCTATGTATAGACAAGACTAGTAGACTAGAATTCTTTGTTGACCAAGTGTGATTGGATGCACAATAAATTTGTCTCTGGTGTATAAGGTCTCAGTCTACATGCAACAAAGTGATATAATCATAAGATACCAAAAGGAGAAGGTAATAGAAAAAATGAGAAGGATGATGGTCATACAGCTATACTATATGGGTAAATATCCTTAGACATAAGACAATACTGTGGTAATTAGGTGTTCAACCAAGTGGTGGTACGAAGGGAAAAAACTAAGGCCTTGCTTTGTAAAATCCAATTTTATGTTCAACTTTTTCACTTGTGTATGAAGTTTGAGATAAATAATCAATTTTCCCTGTTTTTTGTTTTGGTCTTTGATATATGTACAAAAATAAGCACATTAGAAAAATATAGACGTCCAGAATGCATAGTGAATCCCTCACATTGTTGTAATGCACTTCAGTGAAAGAGTATACTGTATACCTGCTGTTGAAAAAAGTGCACATTTATTAATGCCATTTCTATCATACTGACTGAGGATGTAAAAAGTTTCTGCATCACGACCATAGCTTTCATGGAAAATTAAGAAATGTCAAGTTGCCCTTTAAACCTAAAACAGGATGACTTAGTATATTACGATTTATAACAATACTTTTATAACTTTCTAAGATTTATAGGAATGACATTTGAAAGACTCAACAACTGGAACAAAAATCACAAAATACAATGGCTGCCGCAAAAACATCTGTTGGGCTACTAATCTATATATTTTATGGCAAATGACAACTTCATTAAATGCTTGGGGATGTCTTTTGGGGTTTGTGTTGCCAGGTCCTTATCTAGTTGGTGTTGTAAAAAGTGTTAAGTTTTGTTTATATTGTGGTAGAAAGTTTTGTAGGTCTATAAAGATACATACATTGCATTGTTCTTTTGCATTGTTCTTTTCGACCATGGTTTCTTTACTTTTATTTTGTTCTTTTGGAATATGGGTGTCATTTGATTTTCACAGAGAACAAAGGTTACTTTGATTTCTTTTGCAAAGTTTGTTGGCAAAAAAAGTTCTCTAACAATTTAGCATTAATACTTAGTTTATTTGTGTTTGTTTCACAATATATCAGATTTTGTGCTTATTCAAACACTAATTGTGTTTTCTTTTGCATTTAATTTTTTTTACATTTGGTATAATTCAGAAAGAGCTACATTCTAGTGAAAAAAACACACTAAGGAAAGTGCATCAATCTGAGTTTATTGCAATGTTTCTGTGTAATATGTAATTATAGGTGCTTCTAAAGGGAGATTCTGTGTAGCTTACATAACTATTAAAATAATAATAACTTCTGCCTATCCCAGGTCCTTGGATACATGATAAAAATGTCAAACTCAGACTAAACATATCGCTGACTGTGCAACCAACTATAACAATAATAATAAGTTTGAATAGTGGATGTGACAGTAGTTTGAGGCAACAGAAGAAAAGAGAAAGAACAGGAGAAAATCACAAAATAGAAAGGCCTGCAAATAGAAGTACAACAACTTATGGCAAAAGAAAGCAAAGATAATACAAATAGTGATAGATGCTTTGGATGCAATTCCGACACAACTGGAGCGCCACTTGAACACTATTGGCATTAACAAAATCACCATCAGTCAATTGCAAAAGGCAACTTCGCTGGGAACAGTTTACATCCTGTGATACCTTTAACACCATCAAACAATAACATCTGCCTATCCCAGGTTCTTATGAAGGGCTCAAAAAGTGGGTAAAAATGCCAAATGAAGTCTAAATATCTGGCTGATTGTGTGAACAATAGTAATAAGCAATATCACTATGGTTTCAATGATTGAAGTATTGTATGTGACAGCAAATACGAAGCTAGACATTTGCCTCTTCATTTTATTTTTATACTTGAAACAATTTTTGAGAGACTTGGAGATTTTTCTTTGCCTTTTTCTTTCTATTTTAATTTTTTTTCTAAACCAACTACTTTACCTGATAAATTCACCAACTTACTACTAACCTTGATAGCAACAACAGCTTTACAAAGTACTACTTTCTACCCACCAGGGATTGTCAGTCTGGCTATCAAATAGGGAAATCCATGGTTGGATTCTATGATACCCAAGAGATCAAGAGACCAAATAAATTGTTCACTTCAGCACTGAACAATTGGCCTGAAATCAGGTTCAAAATTCATGGTATCGTTTTGTGAAGGACTCTAATCACCTTGTTATTGCAATTAGTCGTTCTATGGTCTTATGGTTTAAACCTAGCATGTACGTACACTAGCCAAGAATTCATAGAAAACAATAATACATATTTTTTCAGATACAAAAGAAGGGAGGGATATCCATTTTTAAAATATCAGCCTATCTGCATTATGAGGGTCTGTGTGGTTTTCAAAAAATATATTACTAAAACTTTTAAAGTAAATAAAAACTAATTTGATTTTAATTTATGTTTGATAATTTTCCAATATTTATCATTTATTTGTTATAACATGCTTTTTGAGCTGGGATCCATAAAGGTGTTTTGGATTTATATCTATTCCATATTTTCAATATAGCACATGTCATAAAAAGATTTTTTAAGTCCAATTAACTTTCACTTTATTATATCATAAATCCCATGCCTTCCAAACCTCAGATCATGATGTTCTAATTGTAAAAAAATCCTATTTCTCAGCAACATCCATTCTTTTATCCAGATCAAACAACCAGCAGCAAAATACATTTTTAAATCTGGTAAATCTCTCTGCATTTTGCAAAAAAACATATTTTGGGGTTTCTACCCTCCCCTTGCCATATAAACTTAGTTGTACATTTTGCCATTTTTTTAATGATATTTTTATCAATTGGTCCTGGTCATCCCAGAAAAATAATTAATCAGTATCTGATGGATGACATCTTTACTCCTCTTTTTATATTTCACTAGCGGATAGTAGCATTTATCAACAAACTTATATAAATATTACTACAAAGTTGTATTTTTGTATTCAGAACATATTCAACTAGATTCTGCAAATCCTATTTTGAAATAAAGAATAAAATTCTAGTTTGCTATTTATACAGAGCTATAGAACTCAGAGGAAAACTATTCACAATTGCACGTCTTCTTATAATTAATTTTATTATTGTCAGTGTTTCTCACTGTCATCTCTGTATTGGAATTATGGGAAAACATGACAAGCATTATTGGAAAGTATCAGGCTGAAGAAAATTGAATACTAGTACAATTACTAATATTGGTACTGTCATAGGCTGCTTTAATTTCAAGGAATTGTCATTTTCTAAAGAGCTACTAAGAATATGCAAATATGAAATACAGCAGTCATTATGGCAGCTTAATTTGTTTCCGATGAAAATGATCCTACAGAGATGTGCTCTTGAATAATGATTTCTAAGTGCCATTTGCCATGTTAAAAGATAAAAGTTCATCGGGGATATGCTTTATGCATTTACTCTTGAGAGAAACAAGGGTATGCCAAGAATCTCTTAAGTGTAATCCTGTCTATCTTCTTTGCCAATGCACTAATGTAAATCCTTCCTTCATTGCAAACAGAATGGTCTGTGGGAGGGTTGTATTTGCTGTAGATTTTTGCAGAACAAATAATAGCCTTGAGTAATAATTGTAACAAGAGTTATTTTCTGTCCAGTTTTGTCTTCTTTCTTAAAACCTCTTTTTAAAAAATTCATAATACCCCTATTATGTTCAGTGCAGTGTATATTTTGTATATATTTTGGTGTTCTGTTCAAATGCTTACAAGCTTTATAAGATACGTTAAGACTGGCCTGAAAAAGCTAACTCTCACAGGCAGATTTTTTATTTTTATTTTTTACAAATATATCATTGTGTGAACAGTGAGGAATTGCAGTGTCTTACATTTTAAGACAAATATGACAATATTATTCATATTTAATAAATTTAACAATCTTATAAAATTTAATATTAATACTTTCAGAAGTCAAAAAAATGTATGTTTTGAATTTTATCTGCAGAAGAAGCTTTGAAAAATAAATGCAAAAAGGGAGACATGCCAGGGTAGGATTCTATGACAATTTCAGGCAAAATGAAAAGTATGTCAATCGAATGAATAATCTGGCACACAAGATGCCATTGCATTATGACTCTATGCATACATACATACATACATACATACATACATACATATTGCACGGTTTCCTTTCATAATAGTCCTTCTGGGCATTGAAAATTCACATATGCTGGATACTATTTCCCTTAGACTCATATCGTTTCACAATGGCCTAGATTTGTCCTTCTTGAAAAATAGTCTTATTTAGGTAAGTTTATCCTATTTCTAATGATGCGAATAGAACTGTCATGTACAGTGCTGCCAACCATATCTAAAGGCTAGGTCACACTGGCCAATGGATGCAAAACGCATGGAAAAAGGACACAGCGGACGAGCAAAATTTCGGGGGTGGCTCCATCCGTTATCCGCTCGCAAAAGTGCCCCAAATTTGCATAAAGAGAACAGAAAGGAACGGAAAGGAACGGACGGGGTAGTACATAGCGAGGATGATAAGCGGATGTTTGGAGGAAGTCTAGCGGATGGAAGCGGATGGAAGTGGATGATACATCCACAGGGCTTCCGGGGGAGAACAGCAAAGTGGACGCATAGTGGAAGGAGCGGATGCATAGCAGATGACGCGAATGCATCACGGACGCCTATAGGATGCATAGCGGATGCGTAGTGGATGCAAAGCGTTCACTGTGCATGCGGGGAGGATGAATTGCGTCAGCTCCGTGTATATAAAAGGATGCAGCTCGCAAACAGTCAGCATTCAGAGGAAAGACCTGCTGCCAGAGACATCTTGAAAGAACACCGTGGTTCGACAATCAGGGAAGAAGAGAAAGCCTGTACCAACTCCTGCCAGCCCTGGCAAGAAGGACAGAACCACCATCCCACCGCCTGGTGCTGACTCTGAAGCTGCTGGTGCTGGTGCTGCTGGTGCTTCTCCTGCTGGTGCTGCTGGTGCTCCTCCTGCTGGTGCTGCTGGTGCTTCTCTTGCTGCTGCTGCTGCTGCTTCTCCTGCTGGTGCTGCTGGTGCTTCTCCTGCTGCTGCTGCTGCTGTGATGGACCAGCCCCAAGGCCCTCAAATCCCTGCTGCTGAAGGCCCTGAAGCCCCTGCCAGAGGGACGAAGAGGCAAGACAAGGAGAAGGGAGAGAGGAAACAGTACTCCATTTCCGAAGACCATGAGGAGGAGGTGCTGGAATGGCTGAGGGAGAACAAGTACCTGGGGAGAAAGGGCCACAGGCTCTATCGCGACACCAAGAGGAAGCAGGCAGCTTGGAGAGACAAGGCAGAGAGCCTGAGCTACACTTCAGACGTACTCCTGGGATGGTGGAAGCACATGCACACCTGGTATGGCAAGCTACACCTGAAGAAATCTGGCCAGGCCGCTGTCAAGCTCATTGACCAGAAGATGTACGTCATGACCAAGTGCAGCTTCCTGGAGGGTGAGATCCGCCACCGAGGAGCAGCCCCTCTGTCAACCCACTCCCTCAGACAGCCCACAGAGAGCCACTCATCTTCCAGCCAGGAGACAGCTACTGTGTCCAGGCAGGTGTCTTTGGAGGGCCCCACGCAGAGACCCCCCTGACAGCTGCACTCCCCATGCTGGAGGACATGGAGGATCCCCTGTCTCAAATGGAGCAAGAAGAAGCAGCAGCCAGAGACCAACCCACACCCACCCTCAGCTCCACCTCCACAGAAAGCAGGCAGAGAGGCAAACTGGAGGGCCAGAGCCACACTGTCCTGTGGGAGATCAGGGACACCATCAAGACCAGCACAGATCTTCTCTCTCAGCTGGTCCACAGCGATATGCCATCCTCTAACCGCAAGCCCTTCATCACATACATGAGCCAGACCCTCATGGACCTGCCTGAGGCCCAGTACCAGGTGATGAAGGAGAAAATCACAGCACTGCTGCACCACCCTCCGGGCCCAGCTGAACCTGCTCCGACCCATTCCAGGTCTGCTCCTCCACCCCAGGCGATGTCCCAGCCCTTCCACGGCTTTCAACAGCCCCTCACCTACAAGGCTACGACTACCAGGACTTCCCACACCAGAGGCATCCCTTCCCAGTCCAGGCCCAGGTACATCACATACCACAGATGCCTCACCTCACCCAGCTGCAGAGCAGACAGCCTCACTACACACCTCCTTCCTCCACCCCACAGCCAACCCCCTCAACAGAAAATCTGTCATCAGTCCTGTGCCAGACATCCCAGGTCCTTGAGGAAGGGCCTCTCAACCTCACGGGACTGAGTCAGCTCTTTGAAAGCTTCCTGAACACACCATCCCCTGTTGTACTTTCGGGACCAGGCACCCCAATGGCGCCTCAGACCAGCACTCCAGCAACAGCCACCTCCACAGTCCCTGCCCGCTCGACAGCTGAGACCATGGACATGCCTCAGAGTGACTGAGAATAGTGCCAGAGACTGAGTTGTTACCTGTTCACCTTATCTTTGCTTAAAGACACTTTACTTGGTTCATTTTGCTTTTTTAATAAAGTCATACAGTTTACTTAAGACAGTTGTTGACAAAGGTTATCTTTGCTTCACACACTTGGTTCATTTTATTTACTTAATAAAGTGTTGGTGAAAATTTTGAAAAAATGATTAAGCCTTTGCATGCTTGTGGGATAGGTAAGGATAGTTGTGGGATGGATAAGGATAGCTGTGGGATTGGTAAGGATAGCTGTGGGATGGGTAGCTGTGGGATGGGTAAGGATAGCTGTGGGATGGGTAAGAATAGCTGTGGGATGGGTAAGGATAGCTGTGGGATAGATAAACCTCCAGTGCAAGCATAGTGGGACTGTATGGTCCACCCTCACAGCTGCCACACATATGGCCCTTTATTATCAACAGCAATTTATTCATTGATCAACACATTTCAACATAAACAAAACTCTTTATTAATGCCCTATTCATTGTAAGGCCACTCAACATACATGGCACAATATCATCAGTATGATGAGACAAGCTCAAGGAAGCATCCATGAAAGCATCTACCATCCTTTCTTGCCACTCCACTGCTCCAGCTGGGGAGTTGCACCAGTGTTTCAAGAGGTTGTGCTGCTTCTTCCCTTCACGTGAAGCTCTGTTGGGGCCTTGTACATCCACAGTGTCTGTCAGTTTTTGTCCTTGCCTCCATTCACCAGGCTCCATGTCCCCATTCCCTTGTTGACGGTCCACAAGCCTGTTCTGCAACACTGGGTAGTGGGTGCGCATGAGATTGTGCAGGATGCAGCAAGCTTCCACGATGCTCCTCACAGTCCCTGGGTGATGCTACATGGTGGTGAGAAGTACCTGGAACCTGTTGGCCAAGATGCCAAAGGCATCTGTCTTGCCCTGGACAGCCTGTAGTTGAAGATGCTCTCTTCATGGGTGAGGTATCTGGAACTGTAGGGCTTCATGAGGTAGGTTCTGAGGGAGAAGGCGCCATCACCCACGATGAAGTAGGGCACATCTTGCGTGTCATTGGGTAGGGGGTCTGGATCTGGAAAAACCATGATGAGATTGCGTTCCAGCCCCTCCTTGAGGTGACTGGCGTTGTATACCTGGCTATCTGAAGCAGACCCATTGCCTGAAGCATCGATGTACATGAACTTGTAGTCAGCATCAACCATGGCAAAGAATATGATGCTGAAGAAGCCCTTGTAATTGAAATAAGTGGACCCTGAGTTGGCTGGAGCTTTGCAGGCCACGTGCTTCCCATCTATGGCTCCAACGGTGTGGGGAAAGTTCCACCTCTGATACCACTGTTCTGCAAGTTTCCTCCAGCCTTGTTCAGTGGTGGGGCACTTGAGGAGCTCCTCCACGTATTCTTCGATGATGGCCTGCACCACTTCTCTGACCACATTGCTGATGCTGTTGTGTGGCACCCTCCATGCATACTGCATGTTTTTGTATGTGGTTCCAGAGGCCAGGTGGCACAGAGTCAGTGCCACCTTCAGTCCAGGGTCCAGGCTGGGATGGAAGTTGGTGCTCTGCTTGGTCAACCTGGGTCTCAGACGCTCCACAATTTCGTAAAACATGGCTGGTGTCATCCTCATGAAGTGCTTGTAATGCACGAGTGTCTTCATTTCTCAGCTCCACCATCAGCTTGTCATAGAGTCCAAACTCCACTCTTCTCCTGATCCATCATCGGACCCAGACAGCTCTTGGACGTCTCCTTCTTCTCCTTCCGTAGAAAAGGTGAAACAGTCTGAAAAGGGCTTGGTTCTGGTGTTGAATGATGGCAGCTACCATAAGCAGTGTGTGATGATGCATGGTGGAGATCAATGGATGATGTGGAAGAGCAAGATGAAGGCTGAAGAGGTCTGTATACCACGGCTCTGGACTGATAGTGAGATCCAGGTGATTTCCTCCCCCTTTTTATTGGAAATGTCGGTTTCCCGCTAGGTGTCCTTCCACATACTCTAGGCATCCTCCAGACATCCTAAATATCCGAGATATGTCCCATATACGGACATTTTGTCCATTTTAATGCTTTATATATGAGATGCATCCGATTACATCCTTTCTATTTCCGTGATACTAACGCTGTGTGGACGTTCCGCGTACCTTTCGCTTCCTCCCTCTTTCCACTTTCAGCTACAGCGGATGTGAGTTCAGAGGATGCCAAGAGGATACAGCAGACGTGTAATGGATGACAACGAACGTAGAACGCTTGTTGCCCGTATATATCGCGGATGTAGATCGTACACGGCGGAAAGTTCATCAACTCAAAAAGTTTTGTGCAGCTCAAAACTTTTTGAGCGGATGAAATAGCAGTAGACAGATGTTTGACGGATAGAGCATATGAATCACGTACACAGTGAGTACACAACGGATGCATCGCGTTTTCCAATGGATGGCAAGCTTTTTTGTCCATTTTATATCCTCTTTGCATCCGTTGGTGCAGTGGGACATGGGCTTCAGGTGATAGTAAGGTATTTTGAGTGATTTGAAATCAGTCAGGCTGTCTGAATTAGTCCCTGAAGTTTATTTGATAAACATTTTTAGAGATGGCTTGCAACAACTGTTTTTCGAGGGCTGAGAGAAAGTGACTGCCCAAAAATTACCCAGTTGGCTTCATATTTAAAGCAGGACTAAAATTACAGTCTCTCAATTTGTAGCTTGGTGCCTTTAATTATCACACCAGTCTCTCAAGGTACTATAACTTCATATCATAATTAGTTCTGTAATAATTTTATAAATTATTAACATTACAAATTACTTTCAGATCTAAAAAGCCCAATTGTTTTAACATGTTTTTTTTGGCAGTCAAGGACTACAGGGAATAATAATTCTATCACAATGCCATCTGAATAAAAATAGGGGTGGAGGGACACCAATCTTTGGGAGTTTTTGAAGAATGTTGCTACATTCTTGCTACGTCGTTTTTTTTCTTCCATGACTATTTTGACATGAATGTGGAAATTACTAGATGGGAAACAACAGAACCAAATAAATCACATAATGGTGAACAGAAGCTGGAGAACTGCAGTCCAGATGCAGATTGTAGAAAAGGCCATACCTAGTTGGTAGGAAATATTAAGCTGAAACATAAAAAACAAAGGAAAAAAGTCTGCTAGCAAGATTTGACCTGGAGAAGATTTTGTCAAAACATAACAGTTATGTAAGGAATAGATTCCATATGTTTACACATATGAAGAAGATACTGAGGAACTATGAAAAGAGATAAGAGGATGAAAAATGTTTAGGACATAAACTGCAACTCCCTGCTGCATGTAAGCATTCAAATTAAAATATCCCTGACAGCATCTGTTTGAATATATCCATTTGAAAAGGAAGCCATAAATTCTCAGTGAGTGCCATGATTAGTTAATGTCATTATCATATTTCTCATACTGTTAAAAATCATTTCCAATATTCAGTCAGAATCTCTTTACCCATAACTAAAACCCATTGTAATACAGCCTGTACTTTGGACCAATGAGTATTCAAAAGGGAAAAAAAAAACCACAAACTCTTTCTATGTGAATCTTTTTACATAATTGAAAAATTATATCTTATATCTCCTCAGTCTTTTCATTACTAAAAACATTCCAGTTTCTTTCAGTTTCTTAAAATAGTACGGTTTCTGGTTCCCTTATCAACTTCACTGCTTTTTTTTGAAGAATTTTGGTAAAACTGCCATTGATCAAAATGGGTAAAGCTTGAAAAATGTAGAAAAAAATGAAACTACTGTATTTCCCATAATTTTTTTTTTAAAAAAGAATGTATTTAGAAAACAAATTATTGTTTGTGCACATCAAACTAACCTGAACTGAGATGCCATTATTTAAATTATTTTGTTTTCACATATTGCCTTTTGTAATTTTGTAAAGTTGCAAATATCTAATTTCTGCCCTACTTTCATTATGAACATTCTTCAGTTTTATTTCAGACTAAGTCTAACATTTGCATCATTTCTTTCACCTTTGCTTCTGAGAGCCAATAATATTTATGACAGATCTTTAATTGCTACATGCCTTTGGACTATTCTTTGGGAATTATATTTCAGATTCCTGACAATGTACCTATTTCTCTACAATCCCTGTTTCATTAAATATCATAGTACTGCAACAGACATAACAGGGAAACAAATTGGAGATTAAAACATGTGCCTTACCAAAAATATAGAAGAAAGATTCTAATTTTATTTGAAAGGTTGTTGTGAGGAAACCTTTCTGGAAAATGCAATTCGTGATTATTTTTAAGAAAAACTAGTAAAGCAAAAGTTAATAAGCCTGGAATATAACAAAAGGAAGGATCTATCATTTTTCTTTTTCACTGCTTACCCCTTTTCTAGTAATTTACATTTTCATTTGACAAAATATACTTTTTCAAATGTAGTTTATAGAAGAAGACTATAGCAAGAACAATCAATCCTTCAACTTATTCTTCAATATTTCTTTGAGGTATTTTATAGCGAGGAGATTTTGCTATATATGCACAGCACAGTACAACTAAAGATGATTTGTTAATCAGTCATAATTTAATTCACAACATGCACTCCATATTCTAAACCAGAAAATATCAATATTAAGCATTATTAAATATTTTGAGGCATTCAGGCTCCATTAAAAGGGATGGCATATCATGAGGCTTAATGTTTTCAAGGGACATATATATTGCCATTGCCCATATCCAGTGTGAAGATGGAGTCTCATGTGCCAAGTTGAATTTGACATGGTCAAATTGGCCCTGTTAAACTAGGTCATAAAAGTCAAGATTATGTCTGGCTGAAACTTACTTTATTGTTATGGCTGTAGAAGAATGGAGGCAGCTAAAATTGTAGATAGTTGAGTACTTCTTCCATGTGTCAGTGATAATATTCTTTAAAAGCCCTTGCCTAACTTACGAGCAGTTGGGGAGGTAAAACTGTGTGTTGGGATTCATTTTGTGAGTTTGCACATATTTTCTACAAGAAGGATAAAGGAAAATATACAACAATTCTCAGCATGTAGAGGTTTGGAACTAGTCTTTCTCCATATTTTATTTGGCAGTAGACCAGTGGTCACAGTAGCTCTTCCTGGCCTTTGCATCAACCAGAACAGTGCCATACTGTTTAGTTCTTGGCACAGGATTTTAGCTCCCCTGAAATGAAGAGCAGAAAGATTAGCTCCTAACTGTAGAACATCTGGAATTGTTGTTCATATATCAAATATCTGCTTCCAGGGCTGGTAGAACATATGTGGGAAGATAGATACATAACTCTGTTTCTGAAAGTGTCATTTGTGCACAAGATTAGAAATTTGGCAGTTATGCCTCAGATAGTAAACATCAGTAGTTTTTTTTCCCTTCCAAATTAATGATACATATCCTGTTAAACATGTTGGAAATGTATAGGGACATCAGTTTGTTTTGAGTCAAAATTATAGTTGGGACACATGTAGGATTCTGCCTTGATGCCTCAAATATTGGCAGTTTCCATTTTTATGTCTTATTTATAAAGGCATTTATCTCTAACAGAAATATTTTCTTATATTCTTTATGTGCAACATGTGCTTGTAAATATAAATATTAAGATGAAAGTTTATTTCAAAGGTAGGCAGCTGGGACATTTCATTGTGCCCTCATCCCCAGTGTTTCCCTGATGAATGTTCTCATACAAAACAATTCACGTCTTTCCATTTCATTAAAATGATCTCACTAAACTTAAGTAATTTGAAACCAGCCATTAGTTTACAAGTCAATGAAGTACTGCATCAAATGATGGGGCACTTCTCTGCTCCACATGTAAATATTAAGTATTACTTCTGGTACAGAAGAAAATCAGATTTCTTCTGTGCTTTTAACATGGACAGATGAAATTGCCAGTTGATTCATTATGGCAATGTAGGGTTGTAAGAATTTTATAACTCCACGGGCAACCAGAATTCTATACATCTGTGGCCTTTTTCATGTACTTGTTTGAGAAGTTAAGGCTAGAATTAATGAGCTGCTGATGAAAATCACAAAGTCCTGAATTGTCAATCTCATGGGATTTAAGTCAAGATGGTATTGCCACAAGGGCATTCTAGGCATTGTGTGGTTATAAATATATTCTTACCTCAATAAGTGTACAGGAAGTTTTTCAGAAAAAGGAAAAAGAAATGCTTCAGCCAGCTCATTCTTTTAGTGAAGTAGCTCCAGTTCCATTGCAATCCTTAGTCCTTATAGATTATTTTAAGGAAAATACATTTCTGTTCGTATTCATCCCTTCATAAATTTCAGTGGAGAGTAATACTGAAATTTGCTTCCAACTGAAAGATTTCTGGGATAAAATTCTTTTGCTGATGGAGTTAGCAACTAATAAAATAGAAGTAATAAGTTAACTCTCTTTCCAGTAAAGTTATATTTCTTCTCTTTATTCATTCTAGTAAAATCTCTGAATGGTTTACAAGAAAATCAAAATACTGTATGCATACATTCACAATGACAATTTCAGAGCATTTCCACACAAGCAATTTAATGATATCATTCAGTCATTACTGAATAAAGATCTTCATATCACCACAACAATATCAAGGTAATAAACCACCAGTGAAGAAATGCTCTCAATAAAAACCTGAATAGAATGACAAAAATAGGAAGGCAATATTCAAAACCATGAAATTAATGTTTCCAGAAGATGAAGGAAGAATTGCATTCAGAGAAGTCCCTCAAAAGAAATATTCATTGCATTCATTCTGAAGATGATTTTTCTTCTGTCTTTTGGGTTTTGGTATCATTTGAAATCTATGATGTGTCTTACAAAATGCTTTCAGATCCTCGTTTAAAACATCTAATGTCCAGAACTAACTTACACTAGAACTTCTGACTCTTTTTCTTTTCTTTTTTCAGATCCTGCAATTGTGAATGGAGTTTATTGGTCCGAATCATTAAACAAAGTGTTTGTTGACAACTTTGGCCACGATCCTTCCCTTATATGGCAGTACTTTGGAAGTGCAAAGGGTTTTTTCAGGCAGTATCCAGGTAAGACAAAAAATGCACGTGCTTCTTTTCTTTCCTTCTTTTATTACATGCATTTATTTGCTGTTCCTAAAAGAGTGGAGCAGTTGGTTACTTATGGTATGGGACAATACAGGCAGCATAGGTAGAAGTATTTTACCATGATAATAAATCAATTCTTCTTTGGAAAAGGATGAACAAACGCAACCTCAAAACATCAAGGAGTTTTAATATCAGTCTTTCAGTGGACCTTTTTTGACTTTTTGTTTCTTTTACTACCAAGTCTGTCTGAAGCAGCAAACTTCCTTATTTTTCTTGTTGGAAACAGCTGAAACCCTAAGGACAGATCCCCTGCTGTAACAGTATTTGAATGTTTAATAGAAAGGAAGTTTTAATTTTTCTTAGGAGTTTAGAAAACATGACTTAAGGCTGCAGTAGTGCTGACTCCACAGCTGTGACAATAAACGCTCATAACTAAAAATAATATTTTAAAGGGAGCTTAAAATGGCTTAACTGTTTCCTAATGTCCTAATTTAAAATGTTACCATGCCATTTCTTCTCTGCTACCAAATAATGATTTTGCTAATTAGTTAAATCAGTCTGATTCCTTCTTCTGCTGATTTCTGTTGGAAGCTTTGGCAGCCTGTGATTACTGTAATATGGGTAGAATAACTTTTCCCATAAGTAGCTTGGATGTAACTTTTACCAATTCTGTTTCTAGTAATTTCATAGGGGGGAATGTCATAAATTAAGGAGATATTAGTAAAAGATTGTTTTGCTTTTATGCAGAATAATATACTGTATGTCCTGTGAACTTCTTGAAATGGGAACACAATCCTTTAAATTGAAAATGTGGACAATCATATTTTAGCACAATTATTAATACATTACTGAAGTATAATTAGGCTTGTTCATAATTTAAGAGAACAAATGAAATGAATAGATAAAATACTATGCATATTGAAATACCATATAAATATGGTATAAATAATAATTATTAGCAATGGAAATGACCCAGTCAAAGATAAAAATATTTCATATAATTGGTGCTCCCAGGCTAGCTTTCTTAGGGTAAAGCATTGAATTCTACTTGCATCATAGCTAGAAAAAATATTTTGATTCTTATCCTATTAACCTGTCTCTAGAAAAAAGGCAGGTTAGGGGCTAAATGCCAGTTCCTAGGTAGGCTTTCTGGGTTTCGATATACTCCCAATTAATCTGTATATAGTGTTACTTCTGAACCTGATACATATGTGTTTGTCAACAAATGGGTAGGGGTGATGAAAGGAGAGAGATTCTTCTTCTCTTTATCCTTGCCCTGGCAGAATTTAAGCAATCTTAGAAAACATCAGGATCAGAGCTCATGGAGAAGGTGGAAAGACAGCCCTGGTGATTAAGATTAAATTTATTTGAAGACAACAGGGTTTACTTTTGACTGGGCTTGCCAATCTGATCAATACATTAAAACAAAAGAAGCAATTTCAAGGAAGAAATCATACATTGGGAATTCTAATGGTGTAATATTGTTCTCCACTCCAGGAATTAAATGGGAGCCAGATGAAAATGGAGTCATTGCATTTGACTGCAGAAATCGAAAATGGTAGGTCATGATTATGAATTTCAAAAAAGTTAAGCTGGTAGAAAGGGCCACTGTGGATAGCTGTTTAAGTTGTGCTCTGTACTAGGATGTCATAACTAGCAAAAGGAAGGGAATCAGTGGCACTGGTGTTTCTAGACAAAAGAGTAAAAAATGAGTTAATCTGCTGGTAGGTGGGAGAGTTCTGAGTCATCTTGACAAACAGGCATAGCAGACTTGTAACAGGAAAACGGTTGTTCACATGGACTCCTCCTAATTTCCTAATGTCCTGTATTGGTTAGCAGTGGTCCTGAATGTGGAATCCAATGAGTTCAATTTACATTCTTCCCTATTCCTCTTCTCCTGTCATCCAGGTATATTCAGGCAGCCACTTCTCCTAAAGATGTTGTCATTTTAGTTGATGTTAGTGGCAGTATGAAAGGACTTCGCTTGACTATTGCGAAACAAACAGTATCTTCCATTTTGGATACCCTTGGAGATGATGACTTTTTTAATATAATTGCTGTGAGTATCTCTATGTTCTTTTTCATATTAAGTTGTTCTTTTATTACTGATGTTGTTCTGGGGTTCTTTATACACACACAAGCACATCCTTGAAAATTTTATAGCCTGTAATATTCCATAATTATAGTTTTCACCAAAACAATAATTAAAAGGTTTAATATACAGCATACAATTTACATATATCAAAATATTTCAAAGTTGGAAGAGTAAATATATCTTTGCCTGGAGCTTAACAGATTAATAAGTAACTTCACAAATGTGAAGGAAACTGGAGATACAAAATATTATTTTATTATTGAAAAGCAATAACAGTATTTAGGATTGCTGTGAAACAAATTACAAAAAATTAAAAGCCAATATATGTTTTCATAATATGTTTTTGAACTATTGTTTAGATTGGAAGCTCTTATTAAAATAAGATTTAATTCTTGGTCCACAATGAAACATTTTCTTAATGATATGTTTCTACAATCTTAAATTGATTATGCACATTACTATTTTATGGAGTAGCTTAGGAATCAAAATATTTAGAGATAGTAATATATATATCATTACTCTATAATTACTGGAAATTTGCTTTCAGAAGCCTGTAGAGCACATCTACTTTCTCAGATAGGAAACATTAACATTTATGTCATATATATCATTATAGTGCCCTTATTCATCTATAGTTAATAATTATATTTTTATTAGTGGAAGTTCACAACTTAGATAATCACAATATGTCTGAAATAAATTTCTCAATCCACTGCATCCAATTCAGTTCTAGTAACAGCCTATCAGTTGTCTGTGAATTCAGATGGATGAACAATTTCCAATTTCTGTCAGAGGCTATCAGTGAAATCCATTTACAAGCTGGTTCCAGATCTTTCATGTTCAATCATAAAGTAATTACATATCATAGATAGACATCAGTTCAAATATAATCATTTAATAAAACCATGATTGGTCTACCCCTTAAACCAGCTTACATTGGCTTCTTGCTACATATGCCTTAATAATATAAAGTGCTGCTATTAAAAACCTTCTGGGGATTTTATCGACCCAATTTAGAGTGGTTTATAAGCATAGCCAAATTAATATTACAAGCAAATCTGAAAGTAGTGAAAGTTTGATTATTTAATAGTGCAAATCCATAAGACATTTTTGCACATCTGTATAGGAACTTCTAGCCAAAGATGTGCGGGCTTGGACATAAATCTTGTTTTATGGAATTGATTCTGTGATTTTTGTATGAAATTGGGACCAGCAACTTTGTCACTATCTGACAGTGGAATAAAATGTGACATCACATGTTTGCATTTATGACAGCAGTTGCAGTAGTCCCAGTTACCTCTATTAGGCAAACCCTGCACAGTTGAAGTGGCATGTAGTCACATGATTGCCACTTGAGGCTTCCTGCTTTCTTCTCTATTGACTGGCGAAGAAGGGTATAAATGGCAGTCATGGGACTGCAGGATGATGAAATTGCAAGCCAGCTGCCAAGTATCCAAATTGCGATTACCAGATCATAGGGACGCTGCAGTGGCTGCATTGTATTCATTGTAAATACCCATTGTTCACACCATTGTAACTCTAAATGGTCACTGAACAAATGGTCTCTCAATAAGGATTACCTGTATATATACATAATAGATTTGTTTATCACCCTCCTGGTGACATTTTTATGTTATGTTTTTGAGAGCTGCAACAGATACAGATTTCTATAATCTACATACTGTACTGCTAAAATTCTCATTGTCATGTCCTTTAACTGGATAAAATAGTGCATCATATGGCAAAACTCTTTCAACCAAAGAACCTAAAATGGTCTAACTTAGGCCTGTGAAACTTGTGGCCTGTGGGCCGAATACGGCACATGCAGGGCATACCCATCCCAGTTCTACAAAGGCAAAACACATTGCAATATGTCACAATACAGCCTGTGGTATGAATGGGTTTGACACTCCTGGCTAACTGGAATGTGTCCAAAATCTGGGACCCATGATTCCTGAAGAAATAAAATTTGGGAAAGTTGTTCTTGCTTCAGTGTTACTGGCTGCTACTATGTTTTTGCTGAGGGCCCATGATCTTCATTTTTAACATTCTATGATAATTTTCCAGTCTATCTTGTAATCCCTTATTCGCCATCCCACCCACATGTCACAGTAGCCATTTTTTTCTGTTGAGAAGGGAAGAAGGAAGGTCGGAAGGGATCCCTGAAAACTTTTCCTGGCCCATGGCACTCCCCACATTCTCCCTTAATCTGTGTCACTTCACTATATGTCTACTCCAATCCACACCCACGGACTTCCCTGACCCATGCAGTACCTCTTGTGCATCCATAGATCTGTGCCTGATTGGTGCTAATCCTTCAGGCCTTCCCTGTGGCACCTCTTTCATTTTCTACATGCACCCTTCCTGACCCATACCATCAGCCATGCACCATCCGTGACCAGCATAGCACCTTTTGTGACCAAGGCACTCTCACAGTTCACCCCCATGTACTCTTCTTGACTCACACTGCATCTATGCAGCCTTCTCTGACCTACATAGCACCTGTCATGCAGCCCCAGCTCCCTTCCTAGCCTGTGCTGCCACCCACATGCCCTCTCTGACCCATATGCCATCTCTGGTGCACACCAACATATTCTTTCCAAATTATGCAGCACCTCTCATACACCTTCATGTACCATTTCTGACCTGTACCCCTGCACAATCCTCACTTCCTCCCCCGCACCAGGGAGGGGTAAGAGAGAGAGAGGAAAGGAGGAAGAGAGGGAGGGAGGAAGGAAGGAAGAAGGAAGGAAATAAGTTTCCCACAAAGACATTCAATGGGGAAACTGGTGGGAAGTCAGAAGTTGCTCCTGCTCCCACTGCAGTTTTGCCTAAATGTGGTTATTCTCTTTCTCTTTTTAGATAAGGAAATATATATGAAACAATGACCCAACAGGTCACATATTGTCTAGTTCTCACTAATTGTCATTAATTATAAAGGGAGATGAACATGATCATCATTGCAAATTCAGTTGAGTATGGAGGTGGTTTTGAAGTCCTATAATTAAACAGCTGTGTTGTCTTATGTGTACTGGATTGATTTCATTTCATCTGCCAATAATTTTCTTTCTAAGTAGATCCATGAATAAAGTCACCAAATAGGCCAGTGCATAAAGTAACCATAAAAAGATAATACAACCAAAAAGAGGTGTGTTTTTCAGGGATTACTTATTGCAAAAACTATATAAAATTGATGGACTGTTGTAGATGATTGCATTACCAAAGGAACTATTAAAGTATGCATTTGCTTTTCTGTAGTTTAAGTTAAGTATAAGATCAGATCCGCAGTGCATGAACTGAAATGTCTGCAGTGATGAAAAAGAAATGTTTGCTTTGAAGTGAAATACTAAGTGAAGCATTAAATTAACAATGTTATCATAAAACAGAGTGCTAATTCTGCCTGGGGGAAATGTTTTTTATAGAGAAGTAGGCTATTTCTTAAATGAACAATGATCTCAGAATTCTTCTAAATTTAATTTAAGTTTTTCATAGAAAAGATTTGAGAAGAAAAATGAATTCAGAAGAAGAAAGCCTATTGATTATTATTGAGTTTGTGTGCAATAAATAATTGTTTGCTGCCTAGAGACAGTTGCTCAAGGTAGACAGCTATAAGACATTGTATAAATAAGCAAACAAAGAAAATGAAGTAAAATAAAATAATATGGAAGAATCTTGAGAGGCATAGTCTTAGCTGAACTCAGAATGATTTGTAGGATTCATTTAAGTTTCTAGGTAAGAGTTGCCAAGCTAAAAGAAAGGGTTATGAATTGTCATCTTATTTCAGTAATGAATGACTGAATAAGGGTTATAATTCATTAATGGTTCATTCCTGCCAGAGAGAAGGTTTCTAACTCAATTCTTGGTATCTCTAAGAAGTATTGAGAAAGAAAGGTCCTTCCTGAAACATGTAAACAGGCAGGGTAAAGCAATACTGTAGTTAAACTGATAGCTTGAAGGACATGCATCACAGTGGTGACAAAGAGAGGACTTTATGGTAAGAAGAAAACTGACACCGGAACTCTCCTTTCAGCTTTGAAATTGCTTCTGACATTGAACACCCCAGGAAAGGGGATGTGTTATGAGTTGAACATGGAACAAGTTATAAGATGCATTAGAAAAAAACATAATTGAAGTGAGGAAGAAAGGACAGACAATACTATAACAGAAGAAAATTTAGTCCTCAGTAATTTTAGCTTAAAAACAGAAATAAAGAATGAATGGTAAATAGTACCATAAAAAATGTTACGGGGTTCAAAGTGAAATTTTCATTTTCACTAAAGATAAATTGGCTTAAACTGTGTTCAGACTTGGATTTTTCATTTTGAATGATATACAGTATATTTACAACCAGCTCATCTGAGTTCACAGACTGATTTTTAAACAATCTTAAAACAAAACTCAATTTGATTGGTGCAAGAAGAACAAATGCATCATTTCCTCTCAAATGCCATCAGAATTGACTGAAAAAGTATTTTGCTAATTTTGTGCCTCTCAACATTCACTTGAATGTGCTCTGCTGGGAATCATGGCTATGATCTCTTAATTGCACTATAAGATATTTTAAACAGTATAAATGTAGAATGTTGTTTTCTAGAGTTATTTCAGGAATGGGGAGCATTTGTCAGTCTTCTGAGAACAAATGTCATCTTTATAGAGAATGGACAGAGAAGAATTATATTATATGGGATCTGAATGGACACAGGGTCTGTCAGAACAAAAATATGTTCATACACTGACCTTCCATAAGATATCATTTAGAAACTAAGTCTTTTGAAATAAATGTTATTGAAGTAAATGGACATATAAAAATAATGATTAGTATTCAGTAATGTTTGACACAGAGAGTTTAATAGTTAAAAGACTTTGCCTAGAAAGAAGGAGATGTATGTATGTTTTAATCCTGACTTTGAGCCAGTCAATCTCTTCCTCTTACCTAGGAAGAAGGCATCAACAAACTTCTTTTAAAACTATGTTGCCAAAAAACCTCTTTGGACTCATGTAGTTATCAAGAGTTAAGACACCCCAAAAATACTTTCAGGAAAATTTAGCTAGTCATACATATTATAAGAGATCCAAGTGAACTATTATTTGGTTCTTCTCTTCTTTATTAACAAATCCCTTGTAGACTCATCAAGTCCATTACTATACCCCGAAGAGCAGTTTTTCAGGGAGCACAAAGAGGAAAGAAGACTTAAAAAAAAAGCCCTTGTAATTTTCTTCCATTTAGGATGGAACTATTATCTAATCTAATGCATGTTAAAGAAAATACTTGCTAAGAGAGATCAAATTGAAAAAGAAGTTAAATTGGGTTGTCGATCCTTTCAGCCTGTAAAGTTTTTGTCAGTCAAAGTATCTAGTTAAATTCAGTCCTGTATTTCCACTAAGATATCTGCTTTTGATACAAAAGAAAATGTCATCTCCAGGGTCCTATTTTGTACATGGTTTGTGGTGTCACAGTGATTGGACAAGATTACTTTTATTATTTGACACCCTCCCCCTTGAACCTAACTCACCACTGGAGTACATTTTATGAGTGTAGGAGGAATTGCAAAGGGATTCTTTTAATCCAGTCATTTGATGTTGATGGATTTCATTTTAGCAGTTTAACTATTACAGTAATGATTTTCAACTGTCCCTGCTGCACTTCATGGTTCCTACTAATTTCAGTATTCATTTACCATTCAAAATGTTTGTTTAAAGCTGTACTGACAACACAGTTAGTTCTCAAAGTAATTATCACAATTGAGTCCAAACTTTCTGATGCTAAGTGAGACAGCTGTTAAGTGAATGTCTATGGAGATTGTCAATCATCCAGGTCATGGTTGTCCGAAAGATGCTTTTTTTAAAGTCAACTGGACTTTCTTATTTTTCTATGAAGATGTTTTGCCTCTCATCCAAGAACTTTCTTCAGAATGAATAGCTGAAGAAGTTTCTTGGGTGAGAAGCAAGGAAAAAGGAAAAACTAGAAAGTTCAGTTGCCTCTTGAAGAAGCACCTTTGAAATAGTTGTTAAGTGAATTTTGTCCCATTGTATGACTTTAATTTCTGTAGTTGTTAAGTGAATCTGGCTTCCCCATTGACTTTGCTTGCAGAAAGTTACCAGAAATGATATGAGTAAATATGAGCCAGATGCCAAGCATCTGAATTTTGACTATGTGGATGTTACAAGTTGTCGTTTTTTTTCAGTGCTGTTAAATTTGAACAGTTGCTGTATGAACTGTTGTAAGTTCAGGGCTATCTACAGTACATTTAAAGCAAGGGTGTCAAACTTGTGGCATCACAGCAGTGTCACGTGATGTATTGTGACTTTTCCCTCCTTCGCTAAATTGGGCATGGGCGTGGTCAGGGCATGACCCGTCTGGGCACGGGCCATGGGTTTGACAGCCCTGATTTGAAGTATGTGAATAAAAGCAATGAATTCAATGATAGATTCTTAGGTTTTTTTTTTTTTTATGTTTTCTCTCATTATCTTAAATTATATTTTTGGATGTTTATATTAAATGTCTCTTCTGTTCTCTGCAGTATAATGAAGAACTCCACTATGTAGAACCATGCTTGAATGGAACGTTAGTACAAGCAGATAGAGCTAACAAAGAGGTAAGAGAAAATGATAATTATTTAAAGCTGCAAATATTTTGCATATAGAGCATGTTGCTGGATTTTATTTGAATTAATTAAAGCATATAAATTTAACTGATTTGCTTCATTTGCTCATTCAAAAAATAGTTGTCTGGTGAGTTGTCACTGGTTTGCTTGACTCAGGTCTGGAAACAAGATTTAAAAGCTTTCTAATGCTCATTCTGGTTATTATTGTCTTAAAGGAAAGGCAAATTTGAGAAGCTATAAAATTCTCCTCCAAGTCTGATTAAAACCCAAACTGTACAAAAGTTCCCAGCTTCCCTGTGAAAAATGCCCCAGTAAATATTAAAATAGTTAAAAAAAACCAGCCACCATTCATCTCCCAGTGATTCTTTGATCCTAAATTTCTGATGTTTTTCCATTTTGGGGGGGGAAATGTGTCATTTTTCTCAACTCCTAACAAAGCAGTATAAATATTCTAAAATATTTTTGCTAATGTCTTTATTCTAAAATAAGCTGTGGAACAAGTCTTTGCTTCCAACCTGATTTTTCATGGGAAACTTTTAGATATTTATCTCTTCTTGGTAATGAACTGCCTTAATTAGTCAGCTTGAAAAAAAAGTCTGTAGGCTAGAAATTTTCTGTAATGCGAATCTTTGGTTAAAACAATCATTTTTCTCTTCATATAATCTAATAAATCTTAAGTTTGCCATTATGCCTTTATTTTACCAGTTTGGGTAAAAGTAGCTCAGCTTATTTGTGAATTAACTTAATGGTAAAGTAAGACAAATGCAATTTTCCGACAAGGTTGGAATACTTACAAGAATGGTTAATTCTTGCACATAACATAAACTAAACATAAACTAAATGTATCCCTGATTTCCCCCATTCTTCTCCCAGGGTTGAGAATTTTCAGACTATCCTTACCTTGAATTGCTTTTTCTGCAGCTGCTGGAATTGTTACAGCTTTTTTAAAAATCTAGCATTTTGTGGATTTTAAGGAGAATGCTAATTCATGAATATAAACCAATGTTTTCAGCTATCCTTGAAATGTTGTAAAATAGCTGAGTAATTGAATATCAAAGTTTTGCTCTGGGTTTTTAGTGGGTTGGTTGCCTGCCTATTTCCATAAGCCTGATGAAGGTTTCTGATGAAGGTGTCATGGAATTCATAGGTCAGTTGAATAGACTATAAAATGTCTGTCTCTTGGAAGCACAGAAGAAGCACATAAAAAGGAACTGTGATCGAAGAATTCTACTTAAAATGTAATTTTCATGAGGAAACTGTAATATAGTCTGTGAATATCATCAGTTGATTCATACCATTCTTACCTTTGAATTATTTTATTCTAATATTCTTGATAAAATTTACCAATTTGCAAATATTCTTGTTAATCAATTTGCTGTATGTTTCCAGAAATATCTTTTCCCTATGCTCTTTGCTGTCTGCCAGAAGATAATTGCTTTCAGTATCAGAATGTAAGCAAAGTAAAGGGTGGTGCAAGCAATCAGATACACATGAACTGGTCTGGAATATTTGGCAGAAACAGAACATGTCAGCCAATGCCTTTGCAGCTGCAGCTAATAAGAGTAAGGAATGGGTTTAAGGCCTTTACTGAGCTAAGCAACTGTGTATTAAAGTGGGGTGGAACAAACATGTTGAGATTTATACAAATGTTCAAACAAACAAATTCCTTTCTTTACACAGGCCTAAAGACTTAGGATATCTAAATATAGGATTGCTTAAAAATGAGTAAGATTTTGATAGGCATTCTTGCTTGAAAACTGTTTTTTGGTTCTGTTTTTGCCAAGAATGTTGTACTGCAAAAGGGTTAAACAGAAGTGGGCTGCCAATTCTTTCCTTGGTGGCTGAAACAGTGGATTCTGTTTAATCCCACTACTCTTCTATAGCCCTTAAGAGTCATTAACTTATTTTCTTTCGAGGATCTTTTGGAGCCATTGTGAAGATTTAGATGCAGTGGTTGAAATCTTCCAAGCAATGTTAGGCAAAGAACTTTCTCCAGCATATTTTCTACTATATATTTCTTACCACTCTGGCAGGTCTGGGTTATAAATGATCCCCAATTGAAATAGCTCCTTTTACAGAAAGTTGTCATCTTACACCTATTTCTAGTGTGTCAGAATATCAGCCAGTCACTTTAGGTGAATTAAGTGTTAAGTAGTTTGGGAAACTCTTGCTGATTCTCTATTAAGCAGGTAAATGGTTTTATCCAAAGACAGATGGCCACTCTGGCCTAGTGTTGTCTAGAGCCATTGTGGCACAATGATTAGAAGGCAGTACTGCAAGCTACTTTTGCTGATTGCAAGTTTGGCAGTTCGAGTCTCACTGGCTCAAGGTTGACTCAGCCTTCCATCCTTCCGAGGTCAGTAATATGAGGACCCAGATTGTTGGGGGCAATATGCTGACTCTGTAAACCGCTTAGAGAGGCCTGTAAAAGCACTGTGAAGGGGTATATAAGTCTAAGTACCATTGCTATCGTGATATTGCTATTCTGACTGTGGTTTACAAAATTCTTAAATAGAGGCTCTTCTTATTTATCTCTCCATGATTTTCTAACTGCAGAAGCAGCTGAATCTATGGCTTTATGCATGTAAACATTGAACTGTGTTTCCCTTCTCTTCCACATTATGGGCAAACAAGTTGTCATTAGTTTGTTATATCTTTGGCCTGTGATGTAGCTAGAGCTAATTGTGGCAAGATCTTATTGAAAGATTTAAGTGATGTAATTAATTTTCCTATTGTATATAGGGGAGGGAGAAGCCATTACTAATATTAACCAGATTGGATGTTAAGTTACATACTAGTTTTCTTTTTGTCCTGAATAGATTAAAAATAGATACCACATATTAATAAATGTTAAATAAAGAAAATTTAAAATTTAAAAAATAATGTAATTAGTAGCTTTGAAGTATATAGCACAGATAGATAGTATAATGGATGAATATTTGTATTTGTAGCTCAGGGCTGAAATGAAGGGTTCTTGGTACTCTCTGGACTTGGTTGTTTTCTTGCAGACATTTCATTACCTAAATCAGATAATATCAGTACACTGATGTTACTAGTTTGGGTAATGAATCTGTAAGAAAATAACCAAACTCAGACTAAGGACCCCTCACAATAAGAAAAACATGAGAGCCAGTTTGATCTAGTGCAGGGATGTCAAACTTGCAGCCTGGATGCATCATGTGCTGGCCAGGCTCCTGCTCAGTTTAGCGAAGGACAAAAAAGTCCCAATATGTCACATAATGCTGTCATGAAAACACAAGTTTGACACCCTTAGTCTAGTGGTTAAGAAGGTGTTAAGATGGAGAAACCACCACCCTTCCTGTGGTTCCTCTGACAAGTTTTTGTTAATGAACATCTACAAAACTTGCATGTGTTTCACTGTAATTGGAATACATCTTCTGTTTTAATTTGATATCAACTTTCTGTCATTGTGATTTTAAAGAAATTTTTCATTATTGAATTGATGCAACCTGTTCTGTATGGAACTTGGTAGGTTCCAAGTCCCTCATTCTGATTGGCCGAAAAGGCCGCTTACGGATTGGTTCACTAAGAACCAATCCGGGAAGCCGCCAAATGACAGGAAGAGTTAAACAAGTGTCATTGGCCACAAGCCAGCAGGCAAGCCGCTATATAAAGGGCTGCCGTGGCTTGGGCTATGTTGTGAAGTGAAGGCTATCAAAGACGCTCCCAGACCCAAAAACAAAATCGATCTCCAGGCATTCCTAGGCCTCATAAATTTGAACAACGTGTTCCTGCACCATAAGGCACCAATAGCAGAACCCCTACATCGACTGCTAGATAAAAAAATCTGCTTGGACATGGGGCCACTGGGAACAGAAAGCCTTCCAAGGTATCAAGGACCTATTAACATCAGACACCGTGCTCATCCAGTTTAACAATACCCTGCCTCTGACGGTCACCTGCGATGCCTCGCCTTTTGGGGTTGGCGCCATCCTGAGTCACCAACTCTCAGATGGCAGAGAGGCACCAGTCACCTTTTACTCCAAGACTCTCTCCAAGTCGGAACGCAATTACAGCCAACTGGATCGGGAAGCCCTTGCAATCATCGCCAATGATTCCATGAGTACCTTTATGGAAGATCTTTTTCTATCATAATCGATCACAAGCCTCTTCTTGGAATCCTAGCAGGCAACAAGCCAACCCCAAACATTCTGTCACCTAGAATGACGAGGTGCTTTGAATTCCTCGCTGCCTACTCCTACACGCTGCTCCACTGACTCGGCAAAGCCATCCCACATGCCGACGCCCTGAGACGTTCGCCATTGCCCATCACAGAGGACGCCCCTGCTCCAACTACCTCCACATTTCAGCTTGAGACCTGCCCAGAGCAACCGCTGACTGCAGCTGACATCGCGAGAGCCACAACCAAAGGTCCTTTGACGGCGCACATATTGAACTGGGTAGGTAAGGGCTGGCCGGAGGAAAACAAAACTGAGACTTTTAAACCATTCCGTGCCAGATGGACTGAACTGTCCATTGAAAAGCCTCCAAGAAGACGTCCTGGGCATATTGCACAGGGGTCACCCAGGCATAGTCAAAATGGCCAGGAGTTAAGTCTGGTGGTCAGGGCTGGACAAAGACATTGAATGCTGGGTTGCAACATGCCATGAGAGTCAAAAAGCGAGGCCTCCCCTCCCCCCCCCAGGCACCAATAAGAGACTGGGAAACTCCCTGGGGTCCATGGTCTAGAGTACATATTGACTTCGCTGGGCCAACGAAGGGGAACACTTTTTTTGATTGTGGTTGATGCATATTTGAACTGGTTGGAAGTCATCCTCATGGCTTCCACAACCACCGAGGCTGTTATGAAACAGCTCGACAAACTGTTTACAACGCATGGGCTACCTGATTTACTGGTTTTGGACAATGGGCCTCAATTTACAGCCTTGCAATTTAAACAATATCTGGTCGCCCAGGGTATCCGTCATGGCTTAACAACGCCGGCCCATCTGGCTGCGAATGGCAGGGCCGAACACATGGTTCGGAATACTAAAGAGGGCCTAGAGAAAATGGACAAGGGGGACGTGCAGGACAAACTAAACCGACTACTAATCTTGCAACATATTACCCCTAGTAGCACAACAAATAAAAGCCTGGCTGAACTTTTAATGGATAGGAAACTATGGTCCTACCTGGACAGATTACACCCCACTTACACCTGGGACAACCCCCCCCGACTCCTCCAGCAAATACCATACCTTCGAAATCAGCGACCTAGCCTATGCCAAGAACCTTACCAGGGACCCTCTATGGCTTCCAGCCACCATCACACAAATCACAGGCCCCAGGTCCTACCGACTAATTTTTGACGTTGGAAGGGAATGGAAGCGGCACACAGACCAGCTTCGTTCCTGCAACCTTGAACAGAAAACCGCCGCAGAACCAAAAATAATAAATTCCGACTATAAAACAACCAAGGAGGGGGGGGAAATTACAAATAAATAAAAAAAGGAGAGACGAACCTCCCATAACAAGACAACAAACTCTGCAAAACGACAATCTAACCAAACAAAAAGAGCACTCACGGTTAGATGAACCCCAAGAAAGAAGTCCGGGAGCAGGAGAGCGAAGCAAGGCCTTCCTGGAAGGTGGCAGCCAGGCCAGCTCAACCAACCCGGTCAAACCAGGAGGGAGCAGCAGAGCCATCTCAACCGGCTCGAGAGTCTCAGGCAAGAGCGGCATGGCTGACTCACCCTTCCAGGAGATTCCATGGAGAAGGCTGAGAGAAGCAGCGATCCCATCCGAACTGCTAGAAGACCAAAACAAGACTGAGCTGCGCAGGTCAACTAGGACTAGAAAAAGCTCCACCTACCTGCGCGACTACGCCACCCATGTTGGACTGAACTAAAGGGGGAGGGGTGTTCTGTATGGAAGGTTCCAAGTCCCTCGTTCTGATTGGCCGGAAATGCCACTTATGGATTGGTTCACTAAGAACCAATCCGGGAAGCCGCCAAACAGTGGGAAGAGTTAAACAAGTGTCATTGGCCACAAGCCAGCAGGCAAGACGCTATATAAAGGGCTGCCGCGGCTTGGGCTATGTTCCGTATCTTTTGCCTTGAGAGTTTAAATAAAACAGTTGTTGTTTGGAACCCGGTCTCACACGCTTCTTTCTGGATGGAACACAACCTGCTTAGAGTGTTTATAATTTGTCAGTTTGCAAATTCTGTTCAATAAATGTATAAATAAGTAAGTAGATTTGTCATGAAAATATATCAGCTCAGGGAAAACTGGTTCTCTCACTTTGGAGTTGAGCAGAAATGTAGTGAAGAAACATTCACGAAGTTTTTCTCTTGTTATAGCAGACACTGCACTCTGAAAGTAAGCAGAGACCTGTATTAGTTCAGAAAATATTCCATTGGGAAGCATCTAAGTGGGCTATTAAAGTCGCTGAAATAGGTGCTTCAAAACATGCAGGAAAGTAAGATAACCAAACATGTTGAGACAATTGGGAGCAGTTTCTAAAACAGCTTTTTAAACAGTGCAACTGCTGTCATTGTTTAAAAAACAGATATGTGTTATATGTGGGTTGTATTCATCACAAAACTGTTCATTGGGAGTCATTTAACAGATCTAGTATCAAATTAACTCTCCAAGACAGTTTTATTTGGATTGTCTTTTAATAGCGAAACTTAAAATGAGGGTGTTTTTATTGTCTCATTGGATGTCCACTTATTCCTGCTATTCACATCTTTGTAATTCTGCCAAAATAAAATGTATTTGAAGATTACATTCAGTGGGATCAAAAATGCACCCAACACTTCTAGTACAGAGTGACTAGATTTTACAAAGTTATAATTAGAAGACCTGGGAGCACCATCATTATACCTTCATTACACCATCATTACATCTTTTTACACATGGGGCAGTAAAAATCCAAATAATTATTAGATGGCAGCAAGCAGCTAAACTGTCCTGCTTTTCTCTCCTGCCATCTAGTAAGCACTCATATATTTGCAGCCCAGATATATTAATCTTAAAATATTCCTTTTGCCCACATTTTTTAAAATAAATGCCAACCATTATTTGGATTAGGCTATGGTCCAGGAAACCAAACTTTACTGTCTTATTCTGCCCAATTTCCTTATCCTAAATTGTTCTTTGCTATTGGTCACATATCATTGAAATATAAGCTGGGAGAGAAAAGTTAGATATCTCACTTCCCTTAATTTGTCAGTATATCAAGAATATGTAGGATATCAGATAATAGGTTATATCAAATTGCTTTGCTCGTAAGGTGAAGATTTTCATGTACCTTTGTTGAGCTTTTCTTGAGTTCCATGTAATACAAGTTTAAGTTGTTTTCATTTTACTGTCAGTTTATTGGCAGTAGGCAGTTTTGCAAACAAAGCGTTTAAGTAACATCTGAATCAAATGAACTGTTGTAATGAAATGAGCTAAGTGGCAAGTTTAGTGTCAGATATGACAGGGAAACGTTAAAGTATTTGATATGTTTACATGAATAGCTTGTATGTATACAAATTTAGAAAATAAACAGGCCACCTAGCCTCGTAATGTTTTATTAATATATTTTGGTTCTTTTGTAGTTTGAAAATACTATTTTTAAAAAAATATGCAACTTATATAATGTCACAGGAATTTCCAACTGAGGTTAAATACTATAATTTCATGTACATTTATTTTCACTCTTTATGCCAGTGTCTCAATCCCATTCAAGGTGCACCACACAAATGAAAAAAAAGTATTGATCAATTTTCTTCTGTAGGGTGGGATGCTCACATCCTTCTGCTGTGCAATTGTAATTCAAACTATCTTTAGAAACAAATGCCTTCTTCTCATTATTCTTATAGAGTACTAGTCTGGTTTATGGTTTTGTTATTAAGCTGGTCTTGTCTTTCAATGTGCCAATTTGTAAAACATTTCTTTTTTCCCTTTTCAAAGTGGGAAATAGAGCAGACAGTGTTTTATCATTGTCTGTGCTTTTTCAGCAAAATTACAAACATATGCAACAGCCTAGGCTAATACAAGTTTACTCAGGCCAAGAAGTTTTCATGTTTGAGAAACTCCATATTACATGTTTCTTACCTCTTAGGAATTATATGACAGTATGATTTAATGCAACTCTACATTTAAGGTAACATACCACAATTTGCATTTTATACATTAACCCACATGCAGATACACACTTAAAAATATTTCCAGATGAAATTAAGAAGACAGTATGCCTAAATGATGGGTATCATAATGGAATCAGAAGCTTACCTGTGCCTATATGTTTATTCCTTGTAACAATGAAACCTCAGATTGTGTTTGGTTGAATGTGGTTACAATTCTCAGTGAAGCCTGCCATATAGCTCAAATATCTGGATTGTGTCTTCTTTTTGAGATGGATGAGTTGTTCATTTTTGACAAGATCATGATGCTAGGCCTATGCCAGAAATTACTTCTATTTTCTAAAGTGGTTTCACTCCATTTGCTTTTTTCCAAATTGCTTTCATATTTAAATGATAATCTCTTGGATGAGATGCAGGATCCGTATACATACCATAGTTACAAATTGGTCTGCCTGCCTTTGTATTGCTCTTTTCCAATGATCTGCAACCTCCCTGACTTCCCATTGTTCAGTGACATCACTAGGGAGGCATTTCTAGCAAATTTTGATGATGGAACTTTTAAAAATTAATAGCATTAGTGATCACTTCCTTTTTAAATATGTTTTGTTTTATACAGTGTTCTGGCTTGATTATTCCTCGATCCAAAGTAGTTAGGAGATCATGCTTAGGCAGAACATATCCTGAATTTTCAAGATTATTCCTTCCTTTCTTCTAGCATTCATTGCTTAATGAAATATTTGATGAAATGGAAAGTTTGAATTATAAAACTTGAGATTTAGAGATCAACTTTGGAGATCAGTGCCGCCAAAGCTGGTCCCAAGCAAAGATTTTCCATTGTTGTGTTAATCTTTGGGTCCAACAGAAATAATTGTCATTGGTATCTTATTCTTATGAACTTGTAATTTTAATAATCACATATCAGTATATAATTGCTCCAGTTTCCCATTTCATTTGCATAACATTACCGTTATGCTATATGTAGATCCTGCACATTTGAAGATTTTGTGATTATAAATAAAGATGAAGCACGCACATCAAAATTAGTTTCAGAAAGTTGCATTGCTTTCCCAGGATTCAGATTCATGAAATCCAATCCAATTCTGGTTTCTTTTATTCTTTGTTATAATGGAATACAAAACTTTTTGTTGCTGTGGCTAAAATAGCTATCATATTTAAGAGAGCCTTCCTTTAGCAATTTGGCAAGCCATACTTCTTGCCTGTACTGCAATTTCAGAAAGATAACTCTTATCATCTGTATTTGCAAGTTTCTCTCTTGACCATAACAATAAACTGAGATAATTATTCTGGATTATCTTGATTTACTGTGAAGAGCATAATAACAAAAGCACTTAAACTAATCAGGAATTGAAAGCATATTGAGCCACCCAATGTATATATGCTGGTTAGCTTGTCCTGGTTCATGTTTCTTCTCATGTTTGCAAGCAACAAGTTCTGATATAAATAATGCAGTAGGGTTGTTTTTTTTTCAAAATTTCCTGATTATGTGAGTTCCACTCAAGGTAAGAACTAAGAGAGACAACATTGGATTAGAAGGTGTATGTATTTTTTTTTAAATCAAATCTAGGATTCTCTCAAAGCAAGGAATACTTTGTGGGAATTCTTTATAACCCCAAATGGGGGAGGGGGAGTTGCATTGAATTATGTCCAAGGCAGGGATGAAAGAGAAATTTTCAAGCTGCACAGGATTATTTTTTCACACAATCACATATACAGTAGACTGTTATCCAAGTGAGAGACAATGAAAAACAGAATTTGTTTTTAGAAAAGATATTTCCATTTATAGAACAAGGAAGTTATAATTTCATATCTTTACTGCTTTATTTTATTATAGGCACAGGAAAGGAATATAAATTCTGTTTCCTAAGATGATAATGCTTTCAAGCTGAAATCTGGAGTGGCCCAAATGATTGACAGAATAGTCACCCCATTTGAATGTCCAATAAGTCATATTTGATTATGGGCCATCAAGCTGGTATCAACTCTTAGAAACCACATACAGATTTTCTCAGAATGATCCAGTTTTCCAGATCTTCCAATGGTGTAAATATAGAGGTGCCACTATATTTATCCACCTTGCTGCTGGCCATCCCTTTTTACCCTGTTTCCTTCCACTTTTGCTGTATAAAATTCCCAAGAGACATTTTTAAAAAGCCTGGATGCAATTAAAAATAGTAAAGACTATAAATTAGAAGAGTTGCTTTCATCAACATACATTTTACACAGAAGACAGTAAACCTGATTTCTTTAGATATTAACTTTTTCCAGTATATTAATATTTGGCATAATGTCAGTGTTGCATTTATACACATTACAGAAACATTATTTCCCCCAAACATGGTTACATAAGTCCCAAGTATTGTTAATCTAGAAAAAGCAGCTTTATTGTTTGCTTTCTTCCCAGCCAAGTGAAATGGCTACGCCTGTAGCTGTATGCAGAGACAGCTGAGAACAGCTTGCAAGCAGCTGCTTGGATTTTGCCAGTGGCACACGTTTGAACTATTTGAAAAGAGGTCCTTTGAATTGCTGTGAAGTTCCTCTTTTCCATGCTTTGTGGAGATCTACCACGAACATAAGCTTTTTGTGTGACTTTATGCTCCATTCAGAAACACTTTATCAATCCTTTACATTTCTCCCCAAAGTCTTTGGACCTTCACTCTTAATGTGGGGGCTTTCCTTCCTTCCTTCCTTCCTTCCTTCCTTCCTTCCTTCCTTCCTTCCTTCCTTCCTTCCTTCCTTCCTTCCTTCCTTCCTTCCTTCCTTCCTTCCTTTCTTTCTTTCTTTCTTTCTTTACAAAAAAATTGTAATGAAAGGCTTAGACAACATATTAATGAAAAAGGCTAGATAGAGACTTGTCCGTAACAAGAACAGGCTACATGTTTCCACAGCTGTACATCTACATCTATTTCAACTACATCTATTTAATGTATTGGTTTCTTAGGTTTGTGTCCCATTTCTTTTTGAAGTGCAAGGCAGCCTTCTCCAAATTTTCCTCACAGCAAGATGTCCATGGAGTAGGCGGGAATTTAGAGTGACACAACTTCTAGGCCAAATGTGGAGTTGAATTTGGTTTTAGTTATAACCACTAAAGACCCTGTCACACTGCCCAACGGATGAAAAACGGACACAACGGACGAGCAAAATGTTCCATCCGTTGTTATCCGCTCTCAAAAGGGGCAAAAATTTGCATAAACAGAGCGGATAACACGGAAAGGAACGGACGGGGGGAGGACGCAGAGCGGATGGAAAGCGGATGCGGAACGGAAGCCCAGCAGATGGAAGCGGATGGGAGCGGATGGCACATCTGCTAGGCTTCCGGGGGGCCGCAGCAAAGCAGATGCGGAACGGATACAGTGGATGCAGAGCGGATGAAGCGGATGCAGAGCGGAAGCCTAGTGGATGCACAGCGGAAGCCGAACGGATGCCGAGCGTTAATTGCGCATGTGGGGAGGATGCATTGCGTCAGCCCCACGGATATAAGGGAAGCAGCTCGGAAGCAGGTCACCATTCAGAGGAAAGACCTGCTGCCAGATGGATTGACAGCCTTGCCTGCCCTGCCTGCATGCCTGCCTGCAAGCCTTGCTGCCAGCCTTGCTGTCTGCCTGCCTGCCAGCCTTGCTGCCAGCCTCTCTGCCAGCCTCCCTGCCAGCCTTGCTCTCTGCCTGCCTGCCAGCCTTGGTGCCTGCCTGCCTGCCAGCCTCCCTGCCAGCCTTGGTGCCTGCCTCCCTGCCAGCCTTCCTGCCAGCCTTGGTGCCTGCCTCCCTGCCAGCCTTCCTGCCAGCCTTGGTTCCTGCCAGCCTCCCTGCCAGCCAGCAACCCCACAACCTTGCGGAAGTACAGCAAGCCTCAGGCATGTGCTGCCAGCCCTTACAAGAGGGACAGGGCTACCATCCCGCCCCCTGGCCCTCACTCTGGTTCTGCTGGGGCTTCTGCAGCACGGGCTCGCTCTTCTGGGGCTGAGGGTTCTGCTGCTTCTGCTTCTGGAGGAGCTGAAGACAAGCACTCCAGCACCAGCCACCTCCACAGCACCTGGACCCTTCACCCCTGAGACTGAGCGACCAAGAGGAGTGCCAGAGACTCATTTTTGTTTTATAGCTTGATTCACACACTTGCTTCATTTCTTTTTTTTAATAAAGTCTTGCTGGAAATTTTTAGAAATGGTTTAAGCCTTTGCATGCTTATGGGATGGGTTAAGATAGCAGTGGGATGGGTTGAGATAGCAGTGGGATGGGCAGGATACCTTTGGGATGGGTAATAGCTGTGGGATAGATAAACCTCCAGTGCAAGCATAGTGGGACGGGATGGTCCACCCTCCCAGGTGCCACACCTATGCCCCTTTATTATCAATAATAATGTAATAATCATCCACACATGTCAACACAAACACAACTCATTATTAAATGCCCTGATCATTGTAGGGCCACTCAACATACATGGCCCAATCTCATCCGTGTGATGAGACAGGCTGAAGGAAGCATCCATTTAGCATCTATCATCCTGTCTTGCCACTCCACTGCTCCAGCTGGGGAGTTGCACCAGTGTTTCAGGAGGTTGCGCTGCTTCTTCCCTTCACGTGAGGCTCTGTTGGGGCCTTGCACATCCTCAGTGTCTATCAGGTTTCGGCCTTGCCTCCATTCCCCAGGCTCCATGTCCCCATTGCCTTGCTGGAGGTCCACGAGCCTGTTCTGCAAGACTGGGTAGCGGGTGCGCATGAGATTGTGCAGGATGCAGCAAGCTTCCACGATCCTCCTCACGGTCTCTGGGCGATGCTGCATGTTGGTGAGAAGTACCTGGAACCTGTTGGTCAGGATGCCAAAGGCGTTCTCCACCACCCACCTTGCCCTGGACAGCCTGTAGTTGAAGATCCTCTCTTCACGGGTGAGGTATTTGGAGGTGTAGGGCTTCATGAGGTAGGTTCTGAGGGAGAAGGTGTCACCCCCCACGATGAAGTAGGGCACATCTTGTGTGTCGTTGGGCAGGGGGTCTGGATCTGGGAAGCCCATGATGAGGTTGTGTTCCAGCCCACCCTTGAGGTCACTTGCGTTGGATACCTGGGCATCTGAAGATGACCCGTTGTCTGAAGCATCAATGTACATGAACTTGTAGTCAGCATTGACCATGGCGAAGAGGATGATGCTGAAGAAGCCCTTGTAGTTGAAATAAGTGGACCCCGACTTGGCTGGTGCTTTGCAGGCCACGTGCTTGCCATCGATGGCTCCAACGGTGTGTGGGAAGTTCCACCTCTGATACCACTGCTCTGCAACTTTCTTCCATCCTTCTTCAGTGGAGGGGCACTGGAGGAGCTCCTCCTTGTATTCTTCGATGATGGCCTGCACCACTTCTCTGACCACAATGCTGATGGTGTTGGGTGGCACCCTGCAGCCGTACTGCATGCTCCTGTAGGTGGTCCCTGAGGCCAGGTGGCGCAGAGTGAGTGCCACCTTGAGCCCAGGTTCCAGGCTGGGCCGGAAGTTGGTGCTCTGCTTGGTCAACCTGGGTGTCAGACGCTGCACAACTTCGTCAAACATGGCTGGAGGCATCCTCATGAAGTTCTGGAATGCACGAGTGTCTTCGTTCCTGAGCTCCACCATCAGCTTGTTGTACAGTCCGTCCTCTGCTCTTCTGGCGAACCATCTTCGGACCCAGACGCTTCTTGGCCGCCTCTTTTTCTTCCCATAGTAGAGTTCACAGAGCCTGTAGATGGCTTCGCACTGTTGCAGAAGGATGGTGGCTGCCAAAAGGACTTTGTTATGATCCACGGTGGACATGACTGGATGCTGTGGAAGAGCAAGAGCCAGATGAAGGCTGCAGAGGTCTGCAGCTGGGCTGCTGTTCTGAAAGTGAGATCCAAGTGAGTTGCTCCCCCTTTTTATAGGCAGTATAGGTGTCCCTTTGCATCCTCTAGGCATCCTCTAGGCATCCTGTAGACATCCTTAATATCCGAGATAGGTCCCCTCTGCGAACATATTTTCCATTTTACATGCTTTGTTTCCATGCTGCATCTGCTAGGCATCCATTCTGCATCCGTTCCGCGTCTCTTCCGCTTCCTCCCTGCGTCTGTTTACCACTGGAGTGGATGGAGTTGCGCGGATGCGCAGCGGATGCCTAGCAGATATAGCAGATGCGTAACGGATGCAGAACTGATGCCTAGCGGATGTGTAGCAGATGCAGAATGGACAAATTGGATACATTTTCCGCTCAAAAGTTTTGAGCAGCTCAAAACTTTCTGAGCAGATGAAACGTCAATAAAAGGATGCTGGACAGATAGAGAGGAAGCAAAACGGAGGCAGTAAGTACATCGCGTTAACCAACGGATGGCAAGCTTTTTTGTCTGTTTTACATCCTCTTTGCATCCGTTGGTGCAGTGTGACAGGGGCTTTAGTTTGCTACTCCTATATCTGATATACTTTGGCCATGTCATATGTGCAAATTCATTGGAGAAAGTAGTGGTATGCTACTGATTTGGCCAGGTTCTGGTGAACCAGTAGTAAAAATCACTACCAGTTTGATCCACTCAGTACTAAAAAAAAAAAGCTTCCAATCAGCTGAGAGGAGGGAAAAAAAACCTCTGATAATCAGCTGCGAGGATAAAAGATGGAAAAGAGCATGGAGGAAGGGTTGCTCCTAGCTTTTTGTTTCTTCATCCTCTCAGCTGTTTGGCTTGTTAGGTGAGCATGCATTAGGGGTGTGCACATTAGGGGCATGAGCGTACACGCATGCACAATTACCCACCAAACTGGTAGCGACTAAGGTAGGATCTCACTACTGCATATAATGATACAAAAAACAAACCTTTGGGATCAATGAGTTAAAGGTTAAGATGAGATAATTGGATTCCCTTGGTTTTATTTCAATTCTGTTAGGGCAACTCACAAATAAATGCTATATCACAATTAGTACCAGAAGTCTATTGATAAGGACATTCTTCTAAAACTGAGCATGTGTCCCTTCTTAAATTTTATATTCCATGTGCTTCAGACTGAAAGACAAAATATTATTAACATTTTCCAAAATGATGAAATATAAGTAATTTTTATTGATTAGTTTGAGCAAAATATGAAATCCATTCCACAGCATCTAAATCCATTGTAGCTTAAATACTTATTGAGCTAAACAAAACTTTGAATGTTTTGAAATACTGAGATGAACAAATTTACTGGGTCAAGATGAACAACATTAAGTTACAGTAATTGCTTTGGAAAACCAGTCCTAGTTTGTGGGAACATCATATGCTTCAAAATGGCCTTAAGCTGATTTCTTCCCCCTCGAAACGAATGAAAATTTTATCATTCACTGAACTGTATGAATCCATTATTTTAGTACAGAAAAAATGTTCTTTATAGGAAATTTGCAAATACAATATTAGGCATAGCAGTATTTAATTTCTTCCTATGTTTTGTATTTGGGGAAGAAAAAACAATTTGTATGGTTTATTTAAAAGATGATCTGGTAGGCACAGGGGTGGTATTCTACCAGTTTGGACTGGTTCAGTAGAACCAGTTGTTATGGTTTCTGGTAGTTGGAAGAACTGGTAAATTGGGCCTGTGGCTGGCCCAGCCCTTCTCCACCTACTTCTCCACTCCCTGCCCAGTCAATCCCTATCGCACATGCGCAACATCGTGTGCCTGTGTGACATGCCTGTAGCCTGCTTTTGCCCACCTGCCAGGCTACCCATTGTTATATGCCTTTCACTGCAGCAGAGTGAAACTTTTGCAAGTCCCCCTTCTTCGGGAAATAGCTCCTGGGCAGCCTGTTTCTCTCTGCTGCCCAGGAGCAAGCTTTTCACTATGCTGGGAGAGGCTCCCCCAGCAAGAGCAGGTGAGAGAAGCATCCTGGTGCCGACACAAGCATCTCCACTGTTCCTTCCAGCTGAGTTAGGCTAACCCTAACCCCAACTGAGCAGCCCTGATCTGCCTGCTCACAGGTAAGCCTGTGAGACGCACTAGTCCCACCCTCACTTTCCCCTGGCCCCCCTAAGCCCAGCTATCTCCAGGGCTCCTCAACCCATGTCTCCGGAGCTCCCTGGGCCTCACCGGGGCTTGTCTGTCTGGCTAAGCCACTAGGTGGATCTCTCCCAGCTTTCCCTACCACATGGCGGCTGTAGCACAGTGAGCTGCTGCGGTGATATTCCAATGGGTACGGTGCTGGACCCCGATGCCTCCCATAAGACATTTCCGTAGCTCCTCCGCTGCCTCTGCCACCTCCGCCACTTCCGCCCACTTCTCCTGGGGTCAAAACGAAAGAAAGTGGTGGAGATGCTGCGGCAATGGTACTGCTTATGGGAGGCAGCCAGGGCTGCCGCTGCTGTTACACATGGAGGGACTTTGGGAAGGTTCTTTGGGGGGGGGTGCTCAAGACCCCACTGCCACTGCATGTGGAGGTACTTTGGCTTGGGAAGCAAGCAAGCACAAGGAAGTGCTGTGATATCCCGCTCACTTCCCTCACAGACCAGGCCAGCTTGGGAAGCAAGCTGGAGATCATGGCACTGACTGGAGCCCTTTCCCATGCTTGCTTGCTTCCTTCACAGGCCAGGGTGACTTGTGAAGTAAGTTGGAGATTGTGGCACTGACTGGAGCCTTTCCATGTGCTTGCTTGCTTCCTTCACAAGCCAGGGAGGCTTATAGGAGGTAGCTAGAGGCAGGTCCTCCACCTCTCCCACCTGTGAAGGTGTTTTCAGAGGGCTGGGGCCTGGGATGATGCTCAATGCTCCGCTTTACCACCACCATCACACACGGAAGTGCTTTGCCTTTAGTAGGATCGGGGTGAAGGATGCTCAAGGCCCCACTGCTGCCACTGCCACCACTACACTCAGAGGTGCTTTGGGAGGGTCGGGATAGGGGATGCTCAAAGCCCTGCTGCAGCCACATGCCACCCCACTTTCCTCCTTTTTCTGCCACCCGCTGCTGACTGGAGCTCACCAGATCATTCAGTTCATTTCAGACCAGGTGTGTGTGTGTGTGTGTGAGAGAGAGAGAGAGAGAGAAAGAGAGAGAGAGAGAAAGAGAGAGAGAAAAGAAAAGAAACAGCAAGAAAGAAAAAGGAAGACAGAGAAAAAGAAAGAAAGAAGAAGGGAGAGAGAAAGAAAGAAAGAACAATAAAGAAAGGGAGAGAAAGAGGAAGGAAGAAAGAAAATGAAATAGGAAGAAAGAAAGGAAGAAAAACAGAAATGGGAAGCAAGACTCTTTTAAAATAATTTATAAAGAGTTTGTTTCTTTACAAATGTGAAAAGCTCCTTGACTTTAATAAATCAATTGTTTTAATAAAAACTCTTCCCAAAAAGGTTGCTTGAAATCCTCTTTCGGTTTCTTCTGCAGCACTTCAGGGAACATCTTGACAAACTTTTTGCCAAAGGAATTGGAATGCTGGACATTGCCTTAGTTGAAGCTTTCAATATGCTCAGCGATGTAAGTTCATCAATTTTGCCTCCTCTTTTGTTTTTGATTTCATTAACTGGAGCACAATTTACTGATATTTCTTTTCCATTTTTGAATTTATATTAGTTAGGCAATCTGTTTACATGGACAATGTCACTTTGTTTTTTTTTTAACCGAATGTAGTAGTATTGCAACATGCTAATTCTAAATCGTTGTTATGAATGATAGGCCAGTACTCATCATCAGTCTCACTTTTAGATTGTTTTCTAGATTAGAATAACTAAGCCTCAGATTCCCTTGTGTTTTCTAAAGAGCTAACTGTCCTCATGATTGTCCGAATTGTATTCATAGCTAAGTCTAAATTCTTCCCAACTATTATTTATGCTACTACCACAAGTTTCTCCTCAGGATTACTGTGTGCATTATATCATGTGACAGATGCAATTACCTCCTTTGCCAATTTTATATATATATTTTAAAGTTTTCATGGATGCTTACATGTATGGTATTCAGCTTTGTTCAGGTATTTTCCCATGTCATTATCATTGTGCTTTTAAAGTTCTAGCAACGTTTCGGCAGAATCTCATCTGCCATCATCAGGCTTCTGTATAGTGTTCGTCTGAGTCAGACTTTCACAGCCATTTCTGTTTTAAATTTGGTGCTGGCCTACACTATGCCAAAATGGTTTTTTCTTCATCCTGATTGATTGGGAGTCTTGGTCTGTGTTTATTGGTCTTGGAGTTTGCTGTGTTCTCCTTGATTGGTGATTCTAATATCTTCTGTCTGTTTTGTAGCTTTTTTTGTCTTGATTGGCTGGCAACATTGTGTTTCCTATATTGGAGGCTTTTAGTGCTACAGAATTATCAGAGAAGCCATAGAGATTGAAAAAAGATCTGAAAGCATGAATAGAAGAGATGACTCCATCAGTCTGTCAATTATCTGGAAGCCTGCACTCTCAAACAAAAAAATCTCCACACCACAAGCCAGCCAAACACCTGGGCATAAACAAACTCCCCCTGATACCTCCAGCTCAAACACACCCCAACCAGGCACCCAAATGAAACCTAGCTTCCTAATAAATGATAGCCATCTGCTTACTTGGAGTCAAGCTGCACTAAAAGCAATACAGGAAACACAATGTTGCCAGCCAATCAATCAACAATCAATATTCAATCAAAATCAATATAATCAATAATCAGTCAAAATCAATCAATAAACAATACTGTTTATTTAAAAAAAAATCTATAGTTCTTTGTTTTAAAATAAAGAAGAGCCACTGATGTAAATAGATTTTCTAATTTTCCCCACATAATAATCTCAGTGTTAGCTGGTTTTATCTTGGCACACAAGAATAATATTTATATGTGCCCAGAGTGTTCACATATACTGTTATTTGTGTCTGCTACAGTCTACATATCCCTCCTTCCTTAAATTACCAAGCACAAATTATCAACAGCAAGTATCAGTCAAGTATTATTGTCTTAAACTACCAAGCACCAATTATCAACAGCAGAGATCTCTGTATTTTCTCTGGGCAGAAAGTACTCACCCGCTCACCACCCAAATATATATGCATGTATGTTTGAGCAAGAATAGAGATGATGGGAGCAATTTTAAAAATGGCCTTCTACTAAGTGGAAATTTTCAGATTGTATATGTCTATATGACAGCTTTTTTATGAGACTGCAGATGACAAGCTATTAAAATCCTAAATGTGCCATAAGTTCCAAAGGTTTGCAGCCCAATGCAGAAAGAGAATGCAGTGTGTTAAACTATTTCTCCCATCATTCTGTTTGTCCCCTTTATTTTCTCATCTTAACCTTTTGCAGGTAGAACCTGTTCACTATTACCTGGTTATCTTTCGAACAAAAAGTCCATTCATGTACTATTGAGTGGAGACCACAGAAAATCTTATCCTGTAAAAGAAAACAGTAGCAAAGAAAAGCCTTCCCCTCTGAAAATGTTAGGAAGCATTATGTATGTACTTATGCATGCATATATATATGTGTGTGTGTGTTTATGTATACATATAAATAAAAATGGGAGTAAGCCAAAAAAGTAAGCAAACTACCATGATGAGGTGATATGTAAAATTGGTTTTATATTCCCTGTTCATTTTCGATTCTCTCTCCTCTCACTTGATCATTAAAATGATTGCTAATGTTTTGATATATTTCAGGTAGAGTTAAGGTACTTAAATATTACTTGCTCTGGGACTTGCAATTTGCAGACTTGACTTTTTGATGGAATGGATGCTTCTCTATAAAAATATTCCATATGACATTGCACTGATTAAAGTATATCATACTCTAAATGTGGAATATGTTTGACTACTATACTCCATCAAAATAAGAAATGAAATCTTAAAATATATTTTTTCTAGATGGAAAGTGAAGCACAAGTACCTTATAGCAAAAGCCTAACTAGGTTTGTCAAAAGCCAAATAATATTTTATTTGTTTCCTAGTTCAATCACACAGGACAAGGAAGTATCTGCAGTCAAGCCATTATGCTGATTACTGATGGTGCGGTGGATACATACGATGCAATATTTGAAAAATATAATTGGCCGGATAGGAAGGTAATCTTACTATGCTTATCCATGAAATAACTGGATCAAATGTTGATCAAGATTTGCATTCTCACAGATATTTCGTTATGGATGGATATATACTGTCAGAAATCACTTTGTAAATGAAGTTTTAAAGTCTTCTAAGGATGTTTCTATTATTTCATGACTTTCTGCCAAATTGTTTAAAAGTGGAACATTCATTCCTGTGTTGGATGAATTTGGTAAAAGGATATGTTCTAGAAAACATATCTGAAGCATTCTGACATTAGGATTTTTAATGGTTGGACACAATATTTTCTGATTTTCAGAAGATGAAAAAATAGAACAATTTGAAAAATAGTTGAAAAATAGAACAATTATTATCCTTCCCCAAAAGAAAAAAATGAGCATCACAAAATAATGTAATAGATAAGATCAATTTGTTTAAAAATGACTTGAGTCCATTTAAAATGGTTGGTATAATTTCAATAGTAAATTTATTTGTTTACTTATTTATTTATTTGTTTGTTTATTCATTTATTTATTTATATCCTGCTGCAGTCTTAAAATTCTGCAGTGAGATATCATATGTATCAACTTGCTTAGAAAAACACCTCTGCATATCAGGGTAACATGGAAATATATGATACAATAATCTGTATGCACGATCAAAACTTCTGGGAATTTTATGGCACTGCTCTCCTATTTCTTAATCTCTGAATTGAAATAGGCAGCTCTTCTAGTGGAGGTTATATGTCAAATTAAACACAAGGGGACCTTAATATTGAAGCATTTCTCAATACAACATCTGGGATCTTATCAATTACGGAATAGAATTTAGTTTCCTTTATGTATGATCTGTGATCACTGAAAAAGACAGCTAGGTCCGGTTAAACTGAAATGAGTGTGTATGTGCTACTTTTCTGCGATTGATTTGTATATCAACTCCTTTACAATGCATTAATTAAAATACATTATGAGTAGTATGAAAGAAGTATTCCTTTCTATTGTATGTGTGCTCTGTGGTTAGGCAAGACCTAACCACAAAATTATCTGGTTAATTTATTTTTGTATCAGTCATATTTTCAGATTTTGAGAAAAGTCTACTTACATAAGTAAACATTTTGATGGAATTGCCATTGTTCATATTTGTTTATGGATGAGTCAATAAAGCAAAATCTTAAATATCTTAAGTCACAGATGTCAAACTCAATTACATCACATGACATACCGTGATGTTTTTGCCTTTGCGGAGCAAGGTGGGTGTAGCCTATGAGTGACACATCTGGCCCGCAGGCCACTAACTAGTTTGACTGGCTTGCCTTAAATATTCCCTTTACTATTGCCAATGGAAACCAATATTTAAAATTTTATGGAACTTTCCTTTAGAGAAATTATGCAGTTGGAAGATAATTTCTTGTACCATAATTGGATTTTAGTATTGCAAGAGGATGTTTGATGAAGATAAATTATTAATTGTTAAACTAAAACCATAGAGTATGGCTATTACGTGTACATAGCATTTCCATGTCATAATTATATTGCTATTAAATAATGGAAATATTCATTTTTAAAACAGCCAGAGCAAAAAAATAAAAAATAAGATCACATATATAAATTTGAATTACTAATCACTTTCTCTAAAAAAAGAGTCAGAAAGATGACCACATGATATTTAATGCATCATCTAGTTTGCCCATCTGTTATATTTGTTTGAGTGCAAAGTTAAATCTGTATATATTTCTGGGCTTCATTGTGCTATGCAGTGCTTTAAATTTGATTCAAAGAGTTACTTTTGAGTCCATGAAAATGTAAGTGTCACACTGGTTTCCATCTCACTAAACTGGTTTCATCTGTCTGACTTTGATTTTCACAAATGAAAGGCTGTGCATTCTTGGGAAAATTACATTTGTGACCCCATGTACTCCAAATTGGATCTGCAGCATTACTATAGCTTGAACTTGCCAGAAGCTACCTATATGCTCGAATATAACATGATTAGCTAAATATATTAAAGACATATAAATTAGCCAATTTCTCTTTGTAAACATGAAGGGGAATAAAGCCTCTACAGTTTAAATTTTCACTTCTTCCCGGCTTTTCCCAAATTCAACAGATAATTTTAACATATCTTTTATTCTTGTACAAAGTGTGGCATCATTGGTTATTGACATTAATTGCCATTCCTGTTCTGAAATACCCAATGTTTCTACCTCAGTATCATATATATTTATGGAAACATACTTACGCACATAAAATCCCCCCCATCTCTATTTTGATCTCAGACTGTGCACTGACAATGTAATTTGGAGTTGTGATTAGGAAAATAAGACATGACACATTTTTATTTTCCTTAAATGTTAGGGATTTCTCCATATTGCCAATGGCGTGGACTATAGGTCTTCAAACACAATCTGGATAATTAAAGCTGGCACATTTCTTCACCTGGCACTGATGCTCTTGACAGTTAGTGGTTTTGTCATTAGAAACTCAATGAAAGCTGTGAAAAGAGACTTCTTGTATATTTTCTGTTAGGATGTAAAATGAATATATCACAATCCTTTTAGGATTCAAACTGTATTATTTATATTTACACTTTCCTTTGGTTTTTGGTAATACACCACTATTTCAAAATAAGTGTTTGGTAAATATAGTTATATTTAAAATTCTACTTTAAAAAACTAAAAAAAATGTTTATGTGTCCCCTCACCATAATTAGAATGGTGTTAATGATGCACACGTCATGAATGGGTGTTCTATTTGCAAGCAGTCCATTCATATGTAAGTGTCATGTGAAAACAAGATCTGTTGTATTTATTCAGCTTATGTTTTGCTATATTCCATCTGAAATTCACCAGTATGATTAATAACTTATTTAAAAAGCTATTTAAATGAGTACTGAGACCAGAGAGACCCAGCTTCAAACCTACACTAAACCATGAAAACTCATGACTCAGTTATAATTTTCCATATTGCCTCCCTGCTTGCAAAAGTTACATTTCTTGTCCTGTGTAGTAGCTATTCAATAGCTACTACACAGATGCATTTGGCAAGTTTTTTTTATGAATAGCACAATGTTAACTTTTTGTCTTTGGGTCTTCTTTCTTAGAAATTCTAATTCGCTGAAGCATTGTTTTCTTCTCTCTTCTATAGCAATCCCTGTGCTGAGCTTCCCTCACTCAGGAATTTGCATACATTCAGACCTCTCCATCTTGTTTTTTCCCTTTTTTTTAAGCCAACCAAAACTCCTTTTGCATAGCCCATTTCAACTTCTCTCCTTCCTCTCATGACATTCTTTCTATGTGGAAAATCTTATCTGTTTTCTCCCAGAAAATTTCCAATCTCAGGCTATCATCTTTAAATGCATTCTATACATTTGGAAGATCACATAATTGAATGGCACACTCTGTTTATCGTCTCCCTTCTATCACAGAATTATTCCTTCAATTGCTCAGGTTGTAATGATTGCCTTTTCTTCTAGCTAAACCCAATATATTATGGCATTAGTTAATTGTGTGGTCTGGTTTTAAGAAAAGAGGTGAAAGAAATTGTACTTGGAGAGACACTTTCAAAAAGACTCCTTCTCATCCTAGATCTTCACCAGAGCAGTGAAGAAAAAGTGGTGTTCTTTTGTGCTGAGGTAACTGGGCAGGGTATCAATTATAGTTGAAGAGGGAGAAATTCCTTTCTGAAAAATGCATTGTCTTTCTGCACACTGAGTGTATACAACTGCAATCCTTTTAAGAAGACATCTCCATTCAACCTGAACTATTGGTCAGGTAGGCAAAATATAAGACAATTCGACAAAGGACAAATAGGGTTTTTTGATTCCATACCATTTCTGTGAACAAGCTAGATTTGTATTTCTTAAGATGGGGAGCAATATACACCTTTAAATGAATAAATGGCAAGACTAAAATATACAAATAATCAAATAATCATGCTGAGTTTTGAGTCATCACTTGCACATCATCATGTGTGATAGTATAGATACAAGTGGTTTGGGATTTGAACAATGTGCGAACCTTCCCTAAATGTTCATCATTTCAGCAATGATCATATATTTCTGTTAAATAATCAAAGACTGCTAATAAAGTCCATGCAGTCTGTAAGTTTTGCCCAGACAAATGTTCCCTAATCTCATTTTTGGAAATGTCTTCTTGGCAGCTTTTTGTTGGTAAATGCTGCAATCAACCATGCAGGTGCCTCAGAAGAAAAAACTATTATAACTAAGTCCCAAAGGTGCTTTTCCAAGAGGCAACTGGATTTCCTGGTTTTTCTTTGAAGACGTTTTGCTTCTCATCCAAGAAGCTTCTTTAGCTTCTTGGGACAACCATGACCCTAATGACTGAGAATCTCCATAGATATTATATTTAAGTTTTCTTGGAAATTTGGTTCCCCAATGGGGTGGTTCTCTACAGTTTAATCTTGTGAATCCCAATTGAACATATCATATACTGTATGGTGTATTATGTTTCCAGAGCTTGATTTATTGATAATGCTAATGCTAGAGCAGTCATTACTTACATTTTCATTTTCCGAAGCCTTCCTTTGAAATTCCACTGAGTCATCTATTTTTTGGTTTGAGCAATCCTGCAAGCCAGTATCCATTCTTTGTCATGTCATTCTCTTTCAGTGTTACAATCTTTTCTGTTGTAATCTTCTCTTGGTAATAGAATATAAAAAATTCTCATTGAATTATTTGGAGATTAGACATTATACAGTTATGCACAGGGACAGGTAATTAAAAGGGGATTAATCTGATAATATAAAACAAAAATAGAAATTTATCTCTTAGAAAACAAAATGTTTTCACTTTCCTATCTGGATCTTCTCTCTCTGCAATCCATTTTATATCTCTGATTATTTTATTTGCACTACCTGTAAATGATTATCTTTAGAGTTATTTCTCTAAGTATAGCAAAAATTTGCTATGTTATGTATAAGCTTCACCCACAAATGGCTGCCAATAGTTCTTGTTGTTAGGGGAGAGTTTTATATTGTTCATTTTATTTAATGTATGTTTATTAGTTAATGGCCATACCGAAGTTTGTCTTATCAAAAATTTGTATTTGATTTTGTGTCTTCCACATTTTGATGGCATTTCATGAGATATAGACTTCCTTTTTTATCCTATTAGAAAACTTGTTTGAGTACCTTATTCTCCCATTTACAACGTACTATAATTTCATTTTCCATAACTGGCACTAAAATCTGTTATGAAGCAATTTATACCTCAAAGTAAACACAACTTGTTTGTGTGGAATAACCGTAAAGTACCATTTTTGTTAAACTGAAATATTGTTTCAATATGTTTTAACACAGAAAATTAATTGAATCCATTGCTAGGACTCTATAGTATAGTTTTTGTTTTTTCACATTGTTGTCTAGGATTTAGTTCTTGAAAATAGACCTAAAAGAATAAAGACTCACTAGGGTCTATATGCTGAAGTGCAGATTACAATGCATTGCGATTTTTTTTATTGAAGTACTACCATCTGCTGTTCAACATGTTCCTGAGAAAAACAGATTTGTGAAAGCCTAGATAATAAAAATGTAAAGATGTGATTATATAAAATAGGTCAATTCTATAACAGAACTAACAAAAACAATTATTAAATATAGACTCTTTTTGTCGAGAAAAATTTCTGTTAATTTGATTTATCCTAGTTATATTAGTTAGGTGTTTTGTTAGATAGTTATCAAGTTTAACTCCTAATGATCACATGGACAAATGCTTCCAATATATATAGGAGATTACAGTAATCTCTTTCATGCTTTTTTTTAAACATTTGTTTAAAAATATTTACAGTTGATTTATAGGCTACCAAACTCTGGATAGCCTACAGCTAGAAAACCAATTAAAGCCAACATTACCTAACTTAAAACCAGTCATTTTATCTGCTACATAATATGCTTAACTTTATGGTTTCATTTATCATATATATGTGATTTTATTGAATATCCTGTTTGACTGCATATTGTCTTTTGTTTTGTTTTTATCCTGATTTGTGAGGAACAATTGTGTTCTACTCCAAGCTGGAATGACCTTTTTTTTTTTTTTGGTCTTTTAATGACCCCATAATCCTTGCATTGGGGTAGAGTCAGGGCAAACAGATGGAGCTGAGTTTTTACTGGCTGAATGTTCTTCCTGTCACCAATGCAGTTTGCAGCTGATATTTACTCATTGTCCCTAAAGAGAGAAATATCTGTCGCTTCACTACCTAGGATTGAATTCACAGCCTCCTGATTGTGAGGCAAGAGCTTCACCTCTAGGCTATGGCACCATTCATTGGAATGACCTATATAAGCCCTTAAAATAAACAAACAAATCTATCCAACTTAACTTGTCTGTTTTCAGCTCCCTGATCCTTGTTAATCATAAATATTTTTTCAAGATGTAGCGTCTGCTGGCATCACACGCCCCAAATATGCATATTTCTGTTGCTGATCATGACTGCAAGGGATCAGTTAACCTTTATTTGATACTTGATTCTTCCAAGGTACTCTTAGCAACAGTATCCTGGTCTATAAGTCCTGTCTGTTTTCTTTTCCTTGTTTATCAGTTTCCAGCCTTCATAGCCATACATGGTCATTGGAAAGTTCAGTTCTTTAACTGGCTTAATTTTATTGTCATGGAAATATTTGTTAGCCTTTATGAATCTGTTTAATTTTGTCATTTTCTTCCTACATAATTAATCTTCTCTTTGGTTTACCACATTGTTGTCCACATTGTGGTTTTTAATCTGATGTTTGTGCATCGCCCAGGATTGCTTTTGATGAGAAGGGTGGCTATACAAATTTTATTAATAAATAAACTAAATTTTCCATTTTGTTATCCTTGAATCCCCCCAAAATAAAGCTGTCTATCACTTTCATTTTTAAAGTCCACTTTAAAACTATAAATTCACTAAGCATGCTGGTTGATATTAGTGTTGTGGTTCACTGACAGCCGGTGTGGATGGCAGAGGTATCAGACAGTGAGGATGAAAGGGAACCAGTCAGGGAGTCTGGTGAGGACTTGGATGAGTGTCCTGCATCCAATGGAGGGATGGGGCCAGGACTATCTGAGCATCGGGTGCTGCCTTCAGAGCTTTCGGAGTCTGGCAGCAGTGAAGCAGAGGACCCCGGGGAGCCTGTTCCCAGTGCGCTGTGAGCAGAGCTGCTAGAAAGCGAGAGCAGCTAATGCAGAAGGGGCAATTCAGGACTAAGGCTGGGAGGTGATTGCCCCTCCCATAAGGGATAAAAGTCAGTCCTCAATGACAAAGAGCTTTGCAGAAAGCAAAGAAGTTCAGTAATCTCTGAGTTCTTCATGAAGCTCTGTACTCTGGTTGTTTTTTTTTCTAGTTTTTTGGATTTGTTTATATTAGCCTTAATTGGACCTCTATTTCTTGGCAGCATTCGACAGCACTGAAAAACATGCTTTTATCTGGAGGAACTATGTATAATGAGTTTTGGCTGGGAATGCAAGTAATTCCCAGTGTTGCATTAAAAAAAGTTTTACTTTTAAATTCAGTTTGTGTTTTATAAAGCCTGGGTCAGAACAATTAGGTTTTAATATTAAATATTATTTGTTTCTTTTTTTCCTTTTATAATTGTTTTTGTCAAATAAAGTGTCATTCTCCAGATGTCGCCAACTGTTCATATTTTGTCTTTCAATATTCATTCTTATTGTCATCCCTTTTAGTCCTACCATTCTTTTAATGGGCTAGCATTTGTAGATATTGGGACAATAGGCCTCCTTAACTCACTTCCTTTACTATTTGGAACTACTCAGCTAGTCCAAATTCAGTTATTATTTATTGTAAAGTTTCCTCAGAAGAGTAATCAGGTATTTGGGCACATCTTAATATATTCATTATTCTGGCATGATTTAAATACTTAACAGGCTTGGTGTAGTCAATGAAGCAATGGTGAGTCTTTTTCTTAAGTCTCTTAGGAGATAGTATTTTGCTGTCTCAATTATCCATCTTATTTTGGCATTGTGATCTTTGACTTTTTCTAAAATCTGATTGACTGTTTGACCTTTCCTTCTCTTATATGAGGAATTAACTGCAGTGCTTCAGTAAATGCACATTTTGTGCAAGTACCTTCCTTGGAATTCTCTATCTTATTCCATATTTATTGACAGAGTTGATAGCATTTGATTGCCTCTTTTGCAGTTTTAAACAGTTCAGTGAGTATGTTTACTTATTATTTTTATTGTTGCACTTTCTGGTAGAATTGTATATTTCTTTTATTTTATTATCTCTTTTATTAAAAAAAAAGTCAGCACAGTCCACCACAGTTCTTCCACCTTTCTTTAATTTGAGTAACATCTATTAGACCATTTCCATGCTTCTTTGTTGTATTTCTCTCATAACTAATTTTTCCTAGCATTTCTGTCAATCTATCTTCCATTTTTCATTTCTTGTTTTATTCCTTTACTTTCTGATATTTTCACTTGAAATGTGTTTCTTTATTATTTCTTGCTTAACACTGGAAGATTGCATTCAAAAGTTATGTTGCTTCTTATTCCCAATCTTTATCTATTGTTGTCTTTCATAGTAATGTGATCCTTTGCTTTTTCAAATATTATGGATATCTTTTTTCTCAGCTTTGGTTTTCATAAAGTCTTTTACCTCTCCCATAGATTTTCAGATTCTCTTACACATACATTAAGGTTATAGAATCTGCACAAAATATTCATCTGCCTGTTCATACTGGGCTGGCACCCATTTTCTTTAATCTTCCAAGTTTAACCTATGTATTTGATGCCAATAATGTTTTGCAACCTCCCTCTGAAATATCCAAGTTGACTTGATTGTACTTCTCTTTCTGATCTTTCCTTTTTTATAATCTATGTGATTGTTTGTAGTACTGGTAATGTTCATTAATGGTGTCTGCATTTATGCTGCTTAAATCAATATTTGTGAAGAAAAAAAGGAAGCATGCTTATGGGTCTCTTGCCCATCTTAAACTATATTGTCTTTACGCTTTGTTGCTAGTTCTACTCTATAAATGGCAAAAAGTGAAATATTTTATCCTTCCTGTGGAATTCCCAAAAGCATCTGGTTGGTTATTATTAAAACAAAATGTGGAATGTTAAATTAGCCTTTGATTTGATCTTTGAAGAGACATACTATATTCTCATGAACTAATTTTTATATGTCCTCTCTACATTTCAGGAATTTTACGCTTATTGTTTCTCTTGCATTGAGCAATGGAAATCTCATATTCTAGCAGAATAATTTCAGCCTACTTTTATATTTTTGAAAAGTAATTTGGCAAAATGAGAAAGCAAATTAATTCTTTTGAATTCTGGGGAGATATTTTACAATATGGTTGGGACTATTAAAGGAAGAGTAGGTTTAGGTAAAACTTCATCCAGGAGACTGTCAAAAAACACATAAAGGCGTGTTTTAATTAGAATCAACTAAATTGTTTTAAGTCATGTTGGGCTGAGTCAATTCAAGTTCATAATAATAAAACAACCAGTCATGTAATAGATGCTAATTTACATGCCTCGGCTTCACATTACATGCTATTTTTAAGTCTACCTTAGCTTTTTTTTTTTTTTCCAAAAAGAAAGAAAAGGTATTGTTAATTAACCTGGCTATTGTGCACATTCTAATTTACATTATTTGTGACATAATGGCATGAGACCAGTGTTGTAAATCACATGAGAAATTGGGTCTTTTATATGTGAAATCCATTGCTTTGAGATCTGATAAAGGTTTCATTGTATTTTATAAATGTGCTTGTTAATTTTACTCCAGAACAAAACAATCCCAAGTAACAAAAATAATAAATTAAAGTCTATTTACTTTTATTCTGCTGTGAGAATATCTGTAAAAACAGTTAATCATTTAAGTAAATGATCATGCTAGCTAAATTATACCAGCTGACACTTCTGTAACAGAACCAAATGGAATGCTATAAACATTGCCCAAAGATTTAAATACATTTGCTTTCATCAAATTCACACCCCAATAAAAGAAATGTATCCACATCCATGGAAGGAAAAAGGATGTGATTATGGGCCCGGAATTTAGTTGCATACCAAAATTACACATATACAAAGTCTGCAGCATGGTTGCAAAAACAGATTTAATTTTGTTTTTTGCAGTGATCCATATATTAGAAAAAGTGGGAAGACTACTACAGCTACTGCTAAGTAATAAAGATGTAATCTCAGCAGTGAATACTACAAAGGGATACTATACTGGAAACTGACCGGGCACGTGGGTAGCTTCTGTTTTCCTTGCCAATCTAGTTTAGTAATCCAAAGGAACTGCCAAAGGTTGTACTCTATCATCCAAGAAAGTAAGCCATATAATAATCTTAGGTTACAGAAAGAGCAGATCAAGAGTAAGTCTAATACCAAAGGATGCAGTTATTTCCTTTATTGGATTTGATCAAGTGAAGGCTGGATAGTCATCTTTGGAGATTTTGAATTTGCATTTCAGCATTAGTTTAATGAAAAGAAATTCTAGTTTGATGAAAAGAAGGACTAGAGGTGACATGGTAGCAGTGTTCCAATATTTAAAGTGCTGCCACAAAGAAGAGGATCGAGCTATTCTCCAAAGCACCTGAAGGCAGGACGAGAAGCAAGGAATGGAAACTAATCAAGGAGAGAAGCAAGCTAGAACTTAGCACAATTAATCAGTGGAACAATTTGCCTCCAGAAGTTGTGGATGCTCCAACACTGGAAGTTTTTAAGAAGAGATTGGACAACCATTTGTCTGAAATGTTATAGGCTTTTCTATCTGAGCAGGGGGTTGGACCACAAGATCTCCAAGGTTCATTACAACTCTGCTATTCAGTTATTAAGCAGAGGGTTGGACTTGGAAATGTGCAGTTGTATTATATCCCAATAATAATGACCATTTTGTCCAAGGGCCATAGTGAGCGTGATATAAAATGAATAAGGTTTTCTTTGGGTTTTTTTAATCTGTTTCAAACCTCAGTTTATTTCTTCTATAGCAAGCTGAGCAGTTGTTTTGTAGGAGTGACCAAAATATGGTTCAAGGCAGAAAGAGGAGATCTGGAGGCAAAAGGTTGTTTATCTCTGGTTTGGTAGGTTTATTACTTTTTAAAAAAGAATCTCAACCCATTGTATACATTTCAGTTAATAAAATATTGCAAGTAAAATGTTTAAACAAACAAGCTTATCAGGTGGTGTCACACATTTCACCCAACCCATTTCAAAGCAACTTTGTGACAGTTTGTATTTACACTGAAGTTTGGAATGGGTAAGAATGGTAAGAGCAAGAGATTTGGTATATCTGGTTGACTGATAGTTCGAGATTTCTTTTAGAAAAATTCAAGCAGATGCTTTGATTGATTTGCCAGAGCTGTTTCCAGTTCTTCTTAGATATCAAACTTAGAAACTGTAAATCCAGGCATGGAGAATGGGTAGGTCAGATATAGCTCTCCAGTTGATCTACAGTGTGTATTTTTGCATATTTACTCACCTTTTATGTCACCTATTCCTGAAGGTTCTAGATGGCTAACAATACCAACATATAAAATAATGCCCCTTGCAAACCCAAGATAAAAGTAAAAAAGGGGAAAATAAAAATGGGTAGAGAGGGGTATTAGTTGGTTCTGCCTCCTTTTTATTTCCTTCCCATATTAGGTGTAACAGCTTGAAATAACCATTTTGTTGTTGTTTTTTAAGAGAGAGCTATGAGCTCAGAAGTTTTGGTACTGGAAATAAATTCCTACACTGTGAATATGTTGAGAGAATCATTTTTTTATTGTTAAAAAACTGAAATTTATGTTATTTGTATGGCTGGCAGATCTTGGAGTTTTGATCAGATATGTAAAATAGTTTAAAAATGTGAAAACTGTCCTAACTTTACCTCACATAAAAGATGCCCTTTGTCTAGCCTTAAAAAAAAAAAAGAAAACTCTAAGAAAATTGATTTTTCAAATATCTGAATAATATATTGCCTTTCTTTCCTTATTTATTGTTTGCATAGTTTTAACCTTCTTTATTATTGTTTTTTTAGCATTCTTTAAAAGCTTGAGTGCTTTTTCTTTCAGACATGCTTTTACTCTTTGAATATCATAAATATAAGCCTTCTTCCTTTAAACCTTCCACACTGAATATTACTCCTTAGCTAATGGAAGAGTTTCCCTTTGTAGGCCAAGTCTCACACTGCCACTTCCTCTTACCTATTTTTGTTTCCATCTTGTCAGCTTCAAAAAATGATGTGCCACATCCTTTGTGAATTATGCTTAGTGTAGTGTCTTTTTTTGCTTCATTCCAGAAACAGGATTGGAAAGGGGGATCAGTTATGACCAATTCATCATGAAAAAAACACCAAGAACAAATGCAACATAAATTAATGCATTATTCACAGACAGCGATGTGTTAGTTTTATTTGTTTCCATTTCTCAGAAAGAAACATAAGAAAGACTGAAACCAAAGGAAGGGGTAGGAACAAAGAAGTAAATTGGCAGTTTAAGCTGTCCAGATATTAGCTTTTTGTAATTAAAGATCTAGAATTCTGATAACTTTTCTTTTTAAACAAAATTCTAGTGTCGTCATAGCATATTCACATATAAATGACAGTTTTATAGATTGGTTTTCCTCTTTTCAGAGATCAAACACTTATTTTCTGTTGTTCTTAAAAATAGCTTCAACTTCCCAATCATTTTTTAAATTTCTGTGCAGTTCTGCGATTCTCTTTTTTGTGTCTGTTAATTATTTTTTTATATTTAGTTTAGTTTTACATTGTTTAAGACAATCACTAGGCTTTCTTTAATTGCCTATAACATGGAGATATTTTCCCTTTTCTCTGAAATTTGACATGAATTGTTCAATAAGTTAGCAAAATACCTGAAGTTTTCATGCTAGGTAATGAAATATACCGATACTTCAGGCAACAGAATTTCCAATTGAAAGCAGTATGTCAAATATGTTTTATTAAATTCTATAAGATAGGAAAAAATCTTTTTTAATCTGTGTGAAATTTGGCATGTCTCATTTCTTTGTAGGAGGGTGTTAGTAGAATGCCTGAAAATTGGTGCCAATTGAGTGAGAAATAGAAAAATTGCAAATAAGAGTGTCATTAAAATGGATGGTAAAGTAAAAAAAGAAAAGCTAATGGAAGAAACTAAATTAATACAGTTTTAACAAATGGAGCAAATTAAATAAAACTGTCAGTTGCCAAAATGGTTGGTGAGATGAGATGAAATTGTCTTGCATTTTTCCAGGTTGCTGTAGGATGTACAATTCAGTGGTTTATTTGCTTGCTTGTCAAACATAATTTATTATCTAATGAACCTATATTTGACCAGCTTGTTAAAATCTCATGTTGTAAACTATACATCTAAAATTCAACATATGAATTTGCAAATTATATCTTAAATAGATAACCTGGAAGAACCTTTCCTGGATCATGCATATGCATGCAGGAATTGCATATATAAACCATTGTATCCCCATAATATCTCAAGTTTTAAAAGTAATATACTTTGCTCTCCAAGTGAATAGAAGGCTCAGAAGAAATAATAATCCAGAGTTTGCAAGGAGCCCACTGATAACTGCACAGAAAACACAAAGTGAGAATTTCCTTTGTCACAGCCTACCAAGCAGTGATGGGATTTTCCATAAAGTGGCAAGTATTCCACATGACATTTTTTAAAATTCTAAATTATAGTAGAAGAAAATGCTGGCCACCAAGACCAGCCAAACATCATGATCTTTAAACCAGGTGTGCCAAACTCGCATTGTCACCATGTCACTACATGATGTATTGGGACTTTTTCCCACTTTGCTAAACCGGGTAGGGGCCAGCATGTTATGTATCTGGTCTTCAGGCCATGAGTTTCATATCCCTGCTCTACATGGCCTGTCTGTCACACCTCTAGAGCTTTGTGAGTTTAAAACATGAAAATTGTACCAGTTTAAATAAGTGTATTTTACTCTTTTCATGTAATGTTCCAAAGATAACTTTTCGTTGTGCATGTCTTTTCAACAGTAAAGTAAAATTACAGTGAAACATAAAATAGACTTTTTTACATACATAAGTTAATGAGAAAGCACCTGATTTTTCTAGAGTTCATTTCAGAGCATTGTAAAAGAGAAACTATTTATGAGCCACAAGGGAATCTTAAGTTAAAGTGAGTACTGTATAAAATGGAGCTAACAAATTAACTTTTTCCACCAAGTTATCAGGCTACATTTACTCATATAAAATGATATAAAAACATCTGTTTTTGAGCTAGTTTGGTTTGTGCTCTAGAATGATTTATTTATGAATTGTTGAATGGCAAAAGAAACTGTAACTTATTCCCATCTTACTAATTAATCAAGTGCTAAGAGAACTTTGGTCTTGACAAGACCCCAAAGTTCTAAGAGATGTTATGCTGGTATAAATTATTACAGATCTCTGAGGAATACTGAATAATTAAAATTATAGTTGGGGTTGCTGAACTATAAGAGCACATGGCCTCACTGTACTTTCCTTCATTATTACTACCTATTTTTTTCAGAAGATTGGACTTCAGCCACCGCAACATGAATTTGCTTAAAGCTAAATGTCATGATGATCAGGTCTTTGCATATTTATTCAGGTGTAAGTTCCACATTATGCTCAATAGGCCTTGTGCATATGGACACAGATATAGAGCTTCAGTATTTTCCTTCTTGTATTTGTGTCTAAGGCCTTGAAGAAGAGCACATTTTTGAATGTTTTCTACAGCAATGCTGAACAATATTTCAAGATTTTTTAAAAGACTAAAAAAGAAAGTTATTTTGTGTCAAGAAGAAGAATCAGCCTGAAAATTATAGTTAATGCATCTGAAAAACACTGGGCTGGGGAAAGCCATTCTGTTTATTTTTTGAATAAGTCATAAGCATTTTTATTGTGTCTATTTCTGCCCTTGATTTTACAAAATGTGAATATTTAGAAAGCTTAGGGCTTATTTTATGGTTCGCTACCATTAGTAGTGTCCCAACAATAGCGTCCATCTTTCCTGAACTCACAATTGCTCACAATTATTCACAACTTGGTCATTTTCTGTCTGGATTATTGCATCTGTGCTTGAAGACAGCCAGAAGGTACAACTGGTGTCTGTTCCGTCCGGAAAAACACGAGGTAGACTGGGTTCCAACAACAAAGTCTTTATTAGTTAACAGTAGTTGCGAAACGGAACACTGGCTCAAGCCGCGGCAGCCTTTTTATAGGGTTTTGTCTGCCGGCTTGTAGCCAATGACAGGTATTTAGTTTTGCCGCCTTTTGGGCAGCTTCGTGGATTGGTTCCTATTGAACCAATCCCCATTCAGGTTTTTTAGCCAATCAGAATCCTGTATTAGGAATCTACTATTCTTTATACAGAACACCCCTCCCCTCTTGGTTTAGTCTTACGTGGTGACGTAGTCGCACAGGTAGGTGGGGCTTCTTTTGACTCGACTGGACTTGCGCGGTTCATTTCTGCTGAAGACTTCGACCGGTTCGGATGGGGTTGCTGTCTCTCCGGTCCTTCTCCATGGAACTGCCTGGAAGGGTGAGTCAGCCATTTTACTGCCGCCTGAGTTTCTTAGGCCGGAGGTTTTGCCGCTCCCTCCTGTTTTCTCCGGGCAGGTCGAGCTGGCCTGGCTGGCCCCTTCGAGTGGACTCTTCTGGACAAAATCCAATTTTCTTCTAACTGTAAGTCTCTTTTTTGCTCTTTTTGTTTGTTATTGTATTCTGTGTTTAATTTAAACGGTTCTTTATTATTTTCTCGTATTTCCCCCCCTCTTTGGTTTGATTTTTGTCATTTTTTAATATTTGTGGTTGTGTGTTTGTATTTCTTTCTATGTTTCGGGACCGAAGCTGGTCCATGTGCCACTTCCATTCCCTGCCGTCGTCTATGGTTAGTCGGTAGGACCGGGGGCCTGTAATTTGTGTGATTGTTCCTGGAAGCCATAATGGGTCCCTGGTAAAAATTTTTGCATAGACTAGGTCGCCTATTTCAAATGTCCTGAAACGGGTGGAGGAGTTGGGGGGGGGGGGGGTTTAGTGTATAGTTTGGGTGCAATCTGTCTAATTGCGACCTCAGTTTTCTTCCCATTAGTAATTCCGCCGGGCTTTTATTTGTTATAGTACTGGGTGTGATATGCTGGAGGGTAAGTAGGCGATTTATTTTATCTTGGACATCACCAATGTCCATTTTTTCTAACCCTTCTTTGGTAAACCTGACCATTCTCTCTGCCCTACCGTTTGCAGCTGGGTGGACCGGCGCAGTTAGGGCATGTCTTATACCTAGGGAGGCTAGGTATTGTTTGAATTAGATACTCATTAATTGTGGCCCATTGTCGGACACTAGAATGTCCAGCAGGCCATGGGTTGCAAAGAGTTTGTCAAGTTGTTTAATAACGGTTTCAGTTGTCGTAGATGGCATAATTTTAACCTCCAGCCAATTTGAGTATGCATTTATGACAATTAGGAAAGTATGCCTCTTAGTAGGACCCGCAAAGTCAATGTGGATTCGTGACCAGGGGTCTTGTGGAGTTTCCCAGTCCTTTATGGGTGCTTTTGGTGGGGAAGGCCTGGTTCTTTGGCATTTGTTGCAAGAATTTACCCAGTATTCGATGACCCTATCAATACCCGGCCACCAGACATAGCTTCTAGCAAGGCTTTTCATTTTAACAATTCCAGGGTGGCCTTCGTGAAGCATACCCAGTACCTTAGTTTGTAATTTGAAAGGGATAACTACCCGATCACCCCACAACAAACAACCTTTTTGAATCGAGAGTTCAACTTGTCTGGTCCGGAAAGGTTTAAAGTTCTCAGTTTTTTGATTTTCCGGCCAGCCTTTACCTACGCAGTTCAGTACATGGGTAGTCAATGGGTCCCTTGCGGTGGCTCTGGCGACATCATTCGCAGATATGGGTAGATCGGGGCATGTCTCTATATGCAAGGTGGTCATCGTCGGTGCCGGGTCTTCCTCTATAGTTGGTAATGGTGCTCTGCTCAACGCGTCTGCATGGGAAATTTGTTTCCCGGGGCGATGTGTCAGAGTATAAGAGTAGGCTGCTAGAAATTCTGACCATCTAGTCATTCGCGGGGACAAAATGTTCGGTGTTGGCTTGTTTCCCGCCAAAATTCCCAGTAGCGGTTTATGGTCTGTTACTATCAGAAATGTTCTTCCATATAGATACTCGTGGAAGCATTTTACTCCAGCGACGATTGCCAGGGCTTCTCTGTCCAATTGACTATAATTACGCTCGGTTTTAGACAGAGTCTTTGAATAGTATGCGACGGGTGCCTCTCTCCCATCTGGCAATTGGTTGGATGGCACCGACTTCAAACGGTGAGGCGTCGCAGGTCACCGTCAATGGAAGTGTGTTACTAAACTGGATAAGAACGGTGTTTGATGTTAATAAGTTTTTTATTTTTTGGAAGGCTTTCTTTTCTCTATAACCCCAAGTCCAAATTGTTTTTTTATCCAGTAATCGGTGTAATGGTTCCGCTATTGTCGCTTTGTGGGGTAGGAACACGTTATAAAAATTTATTAGTCCCAAAAGTGCCTGTAGTTCAGTTTTGTTCCTTGGTTCTGGTGCGTCTTTAATAGCTTTGACTTTTTTGTCAGTAGGGTGTATACCCTCTCCGTCTATTAAGTAGCCCAGGAATTCGACGCGATCAGTCATTAAACAGCATTTTTCTTTTTTTACTTTAAGGCCAGATTCTCTGAATTTAGTTAGTACCTCTTTTAGTCTTTTTTTTAGCTGGGTCGCATCTTTGGCCGAAATTCGGACGTCGTCGAAGTATGGTACAATCCCTTTTATACCATTCAATAGGTGTTGCATGAGGCTCTGGAAAACGCCTGGGGCTACACTCACTCCAAATTGGAGTCTGTTGCATTTGAATGCCCCTTTGTGGGTCACTATTGTTTGTGCTTCAGCCATTAAGGGGTCTACTGGGAGCTTGTTGGTAAGCTTGCGCTAGAACTAGTTTCGCGAAAACTTTTCCTCCCCCAAGAGAATGTAATAAGTGCTGTACGACTGGCACCGGGTATCCGCTTTGTTGCAATGCGTGGTTCAGGGTAGCCTTGTAGTCACCACAGATTCGAACCGACCGGTCTGGTTTAATTGGTGTTACGATTGGCGTTTCCCACTTAGCATGGTCAACAGGTTCTAAAACCCCTTGGTCTATTAGTTTATTTAGTTGTTCCTCTATTTTTGCTTTCAGAGCAAAAGGGACTCGTCTGGCCTTTAGTCTCCTAGGGGCTACCTGGGGGTGTAGACTAAAGGAAATTGGGGTCCCCCGATTCCTGCTTAGGGAGCCATCAAAAACGTCCTGGAACTCTTGGATCAGGTTTTCTTCCCAGTTGGTTGTGGCCACCCGGTCTACTCCAGTCATCCCGATGCCCAATGGTGCGAACCATTCGATGCCCAGGAGGCTTGGTCGGTCTCGGTCGACTATTGTCAGTGGTAGTACTTCGACATGTTGTTTGTAGGCGACTCAGAAATGTCCTAAGCCTACTACAGGAATTTGGTTTCCTTGGTAGTCCTTGAGGATTAATTTTTGTCTCTGGAGTTCTTTGAGTTTGATATCTGGGACCAGTTGTTTGATGGTGTCCCATGACACCATTGATAGGAAAGACCAAGAGTCTACCTCCATTTCGCAGGGATTGCCTTCTATTTTTACAATTATTTTTACTTTCTTCCCGCTTTCCGTCTGAGCGCTTGCAATAGTGAAAGTCTGATGTGTTTTCTCTCAGTTAGTGGCTCGCTTGTTCCGCTGCCACTTTCTCTCAGTTTGTTTTGGCTAAGCTTGTGCGGGGGAGTTGCTGCGTCTGTTTGGGCTGTAATTTTTTTTATTTCTGCAGACCTTCTCGATATGCCCCCTTTTCTTGCAAGCTCTGCAAATGGCATTGAGGAATCTGCAATCGGCTTGAGGATGGTTTCCTCCGCAGCCAGCTCATTCCCGCCAATTTCTTTTTTCGCGCCCTTGCTTGTTGGCGTATAGGCGGTGGACTTCGTCGTCTTCCTCCCCGGATTCTGACGTCTCGTCAAAATCTTCGTGGTGAGTGGTGGTGGGAAATTGTTTCTTCCCTCTGGCCAGGCTCGTTTCGTGGTTGTTCGCGTTCATCTGTTTCATTTTGACCGCCGATTTTTTCACGGCTTCAGCGGCTGTGGCTTCTGCGATGGCTTCAGCTATGGTTATGTTGGGTTTATTTAGCAGCTTGCTCTGTACATTAGAGTTTTTTAAACACAGTATTACTCGATCCCGCATCGCTTCATTTAAATTCAGAAACTCGCACGCTCCCCCTATTTGTCGGAGGGCTGCCACAAAATCAGCAATGGTCTCGCCTTCTTTCTGTTCTCTTAGATAAAATTTGTGCCTCTTGATGAGGTTTGACACCACCGGTGCATAGTGAGCCTTTAGCATTCTTTGGAGCTCTGGCCAAGTCAGTTGTTTCACATCTCGGGGCTTCGCCAAAGCCTTGGCCATTTTGAAGATTGTGGGCCTGCAGTGTGTCAAGAAAACAGCTCTCTTACGCTGGTCTGAGATCTTTTCCATCTCGTTACTTTCCAAATACATCTGGAAACGGTCTACGTAGGATTCCCAATCCTCTTCATTGGGATTGAAGGGTGCGGGCGGCGCGTTGTTTCCAGCCATTGTTTTTCATCTGGTTTTATTTGTCGCCGCGTGCTCAGTCTCGCGTTTAGGACGATCCCATCCTCATCGCCAGTGTTCCATCCGGAAAAACGCGAGGTAGACCGGGTTCCAACAACAAAGTCTTTATTAGTTAACAGTAGTTGCAAAACGGAACATTGGCTCAAGCCGCGGCAGCCTTTTTATAGGGTTTTGTCTGCCGGCTTGTAGCCAATGACAGGTATTTAGTTTTGCCGCCTTTTGGGCAGCTTCGTGGATTGGTTCCTATTGAACCAATCCCCATTCAGGTTTTTTAGCCAATCAGAATCCTGTATTAGGAGTCTACTATTCTTTATACAGAACAGTGTCCACAGTGTTTGAGCCCTGTAGATTTACCCATATCACACTCCTGTTATGCGAGCTGTGCTGGCTCCCAGTTTACTTCCTAGTGCAATTCAAAATGATGATTATCATTTTTAAAGCCTTACACGGAACAGACCCATCTAAGGTTACCTGCAGGGCTGCCTATTCCTAATAGTATATCTGCCAATCCTACCAAAGCAATTAAGATGGACTTGCTTCAAATGTTTGGAGTTTAGACCCATTTTGTACCCACTGCCACCTTGTAGGTCCTCAGAAGCATACCTTTTTCTATTTCAGTCCCTGCCCCTGAGATCCAATAAGCTCCCACCCTTTTAACCTTCAGAAGAGCACTTCAAACCTGGCTCTGCCCTCAAGTGCTTGCTTGGTTGGGGAGAGATCAGCATAGGAGGAGAATATATGAGTTGCATCAGATAAATGCAGATATTGTGCAAGATTTTGTTTTTTTATTTATTTTATTTGGTTTGTCAATTGCTTACAAGATAATAGGTATAAGTAAAAACATAGTTATGAATATAAAAACATAGTTATGAATGCATGGATACATATAAGAAAAATAAAAGAAACAATAGGACAGGGACGGTAGGCACATTGGTGCACTTATGCACGTCCCCTACAATGTTTTCATTGTACATGCATATTATTTTATTCTTGGTTATAAGCACCAAGAGTTTGGTTTCAGATGATGGACTGTATAAATCTTTAAAAAACATTTTAAATAAATTATATAATTAAATCTAGTAAAGGCATTGCCTTTTTTCCCCCTCAAAGGCTTTTTTTAGTCTTTTCAGTGGACCTTTTTTTTAGCTAACTGAAGGTTTCCCACTTTGGAAAGATCCAATGTTATTGTGCATAATATGCTAATAGATTTTAAAAAACCAGTTTTTAAAATTTGCTATATTGTATTCTGGTCTTTTTGTTATATTGTGATTGTTTGCATACAGGATAAGTATTTTATAATGATTTATATGAATTAGTCTTTGAGTTATTTACAGATTGTTCAGAAAAATAATTTTCCATGCCCATATTCAGGTTGGATTTAGGCTGAAAAAGTATAAGTCTGGTTTACAAAGAACTCACTAAAAGTCAGTGAGATGCCAAGATATCTTTAGACCAGGAAATTTGGAGAATACCACACATACAGATAATATTATTTTGTATAGTAGGTGTCGAATAAACAAAAGAATATAAAGATATCTTCTTTGGATATGACAAGTGAAGATGTGAGAGACAGCTTTCAAATTTTTAAGCCCCTGTCACACTGCACCAACGGATGCAAAGAGGATGTAAAATGGACAAAAAAGCTTGCCATCCATTGGTAAACACGTTTATTGACGTTTCATCCGCTCAGAAAGTTTTGAGCTGCTCAAAACTTTTGAGCGGAAAATGTAACCAATTCGTCCGTTCTGCATCCGCTACGCATCCGCTACGCATCCGTTATGCATCCGCTACATCTGCTAGGCATTCGTTCCGCATCCGCGCAACTCGCATCCGCTCGGATGCAGGGAGGAAGCGGAACAGACGCAGAACGGATGCAGAATGGATGCCTAGCGGAAACAAAGCGTTTAAAACGGAAAAAACATTCACACAGGGGACCTATCTCGGATATTAAGGATGTTTTAGCGAATGCCTAGAGGATGCCTAGAGGATTCCTAGAGGATGCCTAGAGGATGCAAAGGGACACCTATACTGCCTATAAAAAGGGGGAGCAACTCACCTGCATCTCACTTTCAGACCAGCAGCCTAGCTGTGCAGACCCCTGCAGCCTTCATCTGACTCTTGCTCTTCCACAGCATCCAGTCATGTCAACCGTGGATCGAAACACAGTCCTTTTGGCAGCCACCATCCTTCTGCAACAGTGTGAAGCCATCTACAGGCTCTGTGAATTCTACTACGGGAATAAAAACAGGCGGCCAAGAAGCGCCTGGGTCTGAAGATGGATCGGGAGAAGAGCAGAGGACGGACTGTACAACAAGCTGATGGTGGAGCTCAGGAACGAAGAAACTCGGGTATTCCAGAACTTCATGAGGATGCCTCCAGCCATGTTTGACGAAGTTGTGCAGCGCCTGAAACCCAGGTTGACCAAGGCAAACACCAACGTCCGGCCCAGCCTGGAACCTGGGCTCAAGGTGGCACTCACTCTGTGCCACCTGGCCTCAGGGACCACCTACAGGAGCATGCAGTATGGCTGGAGGGTGCCACACAACACCATCAGCATTGTGGTCAGAGAAGTGGTGCAGGCCATCATCGAAGAATACCTGCAGGAGCTCCTCCAGTGCCCCTCCACTGATGAAGGATGGAATAAAGTTGCAGAGCAGTGGTATCAGAGGTGGACCTTCCCACACACCGTTGGAGCCATAGATGGCAAGCACGTGGCCTGCAAAGCACCACCCAAGTCGGGGTCCACTTATTTCAACTACAAGGGCTTCTTCAGCATCATCCTCTTTGCCATGGTCGATGCTGACTACAAGTTCATGTACATCAATGCTTCAGGCAGCGGCTCATGTTCAGATGCCCAGGTATACAATGCCAGTGACCTCAAGGAGGGACTGGAAGGCAACCTCATCATGGGCTTTCCAGATCCAGACCCCCTGCCCAACGACACACAAGATGTGCCCTACTTCATCGTAGGGGATGACGCCTTCTCCCTCATTACCTACCTCATGAAGCCCTACACCTCCAGATGCCTCACCCGTGAAGAGAGGATCTTCAACTACAGGCTGTCCAGGGCAGGGCGGGTGGTGGAGAACGCCTTTGGCATCCTGGCCAACAGGTTCCAGGTACTTCTCACCAACATGCAGCATCGCCCAGAGACCGTGAGGAGGATCGTGGAAGCTTGCTGCATCCTGCACAATCTCATGCGCACCGGCTACCCGGTCTTGCAGAACAGGCTCATGGACCTCCAACAAGGCAATGGGGACATGAAGCTTGGGGAATGGAGGCAAGGGCGAAACCTGATAGACCCTCAGGATGTGCAAGGCCGCAACAGAGCCTCATGTGAAGGGAAGAAGCAGCGCAACCTCCTGAGACACTGGTGCAACTCCCCAGCTGGAGCAGTGGAGTGGCAAGACAGGATGATAGATGATTAATGGGTGCTTCCTTCAGCCTGTCTCATCACACGGATGAGATTGGGCCATGTATGTTGGGTGGGCCTACAATGAACAGGGCGTTTAATAAAGAGTTGTGTTTGTGTTGACATGTGTTGATGATTATTACATTATTATTGATAATAAAGGGCCATAGGTGTGGCACCAGGGAGGGTGGACCATACAATCCCACTATGCTTGCACTGGAGGCTTATCTATCAAACTGCTATCCTTACCCATCCCACAGCCATTACCTATCCCACAGGTATCCCTGCCCATCCCACTGCTATCTTAACCCATCCCACAAGCATGCAAAGGCTTAAACCAATTCTAAATGTTTCCACCAAGACTTTATTAAAAAAAAGAAATGAAGCAAGTCTGTGAATCAAAGATAAACTTTATTGAACAACAAGCTGTAAAACAAAAATGACCCAAGACAAGTGTCCAAATAAAGTCCACAGGTAGCCAGCTACCCAGTCTCTGGCACTCTTATTGGTCACTCGGAGTTGTGCCCAGTCTTAGGAGTGAAGGGTCCAGGTGCTGTGGAGGTGGGTGGTGCTGGAGTGCTGGTCTGTATCGTCATTGGCGTGTCTGGCCCCAAGAGGACAACAGGGGACGGTGTGTTGAGGAAGCTCTCAGACAGCTGGCTCAGACCCGTGATGTTGAGAGGTCCTTCCTCCATGCCATGGGGTATCAGCCCCAGTACTGATGACAGATTTACTGAGGCCGGGCTTGGCTGTGGGGTGGAGGAAGGAGTAGTGTAGTGGGGCTGTCTGGTCTGCAGCTGGGTGAGGACTGCTGTGAGTGGCATCGCTGTCGTCAGTGGCATCATTGTCGTGGGTGGCATCGATGGCATCAGTGGAACCGGTGGCAACGGTGTCACCTGATGACTCTGTGCCTGGACTGGGAAGGGCTGCTGCCTGTGCTGCTGGACCTCCTGGTAGCCGTAGCCCAGCCGTAGCCCAACCGTAGGTGAGGGGCTGTGGGAAGCCTTAGAATGGGAGGGACATCACCTGGGGTGGAGGTGGAGGAGCAGACCTGGACTGGGTGGGAGCAGGTTCCTCTGGATCTGGAGGGTTGTGAAACAGCTGGGTGATCCGGTCCTTCACCACCTGGTACTGTGGTTCCTCCATGTTCCTCAGGGTCTGGTTGACATAGGTGAGGAAGGGCTTGCAGTTGGAGGATGAGGAGTCGGTGCTGACCAGCTGAGAGAGGAGATCTATCCTGGTGCGGATGGTGTCCCTGATCTCCAGCAGGACAGTGTGGCTCTGCCCCTCCTGCTGTCTGGCTCTCTGCCTTTCTGTGGAGGTGGAGCTGGGGGGGATGGATGTGGCTACGAATGTGGTGGACTCGATGTCTCCTTTCTCCCACCGCACCAGGGAGTCCTCCACATGCTCCACCACGGTTACAACAGCTGTCCGCGGGTTCTCCGCCGTGGCACGCTCCACAGAAACCTGCCTGGAGACAAGGACTGACTCTCGGCCAAAAGAGTACTGGGTCTCAGCAGGCTGCCGGAGAGAGAGGGTAGACAGAGGGGATCCTGCTGCTCCTCGGTGGCGGATCTCACCCTCCAGGAAGCTGCACCTGGCCATGACGTAGGTCTCTGTCCGTCAGCTTAACCGTGGCCTGGCCAGATTTCTTCAGGTGCAGCTTCCCGTACCAGGTGTGCATGTGCTTCCACCAGCCGAGGAGCACCTCCAAAGTGTAACCCATACTTTCCACCCTCTCTCTCCAAGCAGCCTGCTTCCTTTTGGTGTCCCTGTACAGCCGGTGTCCCTTCCGCCACAGATAGTCATTCTCTCTCAGCCACTCCAGCACCTCATCCTCGTGTTCCTCCTCAATGAAGTATTGCCTCCTCTTCCATCCCAGCATACGCCTCTTCCTCCCTTTGGCAGGACCAGATGGGCCCTCATCAGAGGGGCTCCCAGGTGGTAGGGGCTGCTCCTCCACACCACCACCAGCAGCAGCACCAGCAGGATCATCATCATCATCATCATCAGTAGCAGCAGCAGCAGCAGCAGGATCAGCAGGACCAGGATCAGCAGCAGCAGAGTAAGCACCAGGAGCCCCAGCAGCCCCAGCACCCGCAGCACCAGCAGCACCAGGAGCACGAGCAGGATCAGGAGCACGAGCATGACGAGCAGGACGAGCAAGACCAGGAGCACGAGCAGTACGAGCAAGTCCAGGAGCACCAGCAGGACCAGCAGGACCAGCAGGACCAGGAGCAGCTTCAGCAGAGGACGCAGCAGCAGAAGGACCACCGCCAGGAGCAGTTTCAGCAGAGTACGCAGCAGCAGAAGCACCACCGCCAGAAGCAGCTTCAGCAGAAGCTCCAGCACCAGAAGAGCGAGCCCGAGCAGCAGAAGCCCGAGCAGAAGCAAAGTCAGGGACAGGGGGCGGGAGGGTGGCCCTGTCCCTCTTGCCAGGGATGGCAGCAGGTTGCTGAGACTTTCGCTTCTTCCCCATGGTTGTGGGGTTGCTGGCTGGCAGGGAGGCTTGCAGGCACCAAGGCTGGCAGGAAGCCTGGCACAAAGGCTGGCACAAAGGCTGGCAGGAAGCCTGGCAGGAAGGCAGGCAGGCACCAAGGCTGGCAGGCAGACTGGCTGGCAGGGAGGCTGGAAGGCAGGCTGGCAGCAAGGCTGGCAGGCAGGCAGAGAGCAAGGCTGGCAGGGAGGCTGGCAGGAGGCTTGGAAGCAGGCTGGCAGGAAGGCTGGCAGCAAGGCTTGCAGGCAGGCATGCAGGCAGGGCAGGCAAGGACTCGATGTATCCTGCAGCAGGTCTTTCCTCCGAATGCTGGCCACGTGCGAGCTGCTTCCCTTTATATCTGCGTGGCTTACGCAATGCATCCCCCCCGCATGCGCAATTAACGCCAGGCATCCGCGAGGCTTCTGCTCTGCATCTGCTTCATCCGCTGTGCATCCGCTCTGTATCCGCTTCATCCATTCCGCGTCCACTTTGCTGAGGCCCCCCGGAAGCCCTGCGGATGTGCCATCTGCTTCCATCCGCTTCCATCCCCTAGGCTTCCGTTTCGCATCCGCTTTCCATCCGCCCTGCGTCCTCCCCCCGTCTGTGTTATCCGCTTTGGTTATGCAAATTTTTGCCCTTTTTGAGAGCGAATAACAATGGATGGAACATTTTGCTCGTCCATTGTGTCCGTTTTGCATCCGTTGGGCAGTGTGACAGGGCCGTTAAGTGTGATGTAAGAAATACATCAATAATAATTGTTTTGCTTATTTTTTATTTGCTTGATTTATATAGCTGCCCACCTCACTTTTATGTGACTCTAGGAGGCTTACAATAAAACAATTTACAAAATACATAATGGAAAGCAAAAATAAAAACACATAACAGTCAGGCAAGTTATCATTCTTACCCTATCATTCATACAACCATAAAATGGGCTATAATGATACCCAGGAGCCCAGCTTGACCATAAAGTTATGTTTCTGAAGCCTTACGAATGACCATCAAGAACAGGAACAATACAATGTCCATTGGACAGGTGCCATGACAGAAAAAAACTTTTTCTGGGACCTTTCAGCTGACATTCCCTAGCTAATTGGACTTTAAGCACATGTTTCCTGCCAGATTGGATGGGATAGGTAGAAACAATCTGGGCAGATATGTTTTTGTAAATAACTGGTCATAAGCCATGGTGGGCTTTAAATTTGAGAGCCAGTACCCAGATGCACTCTGGATGTCAATACCAGTTAATGGAGTAGAGGTGTTCCATACATCATTCACTACCCACATTGCTGCAGACAGCACCAGCTGAAGTTTTCAAATACTCTTCATCCTTTATAGAATAGGAGAGTTCAAATGTGAAATTGACAACTTGCTTTGAAGGATTTTTTTTCTTGGAATACACATACTATGCAGGTTTTTTTTTTTTCAACTTCATGGATCATTTATTAGCTCCTTCTTCTTAAAATTTTGGAGAAAACAACAAGGCATTTAAGTCTGGTACCAACCCTATTATCATTTATGAACCAAAATAGTATAAAATCAGGACTGCCAAAATTGGAACAAACACTTCAATTTTATTCTTTAAAAAAATAGCAAGAAATTATGCTTCCTTATATTTTATGACAAGTTCCTGAAGGTTTGGAACTATATATAAATATATATAAATTTCTACATCCATACATCCATACAAACACACACACAAACACACAAACACACACATGTATGTATGTATGTATGTATGTATCTATGTATCTGTTTTCTTAAGTTTTCACGGGAATTTATATGTAAGGTATTCAGCTTTGTTTGGGTATTTTCATACATCATTATAGTTGTGCTTTTAAAGTTGTAGCAACGTTTCAGCAGAATCTCATCTGCCATCATCACGTTTCTCTGTTGTGTTAACAGCTGTGAAAGCCTAACTCACAGATGAACAACTTTAAAAGCACAAATATAATGACATGCGAAAACACTCGAACAAAGGTGAATACCATATATATATATCACATATATATCACATCAAGACTGCCTTCAAAACAGACAGAAAAATAGCAGCCATCCTTAGAAACCCCAAAGATAAAATTGACCTGGAAAACCAAGGCATATACGAAGTCCCCTGTGCTTCATACCCGACCACATACATTGGACAGACCAATAGAAGAATAAGTACCCGCCTAGATGAATACAAAAATTCAGTAAAAAAGCTGGGACACACCTCCTCACTAGTCCAACACATGAAAGCCACAGGTCATAACATCAACTTCAATGGCACCAAAACCCTAGCCACCATAGAAAACCCCAGCCACAGAATCATCAGAGAAGCCATAGAGATTGAAAAAAGACCTGACAGCATGAATAGAAGAGATGATTCCACCAGTCTGTCAATCATTTGGAAGCCTGCACTCTCAAACAAAAAGATCTCCACTCCACAAGCCAGGCAAACACATGGGCACAAACAGACTCCCTCTGATACCTCCAGCTCAAACACACCCCAACCAGGCACCCAGATGAAACCCAGCTTCCTAATGGATGACAGCTGTCCTTGAAGCCAAGCTGCACTGAAAGCCTCCAATACAGGAACACAGTGTTGCCAGCCAATCAAAGCCACAAAACAGACAGAAGAAACCAGAAACACCAATCAAGCAAACTCCAAGACCATTAAACACAGACCAAGACTCCCAATCAGGATGAAGAAAAAAGCATTCTGGCTCAACAGTAGGCTAGCCTCAAATTTAAAACTAAACGGCTATGATAGCCTGACTCACAGATGAACTCTATACAGAAGCCTATTGATGGCAGATGAGATTCTGCCGAAACGTTGCTACAACTTTAAAAGTGAGGCGTTGCTCTCCCGGAGGGCTCCCCACGAACTGCCGAATGGGTTTGAGGAAAAACACGACACGACTTTTCTCCTCGGGGTGAGCGAGCCCCGAGCTAGATCGAGACAAACTCTTTTATTGAGGTTTGGGTGGGTTACAAAGTGTCAGAAGGCAAGCATGTGATCCTGATTAACCATACTCAAACTGACACATTGGGTTGAATATACATATATGGCAACTATGTTTTGCAAACACAGTTGAGTGGGATGGATATCCATATTTGGGTGTCAGTCGATGTCTTCTATGTGTACAAAGCAGTTTCTACATCATGTCCAGTATTTTTCAGACAGGCCCTGTGGTTTGCGTTTCTGAGCAGTTTACAACAGCAGGTGTGGTCATATTTCTGCAGAGCTTTTCTGTTGCAGAATGTCATATGCAGCGGGGTAGTTCGTGATTATGTGGTTGGAACAGGATATGGACAAACAATATAGCTATAGCTTATCCAAAAGATTATATGGCTAATGCAAGGCAAAACTACCTGATCATTGCAGTAATGTTTCTCCACATCTCCTCCTTTCGTTTTTTATTTCAAGGGAAAGGCTGTGGCAGGTTAAGCTGGAGTGTAGCCCGGACTCCTCCGAGCCTGAGAGTCACTTCCACTCACCAACCACTGGACACAGAGTCAAGTCCTCTGACTCGGCCTGTATCGTTTGACCTTACCCTATTATAGTCTGAGGAGATGTTTATGTGTTTAGAGGACTGAGTCATCCTCATTCTCCCCATTCAAGATGAAGAGATTTTTTGCTGACATATTATCCTGTGGCACGGATTGATAGGTGTCACCGCTTTCCTGGTCCCAGAGGGTATTCTGGGATTGCAACAACAGGGTCTGCAATGAATCCATTCTACTTGTGATAAATTTAGAGAAGCGATTAAGCAAACATGGGCCAATTGTGCACATTAATACAAGCAAAATTAATGGTCCTATAAGAGCGCTTAACAGGGTGGTGAGCCAAGGGGAGAGGTTGTACCAGCTTTTAAACCATCCTTGTTGATCCTCCCTTTCCTTTTTTCGTTTATTCAGGCCCTCCCTTAGTTTAGTCATGGAGCCCTGCACTATGCAGAGTGCCCTGCATAGAAGCAGCATTCTTCTCTTACAGCCACACATAACCCCCCTTCCTTTAGAAAAAGTAGGTCAAGTCCTCTCCTGTTCTGCAAGACCACTTCTGAGAGGGAGGTCAGAGATGTTTGTAAGTGAGAGATAGAAGTTTCTATTCTTTCTAAATCTTCATCGATGGCTGCCCTAAGGTCACTGTATTGAGTATATTGATGTGCGAAAGAAGCTATTCCAGTTCCTGCTCCAGTTAGGCCAAGTCCCACCAGAAGAGCTATTGTGAGAGTGGAGATAGGTTCTTGTTTGTTTCTTATGAGTTGTGATCCTGAGTAGGTTTTATAGACTTCGTCCTCTGTGTGGATGTAAATGCGTGGTATGACCTGGACAAGGATGCAAAAGCCTTTGGTGCTTATCACATGGCCATGGGCACAGGCTGTAAGGCCTGTAGAGCAGGCCCACCATCCATCTTTAGGCGGTATGTAAAAGAGTGTTGTGTCAATCTCACTATGTGTTGTATTGCAGTACTGTTCGTAGTGTGTGGGTACCTGTCCAATGCAGGTTCCTTTTCCTGAGATTGACCACAGTGTTTGTGAGCCATGTTTCCATCTGCATGCCTTGTCATCTGAGGAAGTATTGTATGGAGAAACAAGCCCCACAGCTTCGTAATATGGGGGTTGGACATTGTAGCAAAACCAGCAGGCTGTAGTCATGTTGGGATTGGTGCTATTTACCAATTGGAAGGTAGCTGTGACAAAGTCCCAGAGAGGGTTCTTAGGGCGGCTCTGTGATTTAAGAATAAACAAGAGGAGCAGGTGAACTTTTCTCTGGAGTACTGGTGGGTTGTGGGGGTGGCATCTTACGGTTGGTTAATGTATTCTTGGGGGCTACCAGCACAGGGGGTTCTACGCGGGTTTGTATTAGTTTTATGGTGAAAATGTTACCTGGGTCTCCGTCGTTATCAAAAACACGACCTCCCCAAGTGACCCATGCTTGCCATCCCCTATACCTTTTTCCCTGATTGGTGAAAGAAATTTACCGGATTACAATTCTGGTATACTCCTCTTTGGTTTCGCTTACATATTACGTTCTCGCCAGTCCTTTTGAGTGTAATAAAATCATCTTTGAGAGGAGGGTCCCATGATATTTCTCCCGTGGAGACACAGCTCCAGTCTGCACAAAAGTATATGCTCCCCCCTCCCCACATTTCTTCCAGTGTGCTGTATCCTTCTTATGGCCAGGACAGACATAGAGGGGCCGTTGCTTGACCCATTTGTGGCTAATGGTGGTGTCCATCATTATACCAAAGTCAAAGTACAGATCAGGAAACCAGGATCCCGGCACTGCCATGGATGAAGTGGAGTTCAGGATGTGTACGTCCAGTACTACCCATGTTAAGTTTTGGGGCTGATGAGGATTAGGTTGCACACAGTTAGAAGTATAAAAGGCAATGCTCAGTAGCTGAAGGGCAACAGGAAACCACAGCATTCTTCCCGGTTGAGGCATGGCTTTAGGGAGATGAGAAGGGAACCATCTTTAATGTGACTTAACCAAATACGGTCTGGTGTGTCTGGCTGGAACCCAAAGCACTCGGTCCGGCAGCTGGACGGTTGCGTAGCCTCGACCCCAGGTGATGAGATCAGCAGGTCCTTGCCAAGTCAGGTCCGGCAGGCAGCAGTAGTAGACTTGAGGACGCTGGTGGGCTGCAGATGGGGAGGCAGAGAAATGATGGCATGCGGCAGACAATGGGGGGGGTGCCAGTCAGTTTGACAAAGTTTAAGACATGAAGACATAGATTCAATGTGTTTTGCACTGCTGGGAGGCCAGGGGCTGTTTTCCCCTGTGTTTTCGTATATCAGTCAAGAGCTGTTTTTAAAGTTAGATTGGCGCACTCTACCAAGGCTTGACCTTGACTATTGTAGGAAATACCAAACTTGTGTGTGATTCCCCATTTGTTACAAAAGTCCGCAAAGGCTGGACTAATGTAAGCAGGACCATTGTCTGTTTTAATATCTTTTGGGCATCCCAGCGATGCAAAGGTACGAATGCAGTGATTAATTACATGTTTTGTGGCTTCACCCCTTTGAGGGGTTGCCATGATGAAGCCTGAATAAGTATCGATGGAAACATGGAGATATTTCCATGGGGCAAAGGATGGATATTGAGTTACATCCATTTGCCAGATTTGACAAGCTTGAGTTCCTCTGGGGTTAACTTTTTTAGAGATTTTTAGATTTTTAAGATTTTTAGAGAGATGTAAGAGAGGCATGCTTGGAGCTGCAGCTGAGCGAAGGACAACATGACCCAGGTAAGAAAAGGGAGGTGTAAACTGAATTTTTTCAGGGGCTATAGTGAGGCCCCCCTTCTGTAAGATTGTTAGAAGAGTAGGTAAATGAGGTTTGACCATCCCAGGAGGTCCTGGGGCAGCAATTAAGATATCATCCATGTAATAATAGACCAGAAAGGAAGGAAAAAGAGTACGGAAAGGTTGAAGGATTTTATCCACATAATATTGACACATAGTAGGACTATTGAGCATTCCCTGGGGTAAAACTTTCCACTGATAGCGAGAAGTAGGCTTTGCATTGTTGAATTCAGGGACAGTGAAGGCAAATAACTGCCTATCTTTTGGATGCAACAAGATAGAGAAGAAACAATCTTTTAGATCTATGACAGCTAGATCATAGTCCCTGGGGATGATGTTTGGGTTTGGAAGACCACACTGTAAAGGGCCCATAGGTCGAATTATGGCATTAATTTGCCTGAGATCAGACAAAAATCTCAATTTTCCTGATTTCTTTTTTATAACAAAAACTGGGGTATTATAGGGACTAAAAGAAGGTTCAATGTGCCCTTTGGCAAGCTGTTCTTGCACCAAGGAGTGCAAAGCAGTTAGCTTTTCCTGTGTGAGAGGCCATTGATCCACCCACACAGGGATATCTGTTCTAAGAGGAAGAGGAAGAGGCAGAGGGGGGTGAAAGCCATGCTATCAATCCAAAATCAACTTAGCATGAAACTGATGCATGAGATCCCTCCCCCACAAGTTGATATGAAGGGGGAGAACAACAGGTCGGACAAAGGCAGTGACCGAAGAGTCTGGTGATCTTGCCGGCAGCCAATTTCTGCTGACCTGAGCTGTCTGAATTCCGCCGATCCCCCGCACTGCCAGAGATGAATCAGTGGGCCAGTCGGAGGGCCACTCAGCAGTGCGAATCACAGAGACATCAGCTCCGATATCTAGAACACCAGAAAAGGAACGTCCCTGTATTACAAGAGTCAGAGAGGGACGCGATCTTGAGACATGTTTTTCAATAGTCATTGCAACAGGAGGAAACACTGTGGTTGTAGTAGGGGAAGAAGGGAGGGGGATCATGGTAGCAACCGCGTCTCCCTCCTGGATGTGAACCTCCACGGTCACCATGAAGGCAAGGGCGAGAGAGGAAAGGTCTGTGGACTCTCGGAGAAAAGGGGAAGTGAGGATACCTTGAGCAACAAGATTACGATGAGGGAACACAATGGCAGGAGTGGTCTCAGGAAAGGTAACGGCCGTGGATGGTCGTAAAGGAACAAAATAGGTAGTCGTAGGTAAGGAAGCGACAACAGATTCTGCAGCTGTTAGTAGTAGAATGTCAGGATCTGGTTCCAATGGAGGGATATCAGCCTTGTGTGCGGGGCTAGCCGAGGGCCCCACATCTAGTTTCCCGACTGGGCGGGATTGGATCGGCAGTCTCTTGCCCAGTGAAACCCCTTTTTGCATCGTGGGCAGACAGCTTTTGGTCGGCTTGTATTATCAGGAGGGAGGCCACCAGGAGCATGGCATTGCGCCTTAAAATGTCCTGGTCTGCCACAATTGAAACAGTTCCCAGTGGGGGATTTTGTGCCCTGTAGGGCATTGGCAAGAGCCTCCATGTTATAGGCTTGGGTGCCAACTATACGGCATGCCTTTAAAAAGTCAGCCAGGGTGTTTTCAGGGCGGGCTGCAAGGGGTTGGAGGATGCGGCGACAATCAACATTCGCATTTTCAAAGGCCAATTTCAAAAGCAGTTCAGATTGGGCTGTGGGGTTCTCAATTTGATGGGCAATTGCCTTTTGCAGCTTATCTATAAAGTCTGCGTAGGGTTCTGTTGGTCCCTGTAAGATTTTTGCGAAGGTGGAAGAGGTTTTGTTGCCAGGCTCATCACATTTACTAAAAGCTTGCACTGCACAGAAAGGAAGCAGCATTTGCTTGTATTTGAGTATTAATCTGGGAATTAGGGCCCGTTCCGGAAAGCATATCAGTAGTAATCCCTGGGATCCCCGAACGGATAGCAGCAGCGGCAGCAACACACGAGAAATCAGACTCCCATACCACATATTGAGGGCCAGTAAGGATCATGCGAGCAAGGTCCTTCCAATCTTGGGGGCACATGATGAAAGTGCCTGCCATGGAGTCCAAAAGACCTTCACAAAAGGGGAACTAATGCCATAGGCATTTAGGGCACTTTTCAGGTCCCTTATGGTCTTCATAGGGATAGGCCCATACTGTGGAATCAGGTTCCCCTGTCCATTGGTGACCAAAGTCACTAGACATGCAATTAGATCTACATATTCCTCTGGTGCCAATGATCCCTGCGCATGAGCTTGAGCTAGTGCCGTGGCCACCGCCCCGGTGGTAGGGGGGTGATTAAGATTGGCAACAGAAGGATTAGGGCCAGGGACAGAGGAAGGGGGATACGGGGGAATGACAAGGGACTGACAGGCAGTAGCAACTGCCACTGTGTCATAAGCAGGAGGCTTTGAGTCAAAGGTCTGTTGTCCTTCTTTTTCCGGATACAGCAAATCAATCATGGCCATAAGGGCCTGCCACGTTGTTCATAATGGTGGATGGGCTCGTGGGAGCTCATGGAGCTATTTTCCCACATGCACCTATGTTGATTTTTTCAGCGACCCTTCCTCCTGATAGGCAGGGCAATGGTCTCCCAGACATTTCAGAAGGATTTTAACATTTGATCGGGAGACGGGGTAAATGGTACTACCGTTTGATTTTTGAATTTTATTAGCTTTCCTGACTAACTTCTCCAATGCTTGCAAATGCACAGTCTGCTTTTTGGATAGGTCCTGCCCCATAAGTCACGTGAGGTTGCGCGATGTCTGTTACAGACAGCAAGTAGATGGGGTGTCAGGCGGTGTAACACGGCACCCGAACTTCGTCCGCGGGTTCAACGAATCACGGAGTGGAGCCCGGGTCTGCTAATCATGTCGGGGTCACCAGTTGAGGCGTTGCTCTCCCGGAGGGCTCCCCACGAACTGTCGAATGGGTTTGAGGAAAGACACGACACGACTTTTCTCCTCGGGGTGAGCGAGCCCCGAGCTAGCTCGAGACAAACTCTTTTATTGAGGTTTGGGTGGGTTACAAAGTGTCAGAAGGCAAGCATTTGATCCTGATTAACCATACTCAAACTGACACATTGGGTTGAATACACATATATGGCAACTATGTTTTGCAAACACAGTTGAGTGGGATGGATATCCATATTTGGGTGTCAGTCGATGTCTTCTATGTGTACAAAGCAGTTTCTACATCATGTCCAGTATTTTTCGGACAGGCCCTGTGGTTAGCGTTTCTGAGCAGTTTGCAACAGCAGGTGTGGTCATATTTCTGCAGAGCTTTTCTGTTGCAGAATGTCATATGCAGCGGGATAGTTCGTGATTATGTGGTTGGAACAGGATATGGACAAACAATATAGCTATAGCTTATCCAAAAGATTATATGGCTAATGGAAGGCAAAACTACCTGATCATTGCAGTAATGTTTGTCTACATAAAAGCACAACTACAATGACGTGAGATACACAGCCAAGCCCCCACCCAATCAAGTCACACCCCCACTAGCAGTCAAAAGGAAGCAGCAGCTGCAAGCTCACATTACTATGAGAAGCACAAACCCGAAGAATCAAGCCTGAAGATGATGAATGAGACTTCATTGAAATGTTGCCTAGATACTTCCAATTTTACGCGGGAGAAAACCCGAATAACCAAAGATCCACATACAAATATCCGCGAGAACCTCAGAAAACATAGATAGATATATAGATATATAGATATAGATATAGATATAAATATATTTGTTTTTTTAAGTTTTCGCGGGTACTTACATTAATGCAGTTCAGCTTCCTTCGGGTATTATCCCATGTCATTGTAGTGCTTTTAAAGTTGTAGAAACTTTTCACTAGAACGAACTCAATACAGAAGCCTCCACCCTCTACTTTGGGATAAGATAAAACAACTTACAACTTGGAGAGCTGAAACTGAAATCACTTACAAAAATCAAAAACTCTTGAAGAAACTAAAGAAATTAGAACATGACAAAAAAGCCCCCAACAACTCACAACAACACCTGAAACAATTAGTATATAAATTTTCCAACAGAGAACTCACCAAAACATAAACAAATGTTCTAACCAAAGGATTCAATTATGCTATAGCACCCAAAAAAATCCCCACAGAATCCATCATATGTGCAATAGAATCCAGCCTAACTAAATTAAATACAGATGAAGCTGACAGAATAAGACACCAGGTTACCAACATCCTATGCACAAGCAAACCACCCAAAAGCAACTTGCACAAAGAACTCAAAGCGCTACAAATCCTAAAAAATGATAACAACATAATCATATTTCCAGCAGACAAAGGGAATGCCACAGTAGTGATGGATAGAAATGACTACGAAACTAAATTGATAGACCTACTCCAAGACTCCACATACAAATCTATAAATACGGACCCAACCACATATCTGGAAAAATTTACCAAGAAGAAAATTATAACCAGCCACATAAGCAAAGAAATCCAACAGACGATCATCCCAAGAAAAAAAATCTTCCAGATGCCCCAAACTATACGGCCTCCCAAAAATACACAAAGAAGGTATACCTCTCAGACCCATAGTCAGCTCCAAAGGAGCACCACTAAAAAACCTAGCTAAAGACTTAGCAAAACAACTACGGCCCCATACTGAAACTTCAGCTTCATATGTACAAAACTCATACCACTTGTAAGAAATGATCAAAGATCTACAGATCAACTTACAAGAAGATCTGCTTGTAAGTTTCAATGTGGTTTCACTATTCACTCAAGTCCCGATAAAAGAAACTCTTGAAATCATCAAAAATAAATACCAACTAGCTAAACACCTCATGAAACTAACAGAACCCTGCCTAACCAACACATATTTCATATACAAAGGACAAAGATACAAGCAAATTGAAGGAGCCCCTATGGGATCACTACTGTCACCCGTCATTGCAGACCTGTTAATGGAAGAATTCAAATCCAGAGCCCTGGCTAATGCCACCCACAAACCCAAACTATGGCTAAGATACATCGATGACACATTTGTGATTTGGCCCCATGGAAAAGAAAACCTAAACAATTTCCTAACACACCTAAACAGCACACACCCCAAAATCAAGTTCACCATGGAAACAGAAATAAACAAACAACTACCATTCCTAGATGTACTAATCTACAGAAGAACAGATGACACACTAGGACACACCTTATACCAGAAGAAAACACACACCAACCGCTACCTCAACGCCCAATCCCACCACCACCCAGCACAGATAAACTCCGTGGCCAAAACACTAATTGCCAGAACCAAATGCCTGGCAGACAAGACACATATAAAGACTGAACTATGCACCCTGACTAAAGTACTGATAGCTAACGGCTTCCACAAAAACAAAATCACCAGCTTGATCCACGAAAACACACTAAGACAAAATAGAGACCCAGAAGATGAACAGACCTATGGAACAGCTGCCTGCCCTACCTAAGAGGTATCATAGACAAAATCAGTAAGATACTACACAGGCATCACATCAAGACTGCCTTCAAAACAGACAGAAAAATAGTAGCCATCCTTAGAAAACCCAAAGATAAAATTGACCTGGAAAACCAAGGCATATACGAAGTCCTCTGTGCATCATGCCCAGCCATATACATTGGACAGACCAATAGAAGAATAAGTACCCGCCTGGATGAACACAAAAATGCAGTAAAAAGCTGGAAGACACCTCTCCTTACTAGTCCAACACATGAAAGCCACAGGTCATAGCATCAACTTCAATGGCACTAAAACCCTAGCCACTATAGAAAACCCCAGCCACAGAATTATCAGAGAAGCCATAGAGATTGAAAAAAGACCTGAAAGCATGAATAGAAGAGATGATTCCACCAGACTGTCAATCATTTGGAAATCTGCAATCTCAAACAAAAAAATCTCCACACCACAAGCCAGGCAAACACCTGGGCACAAACAGATCCCCTCTGATACCACCAGCTCAAACACACCTCAACCAGGCACCCAGATGAAACCTAGCTTCCTAACAAATGATAGCCATCCTTTTACTCGAAGCCAAGCTGCACTAAAAGCGTCCAATAGAGGAACACAATGTTGCCAGCCAATCAAAGCCACAAAATAGATAGAAGATATTAGAAACACCAATCAAGCAGAACACAGCAACCTCCAAGACCAATAAAACACAAACCAAGACTCCCAACCAATGAGGATGAAGAAAAAACCATTTTGGCACAGCAGTAGGGTAGCCTCAAATTTAAAAATGAAATGTATGTGATAGTCTGACTCACAGATGAACTCTATACAGAAGCCTGATGATGGCAGATGAGATTCTGCCGAAACGTTGCTATAACTTTAAAAGCACAACTACAATGACGTGGGATAATACCCGGAAAAAAAAATGGGACCCAGTTTTTAAGATTCTGATATTAATTACTGTAGCTCAAATGTGACTTGATCTTGTTCTTCATACAGAGAAATCAAAAACTGTTCGTTTTCAACCCTGATTTCTGTTTCTCTGACATATTATTTTATCAGTAACGTTATTCCAGAGGTGGTATTCAGCAAGTTCTGACCAGTTCTAGAGAACTGGTAATGGAAATTTTGAGTAGTTCAGAGAACTGGCAAATACTATCTCTGACTGGAGATTTAACAGTATCCTTTCCTTGCTACTCCCACCAAGCCACTCCCATAGAACCGGTAGTGAAAAATTTTGAATCCCACCACTGCATTATTCATATATATACATAATTCACATAATTACAATTCTGTAGAAATGCATTTTTTATGAAGTCAGTATATTGGCCTCAAATGCAATCACAAATACACTCTATCATATATAAGGTTGGAATGAGCTGTCATGTGACAGAAACAAGTAGTTAAAGTGATTAAATCTGATAAATAATTCAGGATGTTCCAAAGATGCTTTTTCAAGAGGCAACTGGGCTTTCTGGTTTTTCTTTGAAGACGTTTTGCTTCTCATCCAAGAAGCTTCTTGAGATCTGACTGGATGGTAGGGAATGGGAAGAGTTCTACTCCTTGCAGATAGCAGTCATTTTGTATTTTTTTAGCAAGTCTTAAGGCGATTTATGGAGATTTATCTGTGTCATCAGGGTCAGCTGAGTGGTACAAATGGATGTGGATCCTTCTTGGAACTGTTGAAAGATCTGTGTTGTACACTACAGATAGATGATGTCATATCCCTCACCTTCTGTTGAGAGAGGGCTGTTCAGTTTTGTCATAGATGGCCTCTTTGACCCCTCTTCTAAACCAGTGGTTTTCTCTGTCCAAAATGTGGACTTTGCTGTGTTCAAAAGAGTGGCCATTGTCTTTAAAATGCAAATAAACTGCTGAATCTAGTCCTGATGGGTTTGTTCTCCTATATTGTGCCATATGTATATGAAGTGGTTGTTTTATTTTCCCAATGTACAGATCTGCACATGGCTTACTGCATTGTACTGCATATAGTATGTTGCTTAAGCCCATGTCACACTGCCCAACGGATGCAAAAAGAACAAAACGGATGAGCAAAATGGACACAACGGATGAGCAAAATGTTCCTTCCGTTGTTATCCGCTCTCAAAAGGGGCAAATATTTGCATAACCGGAGCGGATAACACAGACGCGGGGAGGACGCAGGGCGGATGCAAAGCGGATGTGGAACGGAAGCCCAGCGGATGGAAGCGGATGGGGGCGGATGGCACATCCGCTGGCCTTCCGGGGGGCCTCAGCAAAGCGGACGCGGAACGGATACAGCGGATGCACAGCGGACGCGGAATGGATGAAGCGGATGCACAGCGGATGCACAGCAGAAGCCTAATGGATGCCTGGTGTTAATTGCGTATGCGGGGAGGATGCATTGTGTCAGCCCCGCGGATATAACGGAAGCAGCTCGGAAGCAGGTCGCCATTCAGAGGAAAGACCTACTGCCAGACGGATTGGCTGCCTTGCCTGCCCTGCCTGCATGTCTGCCTGCAAGCCTTGGTGCCAGCCTTGGTGCCAGCCGTGGTGCCAGCCTGCCTGCAAGTCTTGCTGCCAGCCGGTCTGCCTGCCAGCCTTGCTGCCTGCCTTCCTGCCAGCCTTGGTTCATGTCTGCCTGCCAGCCTTGGTGCCTGCCTGCCTGCCAGCCTTCCTGCCAGCCTTGGTGCCTACCTTCCTGCCAGCCTTGCTGTCTGCCTGCCTGCCAACCTTGGTGCATGCCTCCCTGCCAGCCTTCCTGCCAGCCTTGGTTCCTGCCAGCCTCCCTGCCAGCCAGCAACCCCACAACCATGCGGAAGCACAGCAAGCTTCAGCCATCTGCTGCCAGCCCTGGCAAGAGGGACAGGGCTACCATCCCGCCCCCTGGCCCTCACTCTGGTTCTGCTGGGGCTTCTGCAGCCACGGGCTCGCTCTTCTGGGGCTGGGGCTTCTGCTGCGTCTGCTTCTGGAGGAGCTGATGACAAGCACTCCAGCACCAGCCACCTCCACAGCACCTGCACCCTTCACCCCTGAGACTGAGCGACCAAGAGGAATGCCAGAGACTCATTTTTGTTTTATAGCTTGTTGTTAATAAAGTCTATTTATGATTCACACACTTGCTTCATTTCTTTTTTTTAATAAAGTCTTGGTGGAAACTTTTAGAAATGGTTTAAGCCTTTGCATGCTTGTGGGATGGGTATGGATAGTTTTGGGATGGGTTAGGGTACCTGTGGGATGGGTAATAGCTATGGGATGGGTTAGGATAGAAGTGGGATAGATAAACCTCCAGTGCAAGCATAGTGGGACTGTATGGTCCACCCTCCCAGGTGCCATGGCCCTTTATTATCAATAATATTGTAATAGTTATCCACACATGTCAACATAAACAAAACTCTTTATTAAACACCCTGTTCATTGTAGGGCCACTCAACATACATGGCCCAATCTCATCAGTGTGATGAGACAGGCTGAAGGAAGCATCCATTAATCATCTACCATCCTGTCTTGCCACTCCACTGCTCCAGCTGGGGAGTTGCACCAGTGTTTCATGAGGTTGCGCTGCTTCTTCGCTTCATGTGAGGCGCTGTTGTGGCCTTGCACATCCTCAGTGTCGATCAGGTTTTGCCCTTGCCTCCATTCCCCAGGCTCCATGTCCCCATTGGCTTGTTGGAGATCCACAAGCCTGTTCTGCAAGACTGGTTAGCGGGTGTGCATGAGATTGTGCAGGATGCAGCAAGCTTCCATGATCCTCCTCACGGTCTCTTGGCAATGCTGCATGTTGGTGAGAAGTACCTGGAACCTGTTGGCCAGGATGCCAAAGGCGTTCTCCACCACCCGCCTTGCCCTGGACAGCCTGTAGTTGAAGATCCTCTCTTCACGGATGAGGAGTCTGGAGGTTTAGGGCTTCATGAGGTAGGTTGTGAGGGAGAAGGCGTCATCCCCCACGATGAAGTAGGGCACATCTTGTGTGTCGTTGGGCAGGGGTTCTGGATCTGGGAAGCCCATGATGAGGTTGCGTTCCAGCTCCTCCTTGAGGTGACTGGCGTTGTATACCTGGGCATCTGAAGATGAGCCGTTGCCTGAAGCATCGATGTACATGAACTTGTAGTCAGCATTGACCATGGCGAAGAGGATGATGTTGAAGATGCCCTTGGAGTTGAAATAAGTGGACCCCGACTTGGCTGGAGATTTGCAGGCCACGTGCTTGTCATCGATGGCTCCAACGCTGTGTGGGAAGTTCCACTTCTGATACCACTACTCTGCAACTTTCTTCCATCCTTCTTCAGTGGAGGGGTACTGGAGGAGCTCCTCCTTGTATTCTTCGATGATGGCCTGCACCACATCTCTGACCACAATGCTGATGGTGTTGGATGGCACCCTCCAGCCGTACTGCATGCTCCTGTAGGTGGTCCCTGAGGCCAGGTGGTGCAGAGTGAGTGCCACCTTGAGCCCAGGTTCCAGGCTGGGGAGGAAGCTGGTGCTCTGCTTGGTCAACCTGAGTGTCAGCCGCTGCACAACTTCATCAAACATGGCTGGAGGCATCCTCATGAAGTTCTGGAACGCCCGAGTGTCTTCGTTCCTGAGCTCCACCATCAGCTTGCTGTACAGTCCGTCCTCTGCTCTTCTGGCCAACCATCTTCGGACCCAGACTCTTTTTGGCTGCCTCTTTTTCTTCTCACAGTAGAGTTCACAGAGCCTGCAGATGGCTTCGCACTGTTGCAGAACGATGGTGGCTGCCAAAAGGACTTTGTTACAATCCACGGTGGACATGACTGGATGCTGTGGAAGAGGAAGAGCCAGATGAAGGCTACAGAGGTCTGCACCACTGGGCTGATGTTCTGAAAGTGAGATGCAGATGAGTTGCTCCCCCTTTTTATAGGAAATATAGGTTTTCCGCTCGGCATCCTCTAGGCATCCTCTAGACATCCTTAATATCCGAGATAGGTCCCCTCTGCGAACGTTTTTTCCGTTTTAAACGCTTTGTTTCCGTGTTGCATCCATTCCGCGTCCGTTCCACTTCCTCCCTGCGTCCGAGCGGATGCGAGTTACGTGAATGTGCAGCAGATGCCTAGCGGATATAGCGGATGCATAACGGATGCGTAACGGATGCCTAGCGGATGCGTAGCGGATGCAGAACGGATGAACTGGATACATTTTCCACGCAAAAGTTTTGGGCAGCCCAAAACTTTTGGAGCGGATGAAACGTCAATAAACAGATGCTGGACGGATAGAGAGGAAGCAAAACGGAGGCAGTGAGTACATCGCGTTTTCCAATGGATGGCAAGCTTTTTTCTCCGTTTTACATCCTCTTTGCATTCGTTGGTTCAGTGTGACATAGGCTTTAGTTTGTGTCTGGGTGTTTTATCTTTGGGGTAGACAAGCGTCTGCCTTAGTGCTTTCTTGGGTTTGAAGTATGAACATATGTTCTGTTGGTTGAAGCTCCTCCTGAGCTTTTCCAATATTCCTGCAACATATGGAATGATCAACTGTCTGCAAGGAGTATAAATTCTTTCAGTCCTTACCATTTCCTGACAGTTAGGACAATTAATCAACTTGCCTCCAGAAGCTATGAATGTTCCAACAGTGGAAGTTTATAAAAAGATGTTGGATAACCATTTGTCTGACGTGGTGTAGGGTTTCCTGCCTATGCAGGGGGTTAGACCTCCAAGATCCCTTTCAACTCTGTTATACTATTCTATTCTATTTAATCAAAACTGAAGAGGCTTTTGGATGAAAAGTGAAATGTCTACAAAGAAAAACCAGAAAGTCCAGTTGCCTCTTGAAAAAGCACCTTTAGGACAACCATGACATGGATGACTGATACTCTCCATAGACATTTACAATTCAAAATAAAGTTACCTAGTTATTATCACTATTTGATTATCCTTGCAATGGAACATTAAACATAAGATGAAGTGAAAGTTGTCCACTCAACCTATCCTGTAGGAAACAGCTCTATGATTTAATATTTGCTGTATTCTGCACATATCCATTGCACATTCATATTCAAATACCAGACTGTTTTTCTGAATTCATACTGAATTGCAAAAATCCAAATCAAAGCCTTCTTACTTTGCAGGTATTTTGTTTTAAATGTTACAATACACAGTTCTTCTATTAAGATTCTGATCTTGGATAAAATTTACTCTTCAAAATCAAAATATTGAAGAAGCTAGCTATTTTTGTCTTCTGTTACTATATAATGCATTTCTAAAATTAAATTAGGCAAACTTTAGCCTCTTGATGGCAGTGCATTTCCTTCTTGAGTTCATAGGCCTTATAGAACATTTATGTCTCATTACATCCAGTACTGCGGTTGTGCCCTAATAAATCAGTGGAGTTTTGTGGAGATAGTCTTGACAGTAATGAATCTTTCTGTTGGCGTTTCCACTTCACAGACACAAATAATGAAGCAAAACTGCCCCATCTGGTCACTCAGTAAGAGTCAAATAGCAGCAGGGAGCTATTTTCTCAAGCAAGACAAAGGTCATTTTGCAAAGCAGAAACAGTGAGCAATCAGAGGCTGGGTTGTGAATGACAGTGCAAAATGAAGCCATTTGGGGGGCTTTTATCATAATTACATTTATTAGCCATGCTGCCTGGTTTCCTGCCTCCCACTCACATTGGCTTTGTGCTGTAGTGTCAAGGGCTCACTTAGTTGGATGCTGTTCTTGAGCTTCCTAGTTTAAGCACCTAGAAACAAATAAAACCATCTCCAATGCTGAAATGCATAACAAAAATCTACCTTGTAGCATACTGCTGGGAAGGGATGGCAATGCCTAAATGGTTTGGGCAGCAAATAAATATACAAATTAATGCAAAAATGACATTAAAGTGAGGGGATTGTTATCAGATGGCTTTTGGAATTGCACTCTCTCTCTTTTTCCTTGAAGTTATTTAAGATGCATATTAGGGTGGAGTTTAAATGAGTCTTACACAGATGTTTAATTTGTAAATTGTAATTATAAATGATCATATAACCCGAGAATATATAGTAAATAGTAACAGTAAATATACTTTAGGAGCAAATTGTTCAGAGCCTTTTGTTGTCATTCAAAATTTTAGGCAGGATAGGCTTTTCATTTTGCTGGGTATTCATCTTTGCTTTCCTCCAAATGTCTAATGTATTCCGAATCCACAGCAAAATTATGGTTTATTTTATTTTTTTCAGAGGCTCATCACACATATCTATACAAACTAGACCCCATATGCGACAGGGCTCCCCATGGTCCTGGGAGATTAGCCAAGTTTTTAAAGACTTCCAGAGCACCATCAGGGTGGGTGGGTGGGTGTGGCTGTCACTTTTACCCTTGATAAGCTATTTGGTATTTCTACATATGGATATACTACTTGTGAATTATGAAATCAAAGGGCTTTGTTGCTTTTGATTTAAAAATTAGACAAAGATAATGCATATTATTCGGTCTAAGGAAAAAGAAGGGGGATCATGGAGAATAGTTGTGGCAACAAAAATAGAAAAGATAATGTCACCATTAACCCTTCCTTTCTTAATGTGCAGCAGCTCTCAAACCTAAGCAAATATTCTTGACTTTTAACAATACAGGAGAAGGAATCAAATTAATTAAAGTTATACTGCCATGTACTATTGTTACCTATTAGTTTGATCTAAAAGATAGGATTAAAGAATTTTTATTATCACCAAGTTTTCATTTTAAATTATTTTGGATATCATTCATGGTACTGCATCTTTGTTCACCTTATCAAATGATAGATATAATTTTATAATTCACAATCAAATAAATCAAACAAGCTCTGAACTGGAAAGTAGAGGAAAGTACAACAGGACATAAAGGAAAAAGGGAAAGTAGAGGAAAAAGTAAAAGAAAAAGAAAAAAGAAAGTATAAAATATAACAGACATATACCTATCCTCACCAAAGGATTTAAGTTAGTTTTGTGTAACTTACTCCATTTATTTTAAAACTTACAGTATCTTTCTTGAGTGTTAAAACAATGAAAGTACAGATGATATGAACTTTCAATTCAATACAGTATCTTAATATTTTAAGAAAAAACCTAAATTTGTCTATTGATTTTAATGAAGTACAAGTAACATTTAATTTATGTTTAATTCTACATTAATACTTTCTTTTGAGGTCTAAGAGCATTCTGAAAGGAGTCAAAAATACTTATTATGGAGAAGGTTCAGGAAGATGACAAACATTGCCTTAGCTGTCAGGAGAGAAGAGGCATTTCAACCTCATTCCACTAACTGAGACTCATGCTATAAAACTTATACCAAAAATGTGCTGTGAATAATTCCTTTATCACACATTTTTCTTATGGCATTAAGAAAATCTCAGGTTCTTATTTTTATGCTCTGAAACATTTTATTTTTATTTATTTATTTGTCAGTAGCTTACAAGATAATAACATAAATATAAATGCAGTAAATGGGTATGAATAATTGGGGTCAATAGGACAGGGATGGTAGGCACGATTGTGTGCTCATTCACACCCCTTACATAACCTCTTTGGAAGGGGGTGAGGTCAATAGTGATTAGTTTGAGGGAAAGGAGTGTGGGTCTGGGGATGTGACAACTGAGTCTGGTAGTGTGTATTTCAGGCATTGACCGCTGTGTTGCTGAAGTCATACTTTCTGCAATCAAGTTTGGAGTGGTGTACATAAGTGTATATTGTTGTGTGCTCTTCTACTGTTGCAGTTGAAGGTGAAAAATTCATTGATTGGTAGTACATTAAAGCAGATTATTTTATAAACTATGCTTAAGTCAAACTGTAAACGGCATAGTTCTAGGTTGTCCAAGTTCAAAATCTCAAGCCTGGTGGTATAGGGTATTCTGTTGCAAACAGAGGAGTGTAGTACTCTTCTTGTGTAATACTTCTGGACACGCTCAATTGTATTAATGTCCAATATACGGTGTGGATTCCAGACAGCCAAGCTGTATTCAAGTATTGGTCTAGCAAAGGTAGAATCTTGGGAGAAGGAAATAATTTCCTTTATGTCTGTGTTCACAAGATAGAACAAAACCATACACAATATACAACAGTACAAACATTTCAGAGGCACTAAGAAGAACAAATAATAGAGTCAGTTCAGGCTTTAGAAACGAGAGAACAAAATCTGCCAAAGGTTTGGTGGCAAAAGAGCCTTAAACTGCCACCTGAAAAGGGAACACGTTATTCTCATTCATTTTGTTATCCTTCACTCCAGTCATTATTATGCATTTGATGTTTGTGGCTGCTTCCAGGATACTATTGATACAGGGTAGGAAAACACAGATATGTTTCATAAATGTTTGTAATATGTAGTCTATATGCATAATGTTTTCTTGTGTCAAAATGAGGATAACAGTTGGGTTGCTTTCCATGTTCCTGAATGTTCTCCACCATCATTCTAGCATTTGGGAAGGATATTTTCTTTGGTGCATGGATTCAGTAGCGCAGTATTAATAGTCTGTTTCCAGGATTGGACCTGTGTCCTCGGCTGCTCCCAACAAAAAGCCCTCAGCTGGGAGCAATTCATTCAAAGCAGGCAAGATCAAGTGTTTTCTCAGCTTCTGATGGCTTCTCCACAGTGTTTGGGAGAGCTTCCAGTTCAAGTGGTGCAATTTGTCTCGTTCTGTTCCACCACTGCCTAACAAACAACTTCTTGTGTTATTTATACTGGCTTTCTGTCCCGGTCCTGAAATAGGACTAAATCCTCTACTTTTGGCCTGCCGCAGAATCTGAAAATTGAGCAGTAATTTTGAGCACTCATATAAGTAAATTCATTCCTTACAAAATGAATGAATTAAATCAACTCATTCCTTGTATTTATCTCTAGCTTCCACTACTATTCTTTCTTTTCTTAACTGGAAATTTCTCTTTCTAGTTCCCATTTCTCTACCCAATGATACAGAATTGGGAAAATGACCCTCTAGAAGGAGGAGAGTCAGAAAAGAATTTATGTTGCAACCACTCAGCTCTCAAATCAATTTGAAAAATGGAGTAAAAAATAAATAAGGATTCTGTTGGAAGTCATATGGATATCAATTCTAGTGCCACTTTGTCATACTAATAATGACTTTATTTGATTCTCTTGACTTCCTTTTAAGAGTGACAACTTTAAGAAAAGACAGGTGTTATGTAGTGGTGATGACAAATTTAGAATTGCCCAGACCTGTCACATATAAGAATAAATTAATCTGAACTGAGGAACATTTGAACTCTTCCATCTTCATCATCCTCTACTTTAAGAATAGTGTCTATAGCTTAAATAATGGGTGTACTTATTAACACAAGAAGTTTGCATCCAAACATATTTTCTCTGTAGTTGTGGCATATATATGATAGAATACAGATTGCATAAAAAGTAATTGGCTTATGAACAAATACACAGTTCTTTGGTAGCTTTTTAATAAAATTTCTACCCAATATACTATATATTCCCTTTTGAAAAGAAACCAGACAGAGAAGGCTGGATTGGACACCGCAAGAGAGAATTTATAATTAATTATGTCCAAAAAAATGGTTATATCATAACTTGGCTTTTGACAAGAGAACTCCCCTCTCTGCATTGGCATCGCTTATAGCATTTCATTATAAACACTGACATCCACTCAACACAAATGGAAACATAATATTAAGAAGGCAAGATTAATAAGTGAAACTGAGTGAAGTTGTAATTTGTGATAGATGTCCTCCTACTCCAGCATTCCAAGTGATTAGTCTCACATTTTATTTATTTTCATTCACTAAAGGCAAATAATTAAATACATATATTTAAAATATGTGTATTCAGTGATGGGCTGCAACTTTTTTAACAACCAGTTGGGTAGGTGTGGCCAGTTCTCTGGCTGGGTAGGTGTGGTTATGTGACTGGATGGGTGATGTCACACATCATACCCAGCCCTGCCTCCCAGTTACTTCCCTCAAAGGAACAGGTAGGATTCAGCCGGTTGGGGCTAATCTCATCACTGGCTGGCCTCGTCCCCACCTGTTTTTCAGCCTGTTTTTCTGCCTGTTTTGGGGGCATTTTCAGATTGATTTTCATGCCATTTTCAGCCCGTATCTCCAACCATCTTTAGCCCATTTTGGGGGCATTTTCAGGCTGGTTTTGGGCTGTTTTCAGGCCAATTTTGGCTGGAATAATTCCTTGAAAATGGC
>BLBF01000003.1:43505746-43542078 GCA_015471245.1 Laticauda colubrina | reverse complement strand
TTCTATTCTATTCTATTCTATTCTATTCTATTCTATTCTATTCTATTCTATTCACTGCTCTCTGTTTTAATTGAAGAAAAGGGAAAAAGGAGCAGCCACTGCTCTCAGGATCTGCTTTTGAAATGAACAAACAGGCGTCCATAAAAGCAAGCTAAAACCAAATGTTTCATCAATATTGTTTGAATGTTTTTGCCCATTTGCAGCCAGTGTTTACAATAAAGCACTCTAATTTTAATATTTGGAATAGGATCTGAGTTCCAGATCATGCACACACCAAATCTTAAAGTTTCAAAAAAAGGGGAAGACAAAGTTGAAAATTTCTCAATCTTTTACTTCCTGCCTTTTAAAGCAAAGTTATTGTATGTAGCTATCGTTATACATAAATAAAACATGCTTAGTTGAAGGAATCATAGAGATTCTTTTGACTGAAAAAAACTTCTGTTATTAAAACTTAACCGAATAGTTTAATGACCTAACTTAGCTTGTATAAATAACAGTTTTTTTTTATTTTTATCACCACAACAAAAATAAACATAAAACCTTCTTTCTGTTCCACAGTGTGTCAGTTGAGTACATATTTCTTCATGCACAAAATAATATCCTACATATTTAACTTGCATATATTTATAATTGTTCTTATCAATATTTTATATCACATTTGTCACTTATTCTATTATCCTTAACTTTTAAGTCCTTAACTTTCAATAATATATTTCAAGTTAATTTTCTTACTCTAACTCATCTATTTATCAGTAACAATATGTTATATTATACTTATAGAATTCAATTATTTACTCTTCTATCCATTCATAAAATAGATTCCAAATTTTATAATAGTCTTTTTCTTATTGTTCTCTAATCGCCATTGTTAATCTACTCATTTCTGCACATTCCATTATTTTCTTAATTATTTCCTCTTCTGTCAGATTTTTTTCATTTCTCCAATTTTGTGCAAATACAATCCTAGCTGCTGTTAAAATATTACTGATCAAATACGGTATTTCTTTGTTATAACCCTCAGGCAAAATTCCCAATAAAAATGTCTCTGGTTTAAAGTCAATAGGTTGTTTTATCATCTTCTCCAGCCACATGTGTATTTTAACCCAGTACTTTTTAGTCTCTGTGCATGTCCACCACATGTGGTAATATGATCCTGGTAACTTCTGGCATTTTCAACACTTTGCTGACTTATCTTCAAACATCTTAGCAATTCTCATTGGGGATAAATGCCATCTGTAAAACATCTTATACAAATTTTCTTTATAGGCCGTTGACATAGTTAATTTATAATTTTTAAACCATAATATCTGCCATTTATCAAGATCTATTCCATATCCAAAAATTTTCCCCCATGCAATCATTGTTTCATTTACTTGTTCATCCTCTAACTTCATTCCTAATAGATAACCATATAGTTTTTTTAATCAACTTCTCATCGGTGCCTGTTAGGATTTTATCTAATTCAGTCAATTCCTGATAAAACCCAGTCATCTTAATGTCTTTTTCATACCTTGCATGTATTTGCAAGTAAGAGTACCAATTTATATTTATCCCTTGTAAATCAAATTCTTGCTTTGTTTTGAGTTCACCCTTTTTGTTTAACATTTCATCATATCTAATTATATTTTCTTTTTTAAATAGCTCTGGATATGAAAAGGCTTCTAAAGTTGATAACCAGATTGATATTTTCAAATAATGATAGTCTCTTATCTTTTCCCGTACTGTTAATAAAGCACTTCTCATATAATGTCTCCTAATATATCCATGTGCCTTACTTTCTTTATACCATAAAAATGCATGCCAACCCAATTGTAAATGATGTCCTTTTAACATTAATAAACTGGCATTTTTTAATACAATCCATTCCTTCACCCACATCAATATTGTTGTCTGATAGTATAATTCCCATAATTTGGAAATCCAAAACCCCCTCTCAACCTTGCTTCCTGTAGTAATTTTATCTTGATTCTTGTCTTTTCCCCCGCCAAATAAATTTCATCATCATTTTGTTTAAATCTTCAAAATATTTTTTTTCAATCTTATTGGAATCGTTTGAAATAAATACAATATTTTTGGCAGTATGTTCATTTTAATTGTTGCTATTCTTTCTATTAAGGATAGTTGTAGATTTTTCCATTTTTCTAGATCTATCGCAATCTGTTGCAATAATATGTCATAGCTATTTTCTTTAAATGTTCCACATCTACTGTCATTTGCATCCCTAAGTATTTCACTTTTTTTTGTCATTTGAATATTTAATTTGTCCATTAGTCTTTTCTTTTGTTTTTCTGTCATATTTTTCACCAATTTTTTTGTTTTTTCTTTGTTTATTTTCAGTCCTGCTACTTCGCCAAACTCAACTTCTGTCATCAACTTTGGGCCTGTTTCCAATGATTCTTCCAATATAAAAACCAAATCATCTGCGAATGCTTGTAATTTATACTCTTTATTTTTTATTTTCATTCCCTTTATTTCTCCATTTTTTCTAATATTTCTATTCAAGATTTCCAATTTCAATACAAATAATATTGGGGATAACGGACAGCCTTGTCTGTTAACTTAACTTTGTATAGAATGATATGGTTAGGTTACAATGTGATCTGGACCTTGAAAAGACCTCTTGGGATTTTGGTGAGTTTATTCGTTCCCATAAATGATCTGAAGTAAAATACAATAAATTACAGAGGGCCTGGAGATCCCAAATCACTTTTGACCAATCAAATCCTGGTATGTTTTTAATTCTTCTTATTTGGTGCCCTTCACTTTCCACGTGAAAGGTAGCAATAAACTGTATAAGAATTTTAGCATTGATAATGGAACTCCTTCAGATTTACCTGAAGTGTCATTATCAGGAATTTGTTTAAGAGGATATAAAGCATCTGGCTGTGAACAAAAATAGAGGAGGACTGGCAGTGACAGGGTTCATACATCCTTTGTTTGTGTGCTTCTTTTTTTGTGCCTATCAGACAGCTTTGATTTCTTTCTTTTTTTTATAAAGTTTTTATTAATTTTCTACAAACAGACAAACATACAAAACATTAAAAACATCTACTCTCATATATACTTCCGGTGTATCGGTTGGTTCATCAGTTTTGTGCATTCATTTTATAGTGTCAATTACAATTATATTGCATAACCACTCATATTGTCAATCCATATTCTAATATTACTAAAAAAAAATAAAAATAAAAAAATCTTTTTCTGACTATACTTTTAATCATTCATGCTTTGCGAGATAACAATACTTCAAACAGTTTATTCTATAATTTATCGTATAATCATAACAAATCAATCCTAAAAAACTCTTCATATATATAATATTAATGCTCTATTATTGTATTTTATCATCTAACCATTGATAAAAAAAACCCCAAATTGCATAAAATTGTTTATCTTCTTGTTCTCTAAAGCTTTGATTTCTGATGACTGTTTCATCTAATCCCTGTAAATTTTCTTGGCAAGATTTTCAGAAATGGCTTGCCCCTGCCACTCTTCTAGGGCTGACAGATGCTGACTGGCCAAAGGTTTTCCAAGTAGCTTTGTGCCTAAGGTGAGATTAGAACACACAGTTTCTCAATTTCTAACTTGGTGCCTTAGTCACTATAGCCAATTGGTTCTCTGAAACCTGAAAGCCTGTTTGTTTGTTGTTTGTTTTGGTTTAAGTAAATGAATTTTGTTAACTTTGCTCTGTGGTTTATCACACTGTGTGAATGCAGTCACTTATGGGTTAGGAAACAAATCAAAGTTAAGCAACCCATGTAGCATAGTATGCAAACCCAATGATTGATTTGTAAATTGAGATTTATAATTTAGTACATCCGATTGTGTTTTATTAAGCAAGGCAGGGCAGAGCAAAATGTGTGATTCTAGCCAGCGTCTTTGTATAAATTCCTGAGTCTCTTTTAACATTTTAATAGCTGCCTGACATGTTTGCTCCATCTGGACATGGAAACAAATTCCAGTTTTTAGTACTTTTGTACATCTGTGGTAGAACATTGTTAGCAGGCGCTGATATTAAACAATAATTAATTTGTCTATCATATGAATTAGTGTTGATCCCTGAAACAGGCTGGGTATTTGATGAGAATTATTTGAAGTTGTGATACAGTTTGTTTAAGCTGGGTAAGATACAAAGATAATGTGAACCAGAGGTGTGGTGATTGGTTTGAAAGAAATGCCTTCCTGTTTTCATGAGATAGCTGGGGCTCAGTTCTTTATGAAAGAATCCCACAATACATTTTTTCTTCTTTGTTAATGCATAATGTTGCTATTATTTTCAGGGCCAACATATGCTTCACTTGGCGATCCTCCCTGTTTACTCTGTTGCTGCTAAGCACATGTTTTGATATTTTCGCATTCTATCATATGAAGAGAAACAAATTGTGAGATGTGCTCTGATATCAAAGCATAGTAGAAAAATGCATTTAAAAATATAAAGGAAAAATAGACGATAGCAGTAAGAACAAATTATGCTTAAATTCAAGACGACAACTAAAAAGAAGACACCAGGTCTTCAAAAGTCTGTCCAGTAAAAACATACTGCTTCACCTCTGAAAGATGATGTTCGCATCCTATCTTTTTTTTTCAAAAAAATAAAATAAAACTTCTTTTTGGAAAGCGGCTTCGTCCCAGGTTACATCTTTTTGTACAGACATAAATTCGAATTCATGCTCACTTTTTATCCCATTTCATATCTTATTTACCATTCTACATTTTCTACATAGCTTCTCCCCTCTTTTCACTCTCTTAATTCTATTTTATTTATTTCATCTCAATTTGAATCATTATGCGTATATCTTTTGTCTGTTCTATTTCAATTTTCTATTATCTTTTCTCATTAACACAAAATTTCTCCTGTAATCACTGATTGAAGTATGACGCCCTTAAATCTTTCCCCTAAATTTAACACTTTTCATTCTGATTCTGCTTAGTACATTCTAAAGCTACATACTATATTATAAAATAAAAAAGAGTAATAAGTTTATAATATAATTAAAACAATAATCCATAGCTAATTAAGCTCTATTATTAAATGCAGTTTTCTAACATTCTTCCAAATATAAATACAATACAATCTTATGTACTTTTGCAGAATCTCTTTTTTAATCATATTTTTACCCACTATCTCTGAATAAATCTTGTTTCTTTACATCTTGTTTTAAACCTTTGTAACTTCTCTTCCCTTTTTCCCTTCCTTTCTTCTCCAATCCTGCCTTTTTATCCCCTTGTATCTTAATCTCCACCTTCTTTTAATTCTATTTTATTTATTTCATCTCAATTTAAATCATTATGTGTATATCTTTTGTCTGTTCTATTTCAATTTTCTATTATCTTTTCTCATTAACACAAAATTTCTCCTGTAATCACTGATTGAAGTATGACTCCTTTAAATCTTTCCCCTAAATTTAACACTTAAAATAAAAAAATACTTTTCATTCTGATTCTGCTTAGTACATTCTAAAGCTACATATAATATTATAAAATAAAAAAGAGTAATGTTTATAATATAATTAAAACAATAATCCATAAATCCAGTTTTCTAACATTATTTCAAATATAAACACAACAATACAACCTTATGTACTTTTGCAGAATCTCTTTTTTAATCATATTTTACCCACTATCTCTGAATAAAATCTTGTTTCTTTATATCTTGTTTTAAACCTTTGTAACTTCTCTTTCCTTTTTCACTTCCTTTCTTCTCCAATCCTGCCTTTTTACCCCCTTGTCTCTTAATTTCCACCTTCTTAATCTCCACCTTCTTCTGTATTCCTCTTTTCTGTTGCTTTCTGACATTGTATCGATTTTTCACCTTATTTTTCCCTTTTTTGGTTGTTTTTTTAAGTCTTAAATTCTCCATTCTCTTTCCCCTCTTTCCCTTTTCTTCCCCAGCTAAAGTTGTTTCTTCATTAAAGATGGCTTCTTCTTCATCCCAGTCTTCTTGTTCTTGTAGTTTCTGGTAAGTAAAAACCGCCATTTCTAAAAAATGGAAAACAGATCCAGAAGAGCCCTTCCCTTCTTGTTCCTCTTCTTTTAGCTTTTTAAATTCAATTTTCAGTTCATCAACAAGTAGTGCCATTGTGAAAAGTTTTTTTTAGACAACCCAAATGTTTTTAGTCTTTCAAATGATGATTTCCAAAAGTCCCAAAGTCACCAAGCAATCCAAATACACACAGACTGTTTTATTCAGCACTTTCTTCTTTTTATACTTTCTCTTCCTGGGGTTGTAATTCAGTTCCAAAGTTCCAATTAAAATATATCTTTTAGAAGTCTTGTTACAGTTTAGCTCTGATCTTATAAATTCCAAGCAGCCTCCTCCAACAAAATCTTAATATTGATTCTTTTCCTCTCCCTTCCCACTTATAGTAAAAAAGAGTTTTGTTTTTCCCCCAATGCTCAGAAATCTTTATTGTCCCTTTGGCTTTAATTTCCCAATTTAATTACCTGTTGATGCCAAAATGGATTTTTCTGATTTCTCCATTCATTTGCTATCACCGTAAGGAAGGAAAGTGAGAAAAAACAAACTGTCCCTTTTTAGTTTCATTCTCTGCTTTTTCCATCTTTGTCAGGAACGATGTATCTTTAATGAAACTTAAATTCCAGGGTATTTAAATGTTACTTATTATCCTGGTTAGCCAAAAACTTTCACTTTCTCAGCTTCCTCCTGCACATTCTTATCCGGATGAAAGCTTCTTTGTGGCGGCCATTGCTGACCGCCACTCCACCGCTTTCGGAAAAGGGAGTTAAACCAGCTGAGGAGGGGGGTTGCGATTCCCCCGGACCCCTGCTGGATCTTCCCTATCTTCAGTTACCTCTACGGGGTAACTATAGCCCTCAAATCCAGCTGGATCAGTGCACTCCAGAGGCAAGCGCAGCAGAAACTGCGCAAAATCGCAGATTCCTGCCGCCGCCGCAGCCTTGCAAACCAGAACTAGTTCGCATCCTATCTTAATCTTACTCCTGAGGGATTAATGTAAAGCTATTCAACACCACACATAATTCTTCTATCCTTCAGAAAGACCTCAACTATGTATCAGAATGGTCAAACAAATGACAACTTCAAATCTCAACAAATAAATGTTCTGTCTTACATATTGGCAAAAAAAAATCAGAAAATAAAATACAAGCTGAATAGTCAAGACCTTGCTGATGATCCAAACTCTGTCAAGGACCTTGGAGTTCTCATCTCAAATGACCTAAGTGCTAGAGCCCACTGTAACTACATAGCCAAAAAGGCATTAAGAGTTGTTAATCTAATCCTACATAGTTTCTTCTCTGGTAATATCACACTACTAACTAGAGCATACAAAACATTTGCTAGACCAATGCTCGAATACAGCTCATCAGTCTGGAACCCACATTATGTATCTGATATTAGCACAGTTGAGAAAGTCCAGAGATATTTCACATGAAGAGTTCTCCATTCCTCTACTCATTGTAGAATACCTTATGCCACCAGACTTGAAATTCTAGACCTAGAAAACCTTGAATTACGCTGTCTTCGGTCTGATCTAAGTATAGTACATAAAATCATACATTGCAATGACTTACCTGTCAATGAATACTTCAGCTTCAACCATAACAACACAAGAGCACACAACTGATACAAACTCAAGGTAAACCGCACCAAACTTGATTTCAGGAAAACAGAGTGGTCAATATCTGGAATACTCTACCTGACTCTGTGGTTTCTTCCCCAAACCCCAAAAACTGTAAACTTAAGGCCCTGTCACACTGCCCAATGGATGTAAAACGTTTGTAAAAAGGACACAGCGGATGAGAAAAATGTTCTATCTGTTGTTATCCGCTCTCAAAAGGGGCAAAAATTTGCATAAACAGAGCGGATAACACAGAAAGGAATGGATGGGGGGAGGACGCAGAGCGGATGGAAAGCGGATGCGGAACGGAAGCCTTGTGGATGGAAGCGGATGGGAGCAGATGGCACATCTGCTAGGCTTCCGGGGCACTTCAGCAAAGCAGACGAGGAACGGAAAGAGCGGATGCAGAGCAGATGCTGAGCGGATGAAGCGGATGCACAGCGGATGCACAGCAGATGAAGCGGATGCACAGCGGAAGCCTAGCGGATGCCTAGCGGAAGCCTAGCGGATGCCTAGCAGATGCCTAGCCTTCACTGCGCATGCGGGGGGGATGTACTGCCTAAGCCTCGCTGATATAAAGGGAAGCAGCTCCCAAGCAGGTCACCATTCTGAGGAAAGACCTGCATCCAGACACATCGAGTGTCTTGCCAGCCTGCCCCGCCTGCATGCCTGCCTGCCAGCCTTGCTGACAGCCTTGCTGCCTGCCATCCTGCCAGCCTCCCTGCCAGCCTTGCTGTCTGCCTGCCTGCCAGCCTCCCTGCCAGCCTTGGTGCCTGCCTGCCTGCCAGCCTTGCTGCCTGCCTTCCTGCCAGCCTCCCTGCCAGCCTCCCTGCCAGCCAGCAACCCCACAACCATGGGAAAGAAGAGGAAGGCGCAGCCATCTGCTGCCAGCCCTGGCAAGAGGGACAGGGCCACCCTCCCACCCCCTGGCCCTCACTCTGCTTCTGCTGGGGCTTCTGTAGCACGGGCTTGCTCTTCTGCGGCTGGGGCTTCTGCTGCTTCTGCTTCTGGAGGAGCTGATGCTGCTGCTTATGGCGGTGGTGCTTCTGCTCGTGCTTACTCTGCTGATGCTGCTTCTGGCGGTGGTGCTTCTGCTCGTGCTTACTCTGCTGAGGCTGCTCCTCATCCTCCTGGTCCTGGCTCGTGCTCCTGGTCTTCCTTGTCCTGCTGGTCCTGGTCCTGCTCGTGCTCCTGATGCTGCTGGCGCCGCTGGTGCTTACTCTGCTGCTGCTGATCCTGGTCCTGCTGGTGCTGCTGCTGCTGGTGCTGCTGCTGCTGATGATCCTGCTGGTGCTGCTGCTGCTGGTGGTGTGGAGGAGCAGCTCCTACAACCTGGAAGCCCCTCTGATGGGGGCCCATCTGGTCCTGCCAAAGGGAAGAAGAGGCATATGCGGGAATTGGAGAGGAGGCAATACTCCATTGAGGAGGAACACGAGGATGAAGTGCTGGAGTGGCTGAGAGAGAATGACTATCTATGGTGGAAGGGATACCGGCTCTACAGGGACACCAAAAGGAAGCAGACTGCTTGGAGAGAGAAGGCAGAGAGTCTGGGCTACACATTGGATGTGCTCCTCGGCTGGTGGAAACATATGCACACCTGGTACGGGAAGCTGCACCTGAAGAAATCTGGCCAGGCCACGGTTAAGCTGACGGACAGAGAGACCTACGTCATGGCCAGGTGCAGCTTCCTGGAGGGTGAGATCCGCCACCGAGGAGCAGCAGCAGCCCCTCTCACGACCCTCTCTCTCAGGCAGCCCGCTGAGAGCCAGTCCTCTTCCGGCCGAGAGTCAGCTCCTGTCTCCAGGCAGGTTTCTGTGGAGCGTCCCACGGCGGAGAACCCGCGGACAGCTGCTTTAACCATGGTGGAGCACGTGGAGGACTCCCTGGTGCAGTGGGAGAAAGGAGACGGCACGTCCACCACAGCCCTACCTGCATCCACCTCCAGCTCCACCTCCACAGAAAGGCAGAGAGCCAGACAGGAGGGGCAGAGCCATACTGTCCTGCTGGAGATCAGGGACACCATCCAGAGCAGCATAGATCTCCTCTCTCAGCTGGTCCACACCGACTCCGCAAGCCCTTTCTCAGCTAGGTCAACCAGACCCTCACGGACATGGAGGAACCCCAGTACCAGGTGGTGAAGGACCGGATCACTGAGCTGCTTCACAACCCTCCAGACCCAGAGGAACCTGCTACCACCCAGTCCAGGTCTGCTCCTCCACCCCAGGTGATGTCCCTCCCATTCCAAGGCTTCCCACAGACCCTCACCTACCAGGGCTATGGCTACCAGGAGGTCCAGCAGCACAGGCAGCAGCCCTTCCCAGTCCAGGTACAGAGTCATTGGATGACACCATTGCCACCGGTCCCACTGATGCCACCGATGCCACCCACAACACTGATGCCACTGATGCCACCGCTGCCACCCATGCCACAGATGCCACCCACGCCAGTCCTCACCCAGCTGCAGACCAGACAGCCCCACTACACTGCTCCTTCCTCCACCCCACAGCCAAGCCCGGCCTCAGTACATCTGTCCTCGGTACTGGGGTTGACACCCCATGGCATGGAGGAAGGAGCTCTCAACATCACGGGGCTGAGCCAGCTGTGTGAGAGCTTCCTCAACATACTGTCACCTGTTGTCCTCTCGGGGCCAGGCACCCCAATGACGCTTCAGACCAGCACTCCAGCACCAGCCACTTCCACAGCACCTGGACCCTTCACTCCTGAGACTGGGCACACCTCCGAGTGACCAAGAGAAGTGCCAGAGACTGGGTGGCTACCTGTAGACTTTATTTGGACACTTGACTTGGGTCATTTTTCTTTTACAGCTTGTTATTAATAAAGTTTATCTTTGCTTCACACACTTGCTTCATTTATTTTTTTTCAATAAAGTCTTGGTGGAAACTTTTAGAAATGGTTTAAGCCTTTGCATGCTTGTGGGATGGGTTAAGATAGCAGTGGGATGGGTATACCTTTGGGATGGGTAAGGATAGCTGTGGGATGGGCAGGTATACCTTTGGGATGGGTAAGGATAGCAGTGGGATGGGCAGGGATACCTTTGGGATGGGTAAGGATAGCAGTGGGATGGGCAGGGATACCTTTGGGATGGGTTAAGATAGTTGTGGGATGGGTTAAGATAGCTGTGGGATAGATAAACCTCCAGTGCAAGCATAGTGGGACTGTATGGTCCTACCTCCCAGGTGCCACACCTATGGCCCTTCATTATCAATAACAATGTAAGCATTGATCCACACATCTCAACATAAACACAACTCTTTATTAAATGCCCTGCTCATTGTAGGCCCACCCAACATACATGGCTCAATCTCATCCGTGTGATGAGACAGGCTGAAGGAAGCATCCATTAATCATCTATCATCCTGTATTGCCACTCCACCGCTCCAGCTGGGGAGTTGCACCAGTGTTTCAGGAGGTTGCGCTGCTTCTTCCCTTCACATGAGGCTCTGTTTGGGCCTTGCACATCCTCAGTGTCTATCAGGTTTTGCCCTTGCCTCCATTCCCCAGGCTCTATGTCCCCATTGCCTTGTTGGAGGTTCACAAGCCTGTTCTGCAACACTGGGTAGCGGGTGCGCATGAGATTGTGCAGGATGCAGCACGCTTCCACGATCCTCCTCACGGTCTCTGGGTGATGCTGCATGGTGGGGAGAAGTACCTGGAACCTGTTGGCCTGGATGCCAAAGGCGTTCTCCACCACCCGCCTTGCCCTGGACAGCCTGTAGTTGAAGAGTCTCTCTTCACGGGTGAGGCATCTGGAGGTGTAGGGCTTCATGAGGTAGGTTCTGAGGGAGAAGGCTTCATCCCCCACGATGAAGTAGGGCACATCTTGCGTGTCGTTGGGCAGGGGTTCTGGATCTGGGAAGCCGATGATGAGGTTGCGTTCCAGCCCCTCCTTGAGGTCACTGGGGTTGTATACCTGGGCTTCTGAAGCTGACCCGTTGCCTGAAGCATCGATGTACATGAACTTGTAGTCAGCATCGACCATGGCGAAGAGGACGATGCTGAAGAATCCCTTGTAGTTGAAATAAGTGGACCCCGACTTGGCTGGTGCTTTGCAGGCCACGTGCTTTCCATCTATGGCTCCAACGGTGTGGGGAAGTTCCACCTCTGATACCACTGCTCTGCAACTTTCTTCCATCCTTCTTCAGTGGATGGGAGGGGCACTGGAGGAGCTCCTGCAGGTATTCTTCGATGATGGCCTGCACCACTTCTCCGATCACAATGCTGATGGTGTTGTGTGGCACCCTCCAACTGCACTGCATGCTCCTGTAGGTGGTCCCTGAGGCCAGGTGGCGCAGAGTGAGTGCCACCTTGAGCCCAGGGTCCAGGCTGGGGCAGAATTTGGTGCTCTGCTTGGTCAACCTGGGTGTCAGCCGCTGCACAACTTCATCAAACATGGCTGGAGGCATCCTCATGAAGTTCTGGAATGCCCGAGTGTCTTCGTTCCTGAGCTCCACCATCAGCTTGTTGTACAGTCCGTACTCTGCTCTTCTGGCGATCCATCTTTGGACCCAGATGCTTCTTGGCCGCCTCCTTTTCTTCCCATAGTGCAGTTCACAGAGCCTGTAGATGGCTTTGTACTGTTTCAGAATGATGGTGGCTACCAAAAGGAGTTTGTTACGATCCATGGTGGACATGACTGGATGTTGTGGAAGAGCAAGAGGCAGATGAAGGCTGCAGAGGTCTGCACAGCTGGTCTGCTGGTCTGAAAGTGAGATCAAGGTGAGTTGCTCCCCCTTTTTATAGGCAATATAGGTTTTTCACTATGTGTCCCTTTGCATCCTCTAGGCATCCTCTAGACATCCTTAATATCCGAGATAGGTCCCCTCTGCGAATGTTTTTTTCGTTTTAAATGCTTTCTTTGCATGCTGCATCCGCTTTCATCCTTTCTCCATCCGTGCTACTAACGCTCCATGTCTGTTCCGCTTCCTCCCTGCATCCGTTTACCGCTGGAACAGATGCGAGTTGCGCGGATGCGCAGCGGATGCCTAGCAGATATAGCGGATGCGTAACGGATGCAGAACGGATGTCCCCCGTATGCCTAGCAGATGCAGAACGGATGCGTTGGATCCATTTTCTGCTCAATAGTTTTGAGCAGCTCAAAACCTTTTGAGCGGATGAAATGTCAATAGACGGATGCTGGATGGATAGAGAGGAAGCAAAACGGAGGCAGTGAGTACAGAACGGAAGAATCACGTTAACCAACGGATGATAAGTGTTTTTCTCCGTTTTACATCCTCTTTCCATCCATTGGTGCAGTGTGACAGGGGCTTTAGACTGTCCACTATTGACCTCACCCCTTTCCCAAGAGGTCTTTATAGGGCGTGAATAAGCTCACCAATGTGCCTACCGTCCCTGTCCTATTGTTTTTTATTTTTCTGATATGTATCCCTACATATATATACATCCATGCATTCATAACTATGTTTATACTTATACCTATTATCTTGTAAGCGATTGACAAACAAAATAAAATAAAATTAAAGGGCTAGATTTAATGAATAGCTATAGAACATGTACTGCAACTTGTTCCTCTTGATATGAATTTGTTACTGTTATTTTACTTTCCAAGAAAACACAACTCTCAAAATCAGAGATGGACATCTCCTCAGCCCATGAGCATACCTAAAATGCTTCATAAAAATTGGTGGAAAATTGATTATAACTTCCTGATACATTGTAGAAAGAATACATTAAAATATAAGCAAAACAGAGATTTTTAAAATATATATTTATCCTTTAAATTCTCCATATACCCCCCCAAAAAGACTGAACATTTTAATTTCATCCCCTGGTGATGCCTATCTACCTACCTACCTACTACCTACCTATCATCCCTGCTGCCTTAAAAGACTGGAAAATGATTGTATGTGGGGTGTGTGTGTGTCTGTTTGCTTCCTTTATCCACAAGTTGTCTGTCTCTTCTCCAAATACTATTCCACTGTGTTCCATGCTTTAGGAATAATTTAAGCCCATGTCACACTGGCCAACGGATGCAAAACGGACACAACGGACGAGAAAAATGTTCCATCTGTTATTATCTGCTCTCAGAAGGGGCAAAAATTTGCATAACTGGAGCGGATAACACGGACGCGGGGAGGACTCAGGGCGGATGCAAAGTGGATGCGGAACGGAAGCCTAGCGGATGGAAGCGAATGTGAGCGGATGGGAGTGGGGGGCACATCCGCAGGGCTTCCTGGGGGCCCCAGCAAAGTGGACGCGGAACGGATACAGCGGATGCACAGCGGACGTGGAACGGATAAAGCGGATGCACAGCGGATGCACAGCGGAAGCCTAACGGATGCCTGGCGTTCACTGTGCATGCGGGGAGAATGCTTTGCGTCAGCCCCGCGGATATAACGGAAGCAGCTTGGAAGCAGGTCGCCATTCAGAAGAAAGACCTGCTGCCGGACACATCGACTGCCTTGCCTGCCCTGCCTGCATGTCTGCCTGCCAGCCTTGCTGCCAGCCTTGCTACCAGCCTTGCTGCCAGCCTCCCTGCCATCCTCCCTGCCAGCCGGTCTGCCAGCCAGTCTGCCAGCCGGTCTGCCTGCAAGCCTTGGTGCCTGCCTTCCTGACAGCCTTGGTTCATGTCTGCCTGCCAGCCTTGGTGCCTGCCTGCCTGCAAGCCGGCCTGCCAGCCTTGGTGCCAGCCTCCCTGCCAGCCTTTCTGCCAGCCTTAGTTCCTGCCAGCCTCCCTGCCAGCCAGCAACCCCACAACCATGCGGAAGCACAGCAAGCCTCAGCCATTTGCTGCCAGCCCTGGCAAGAGGGACAGGGCTACCATCCCGCCCCCTAGCCCTCACTCTGGTTCTGCTGGGGCTTCTGCAGCACGGGCTCGCTCTTCTGGGGCTGGCGCTTCTGCTGCTTCTGCTTCTGGAGGACCTGATGACAAGCACTCCAGCACCAGCCACCTCCACAGCACCTGGACCCTTCACCCCTGAGACTGAGCGATCAAGAGGAGTGCCATAGACTCTTTTTTGTCTTATAGCTTGTTCTTAGTAAAGTCTATTTTTGATTCACACTTGCTTCATTTCTTTTTTTGTATAAAGTCTTGCTGGAAACTTTTAGAAATGGTTTAAGCCTTTGCATGCTTGTGAGATGGGTTAAGATAGCTGTGGGATGGGCAGGGATACCTTTGGGATGGGTAATAGCTGTGGGGATAGATAAACCTCCAGTGCAAGCATAGTGGGATTGTATGGTCCACCCTTGCAGGTGCCACACCTATGGCCCTTTATTATCAATAATAATGTAATCAATTTTCCACACATGTCAACATAAACACAACTCTTTATTAAACGCCCTGTTCATTGTAGGCCAACCAAACATACATGGCCCAATCTCATCCATGTGATGAGACAGGCTGAAGGAAGCATCCATTAAGCATCTACCATCCTGTCTTGCCACTCCACTGCTCCAGCTGGGGAGTTGCACCATTGTCTCAGGAGGTTGAGCTGCTTCTTCGCTTCATTTGAGGCTCTGTTGGGGCCTAGCACATCCTCAGTGTCGATCAGGTTTCGCCCTTGCCTCCATTCCCCAGGCTCCATGACCCCATTGGCTTGTTGAAGCTCCACTAGCCTGTTCTGCAACACTGGGTAGCGGGTACGCATGAGATTGTGCAGGATGCAGCAAGCTTCCATGATCCTCCTCACGATCTCTGGGTGATGCTGCATGGTGGTGAGAAGTACCTGGAACCTGTTGGCCAGGATGCCAAAGACGTTCTCCACCACCCGCCTTGCCCTGGACAGCCTGTAGTTGAAGATCCTCTCTTCACGGGTAAGGAATCTGGAGGTTTAGGGCTTCATGAGGTAGGTTGTGAGGGAGAAGTCGTCATCCCCCACGATGAAATAGGGCATATCTTCCGTGTCGTTGGGCAGGGGGTCTGGATCTGGAAATCCCATAATGAGGTTGCCTTCCAGCCCCTCCTTGAGGTTACTGGCATTGTATACCTGGGCATCTGAACATGAGCCGCTGCCTGAAGCATCGATGTACATGAACTTGTAGTCAGCATCGACCATGGCAAAGAGGATGATGCTGAAGAAGCCCTTGGAGTTGAAATAAGTGGACCCCGAGTTGGCTGGAGATTTGCAGGCCACGTGCTTGCCATCTATGGCTCCAACGGTGTGGGGGAAGTTCCACTTCTGATACCACTGCTCTGCAATTTTCTTCCATCCTTCTTCAGTGGAGGGGTACTGGAGGAGCTCCTCCTTGTATTCTTCGATGATGGCCTGCACCTCTCTGACCACAATGCTGATGGTGTTGGATGGCACCCTCCAGCCGTTCTGCATGCTCCTGTAGGAGGTCCCTGAGGCCAGGTGGCGCAGAGTGAGTGCCACCTTGAGCCCAGGTTCCAGGCTGGGCCGGAAGCTGGTGTTTGCCTTGGTCAACCTGGGTGTCAGGCGCTGCACAACTTCGTCAAACATGGCTGGAGGCATCCTCATGAAGTTCTGGAATGCACGAGTGTCTTCGCTCATGCGCTCCACCATCAGCTTGTTGTACAGTCCATCCTCTGCTCTTCTGGCGAACCATCTTCGGACCCAGACTCTTTTTGGGTGGCTCCTTTTCTTCTCGCAGTAGTGTTCACAGAACCTGCAGATGGCTTCGCACTGTTGCAGAACGATGGTGGCTGCCGAAAGGACTTTGTTACAATCCACGGTGGACATGATTGGATGCTGTGGAAGAGGAAGAGGCAGATGAAGGCTGCAGAGGTCTGCACCGCTGGGCTGCTGTTCTGAAAGTGCGGTGCAGGCGAGGTGCTCCCCCTTTTTATAGGCAGTATAGGTTTTCCGCTAGGCATCCTCTGGACATCCTTAATATCCGAGATAGGTCCCCTCTGCGAACGTTTTTTCCACTTTAAACACTTTGTTTCCGCTAGGCATCCGTTCTGCATCCGTTCTGCATCCATTCCGCTTCCTGTCTGCGTCTGGGGGGATGCGCGTTGCGCGGATGCGTAGCAGACGCCTAGCAGATATAGCGGATGCATAACGGATGCGTAGCGGATTGAGAACGGACGAACTGGATACATTTTCCATGGAAATGTTTTAGGCAGCCCAAAACTTTTGGAGCAGATGAAACGTCCGTAAACGGATGCTGGACGGATAGAGAGGAAGCCAAACAGAGGCAGTTAGTACAGAACGGATACATCGCGTTAACCAACGGATGGCAAGGTTTTTTTGTCCGTTTTACATCCTCTTTGCATCCATTGGTTCAGTGTGACATGGGCTTTATTTGGGAACTAGGGAATTTTATCTTTCTTTTCTAGCCTGTTATGGGGATATTAGATGAGGGTTTATTTAGATTATTTTTACTAGCACATAATCACTTTGTTTTTGTAATAGTTTATTTTATATAGGAATTAAATATATACACAGGAAAAAAGAGACCGTTACATGGTAATTATCCTTTGGGATAAATTATATTTGAGATGGAGGGTGAGGAAGAAATTAAAAATCTATATACTCAACTATTTATCCCTTGATGATATTTACATTGATTCCTTAGATACGGTTGGAAGAATATCTCTTTTTTAGCTTGTGTAGGTGGACAAGAAATAAGTATTAAGAGATTCAGCATTACCACAATGATTATTAATTTCTAGGGAATACAGTACTGCATATTTTCTGGAAATTGAATTTAAACAATAAATGCTATTTCTTCAGAGGTGATAATTTATTAGGCATCAGGAAAGAGACTACAATTCAGCCTAAAAGCCACCCTACTGTAAGTGTTCCATTGACCCATTTGTCTTTCAATTTTCTCAAATTTTGGCATATAAATTACTGCATATACTTCAGTGTTGTTTAAAAGCCCCCTCTCCTCCCAGTTGAAATATTATGTCCTGGATATGCATGCTGAAAGCTCTTAGTACCCTGCTCTTAACAGAAGAAACCTAAGGATCTTCTCCCTTCACTTTAGAGCATCATCCTACAACTGATGTAGTTGATACACCAATTCATTAATAACTTCTAGGGACATAAATGTGTAACACTTATAGCAAAACCTAATCATGTCACTATGTGTAAAGATCAATCCAAGAGAAGGTATGATACCACTTTAAGATGCTTTCCCAACCCAGAAAGCCCAGTATCAATTTCTTGACAAGAAATTTCCTGTTTCAAACAATACAGCAGACCATGATACAGTGGTTAGATTGCAGTATTTCAGGCTGATTCTGCTCACTGCCAGCAGTTAGATCCTGTTAAGCTGAAGGTTGTCTCAGTCTTCCATCCTTCCAAGGTTGGTAAAATGAAAACTTAGATTCTTGGGGCAATATGCTGACTCTGTAAATCACATAGAGAGTGCTGTAAAGCACTATGAAGCAGTATATAAGTTTAAATGCTATTGCTAAATGTTACTGCATCTTTGTGAGGTCTACACAACCACATTTTCTAAGGCTATAGACACAGTTTAAACTATTTGGCACATTAACTGTCCTGTGATGTCTCTGTGTAATGGTGCCCAAGTTTAATATTCTTTGTCTTAACCATAATTACTGATTGTGTTTGCTTTTTTCTCTTCCGTTAATTCATTGGGGAAAAATTAATCCACTGGATCTGAATCCAGTGACATCTTGATCGAATGTGATTGGCAGGATGCTTGTTCCAGTATATCACCAACCTGTTCACAATTCGATCTTGATTTGTATTTTGTGATGTATTTGGAATCTGTTCATTGGAACAGATTTCCACATACTTGCATAATTTGATTACAGAATTTGTGATTGATAATTGTACATAAAAAATTCTGGTAGTAAATTCTGTTAATCACAAAGTAAATATTATTAGGAACATACTGTAACATGAAGTTCTTTTTTTAAATATAACCTTCAGGTTTCTAGAAACTCTTGTCTTGCCTCAACTTTTTTTAATACGTTGATAGATCTGCTGCCAGAAAGATTTCCTGGAATAATATAGAATATATTCGCCAAACTTGAAGTTTATATGAAAAGAGGCATTTCTATACCACAATATATACACATGTCTGTCAGTGGGAACCTCAATCAACAGCTCTGACCTACTAAATTATATGCTGAATGACTCTGAAGACTTTGAAAGACCAACCTTGGGGATTTAGTGCTAGAACTACTGATCAGAAAATTATTTCTTTGTATGATTGTGCCTATGTATTTATTGGTGAATATTTTTTTCTCTCACTAAGCTCTTCAAAAGAGTGTTTTCCAGGCTGGTGCCCTCCAGAAGTGCTGGATTTAACTTCAACATCCTCAGTTGGCAGGAAAGATTACTTTTTGGTTTATAACCACTAAGTGAGAGTGGCTGAGGGAGAAATCCAGAGGTGGTATTCAGCAGGTTCTGACCAGTTCTGGAGAACCAGTAGAGGAAATTTTGAGTAGTTCAGGGAACCGGCAAATACTACTTCTGACTGGAGATTTTACAGTATCCTTCCCCTGCCATGCCCACCAAGCCACATCCACAGAACCGGTAGTAAAAAAATTTGAATCTCACCACTGGAGAAACCCTTGAAATAACAGTTGCGGGTGTGTAATTTTTGGTAACAAAACTTGTTCCTTTGTAAACGATAACTTGCTTTATATTAGGCAAGAGGCTGAGAAGTTGGTCACAGGTTTAATTAAGGACACAAAAAGGATCCCTAAAATGACTTTTCCTTTGGTTGAATTTAGTAGTTGTTATTTGGTAGCAGGAGGAAAATTTATGATTTATTCAAGTAATAGTTGAAACCATTATTATATTTCTGATCGACAGCAAATCATCCCTAAGAGAAAAGGAGATTGTAGAATATTTTAAAAAATAGCTGGAATTTGGTGATGAAGAAAGAAAAGAAAAATTATTCTTCCTTTCTAAGCTATTTTTTATTTTCACTTGTCTTTGTCATCCTATCCTTATGTGTGTGAATTTTATTTCCATGTTTGAAATTCATTGCTAGATTAAACTAATTTTATAGTTAATTCAATTCTAAGTCTTTTTTAAATTATTATAACGGGCAGCAGTATACTACAGCTCAAGACAGTCTGCCATGTTCCTTACAGCAGGGATGTCAAACTCAAGGCCTACAGGCTGGATTCGGATTGCAGGGTGTTTAGATCTGACCTGCGGGGCCATCCTGGAAACAGCAAAGGACCAGCCCACAGTGCCTCTACCAGTGTAAAAAGGAACTTGTGTGTGGCTTTCCTGAGCTCGGTTTTTGCTGGCAGAGTGTTGCAGGAGGCCATCCCAGCCAAAAACGGAGCTCAGGATCCCATTTTCATTGGCAGAGCACAAGGATCACCTGGCATGAGTGACATCAAGCTTGGCCATGCCAACCAGGTCACCCCTGGCTCCCCAAGGTCAAACATAATCCTGAGGTAGCCCTAAATGAAATCAAGTTTGACACCCCTGCTTTACAGGAATCACACAGTGGAATTTGAAAGACTATCTATTACCCACAGTTTTTGCCTGTCCAGCGATATTGGGCAGAGAGGTGTGCTTTAGAACATCAACTAAACAGTGTCATATGTCAGAACCTATTACAGTATAGCTACCAAGTTATCCTGGAAGAAATAAGATGATGTTTTGTTTTTGAAAAAACTATTGTTCTTTGGGGAAAACAATATACACTCCAGATGTGTTGAACTTCAATTCCCATAACTCTTAGAAAAGTTGCGAGAATAATGAGAGATGGTCCAACACATCTGGAGGGCACCAGGCTTCAAAAGGCTGATTTAGGACAAACAATTAATATTTCGGGAAATAGCTTGTTTATGTTCACAAGCAAGGATTCATTTTGTGGTTGCTAACTGGAACTGAGATTATTTTTCAGCATGTCTTTATGTATATGTCTGTAGACTTTATAACATACAGTATGTCTACAGTTTATTCCAGTAGATTAACTCAGAATTAGTCATAACCTTGAAAAAAATGCTTTTTTCCAATTATTTGTAAGGCCAACATTTTGTTTTATATATCCTTTTTTGCTTCATATTTTGAGACAAAAGTCACAGACAAGATTGTTGCTTAATCATTTGGATATATTTTCTTTTCCCTCTCACATCTTCTAACATCCTCCAGACTTTGAAATATCTAACAGTTTCCTCATCCCTTGAAGTCCTTCCACATGCAAGAACTGTGTTGATCAGATTGGTGGAGCATCTTTGTATACCCAGGATGATCTTGCAGAAATCTTCTGACTTGCCAGTCTTCTCTATCCCATTGCTCTCCCACAGAGTGGTCATTTAATCTTGTCCATCATTTAAAAGAAATATGGAAAGGAAAGGACAAAGATGAAGGAGTGGAATACTAGCTGAATTCCTTTCCTTCCCTTTCCACTAGAACACAGGAGTATCACATCACAAACTGAGAACACTTCAGTGTAGTACATGTGGATGTGGCAAAAACAGGGCTAAAATATCCAGCTTTTTAGGGCTGTATTCTGGACAATTTTAGGAATTGTTTCTTTGTAGGATGCAAATGTTTGGGAAAAAGGCAGAATAATTCATAATCTATTACTTAAATGTAGTCTATGCACCTGAAATATGAATGAAAAGTACAAAAAATGTTTAAAATAAGAATTAAAAATTAAGACCATGTTTACCCCAAAATAAGACTCTGTCTTTTTTTTTTTTTTTTATCACCAAAAAGGCACCAGGTCTTATTTTGAGGGAATGTCATCCACTGACTAACCTCACTTGCGCGCTTCGCTCCTGGCCTCCTTTTTGCTGTCAGGGGCCTTTAGGAAGTTCTTCTGAAGCCAGCAAGGCTTTCCTGAAGGCCTTTGCAGTGCATAACAGAGCTCCAGATCAATCTTGAGCTTTGTTATCAGCTACAGAGGTCTTCAGGAAAGCTTTGTCAGCCTTGCCAGCTGCAGAAGAAATGCATGGCAAGGCATGTGTCGGGTATGCGAGGCCTGCCTACAGCTGTCCAAAGGTAAGTAGTAGGGGAGCTTCACCACCCCATCCCCACCCTAGCTTAATTTTTACCTCTGCACTCTGGAGTGGGTGGGATCTTAATTAGGGCTTATTTTGGGGGGTAAGGCTTATATTGGCTAATGTGTAAAAATCAAGCTAGGACTTACTTTCAGAGTAGGTCATATTTTTAGAGAAACAGGTATTAGAATTAAATTATAAAGCAAGTAGAATAAAATTGAATATTTTTATTGGCCAAGTGTGATTGGACACACAAGGAATTTGTCTTGGTGTAAATACTCTCAGTATAATAAAGAAAAGATATATTTGTTAAGAATCAAGAATCATAACGTACAACACTTAATGATAGTCATAGGGTACAATCAACAATCAAATCATACTAGGAAACAGTCAATATAAATCATAAGAATAAAAGCGACAAAGTTACAGTCCTACAATATGTTTTGTAAGCTCATCTAGGCATTGACATTTTTTTGTCCTCATTTTTATTGTCTTCAGTTGCTTCAAGCGCTGGGATCTTCTTCTGCCTTTGCATTATATGCTCAAGTTAGTTGAGCTTTAGCTTCAGGGAACAGTCTGGTTGAATTTCATCTGGGGCTGAAGATTTGTTCTTGCCGGGTTTTTTTTTTTTTTCATTCAAGGGATTCTCAAAAAATCTATCCAGTACTACAGTTCAAACCCATACATTTTAACTCTAACCTTAGTTCAAAGCAATAGTTTTTCATGACTCAGGATCATGAAACTATGTCAAATCATAATATCCTCATTCAAACATCACAGAAAAGCTGGGATTAAATAAACCAAGGAAAGTTGTTCTGTTCTGAGAAGAAAGGTATGCGAGACCGGTGTTCCAACAAACAGCTCTTTATTATAACAACTCAGTGACTTGTAACAGAACATTTGCCGAAGCCGCGGCAGCCCTTTTTATAGCGGTTGCTCGCGCCTTGCGGCCAATGACAGTTTTTGAAGCTTTCCCGCCATCAGGTGGGCCAATTGCAATGGTACTTTATTATCCAATCCTATTGCGGCCTGCTCGGCCAATCAGATTTAGGTATTTGGAGTATTCTAATTTCTATACACAACACCCCTCCCCTCTTGGTTTCGTCCAACATGTGTAATGTAGTCACGCAGGCAGGTGAGGCTTTTGCGGGTCCTACTTGACCTGTGCAGCTCAGTCTCAGCGTGGTCTTCCATCGTTTCAGTCAGGATCGCCTTTTCTCTGCATCTTCTCCATGGAACCTCCTGGAAGGGTGAGTCAGCCTTGCCGCTCCTGCCTGGGTCTCTCGGGCTGATTGAGTTGGCTCTGCCGCTCCCTCCTGGTCTGTCCGGGTTGGTCGAGCTGGCTTGGCTATCTCCTTCCTGGAAGGCCTTGCCTCACTTCCCTGCTACCGGTTCTCTTCTCCGGAGGTCGTCTATGGGTAAGTGCTCTTTTTGTCTTACCGGGGTTCTAATTCGGGTTTGTGTTGTGTGTTTTGTCATGCTATTGGTGGTTCATCTCTCCCCTTTTTATTAATTTGTGTTCCCCCCCCTCCTCGGTTGTTTTTGGATTGTTTGTTGGGGGTGGTATTTGCGGGGGTGCTTTGGAGCTAGGTAGGTTAGTATTGCGTTCCATTGTCCTAGAGCGAAGCTGGTCGATGTGTCATTTCCATGTTCTGCCATCAACTAGTGCAAGCCGGTATGACTGGGGCCCTGTAATGTGTGTTACTGGGGCTGGAAGCCATAATCGGTCCCCGGTAAGATTTTTGGTGTAGACTAGGTCTCCAATGGTAAAGGAGCGATATTTACTTGAGGAGTCAGGGGGGTTTTCAAAGGTGTAGGTGGGGTGTAGCCTATCTAGGTAGGAGTTCTGCTGGGCTTTTGTTAGTGGTTTTGCTAGGGGTGATATGCTGAATTGTTAACAGTTTGTTTAGTCTATCTTGGATGTCCCCAGTGTCGAGTTTGTCTAGGGCTTCTTTTTGTATAAGAACCATGTGTTCAGCTCGTCCATTTGAAGCCGGATGAGCCGGCGCTGTTAGAGCATGTCAGATGCCTTGTGCCGCTAGGTATTGCTTGAAAGCTAAGGCAGTAAATTGGGGGCCATTGTCAGATACTCCTACATCTGACAGTCCATGTGTAGCAAAGAGTTTGTTCAGTTGTTTTATAACTGCCTCAGTAGTTGTGGATGCCATAAGAATAACCTCTAGCCAGTTTGAATAAGCGTCAACAATTATCAAATATGTGTTCCCTTTCATTGGCCCAGCAAAATCAATATGTAATCTCGACCATGGGCCTCTGGGAGTTTCCCATTCCAGGACTGGTGCAAGAGGGGAGGTAGGCCTTGATTTCTGGCAGTCATGGCATGTTGTCACCCATTTTTCAATGTCTTTGTCCAGCCCTGGCCACCAGACATAACTCCTGGCCAGGGCTTTCATTTTTACTATGCCCGGGTGTCCCTCGTGCAACATGCACAATACTTCCTCCTGCAATTTTTTGGGAATTACCACCCTGTCCCCTCACAGTATACAACCCTTTTCCAGGGACAGTTCAGTCTGCCAGGTGCAAAAAGATTTAAAAGTCTCGCCTCTATCCTCATCCGGCCAGCCCTTATCTACCCAATGCAGAATTCAAGCTGTCAGCGGGTCTTTCACGGTAGCTTTAGCGACGTCTGCTGCGGTTAGTGGCAGATTCAGCCATGTCTCGATCTGAAGAGTGGGGATGGTGGGAGCTGGGTTGCCTTCCTTGTCGGGCAGTGGGGAACGGCTTAAGGCATCCGCATGGGTGATGGTTTTTCCTGGGCGATGGATGAGTATGTAATTGTATGCAGCGAGGAATTCTGACCATCTCATCAATCTTGGCGATAGGATGTTCAGGGTTGGTTTTGTTCCCTGCCAGAATTCCTAGCAGGGGTTTGTGGTCCGTGATAATAGAAAATGTCCTACCATATAGGTATTCGTGGAATCTCTTGATGCCTGCTATGATGGCAAGGGCTTCTCGGTCAAGTTGGCTGTAGTTCCTTTCAGATTTTGACAACGTTTTGGAATATAAGGCGATTGGAGCTTCTCTGCCATCTGGTAGCTTGTGGCTTAGTATGGCGCCGATTCCAAAAGGCAATGCATCACAGGTGACCGTCAGTGGCAGGATGTTGCTGTATTGTATTAAAATGGTTTTGGATGTTAATAAGTCCTTAATGTCTTGGAATGCTGCTTGTTCTCGGTGGCCCCAATTCCAGACAGTTTTTTTTTTATCTAATAGCTGATGTAATGACTCTGCTACGGTTGTCTTTTGGGGCAGGAAGACATTGTAGAAGTTAATGAGACCTAAGAACATCTGTAGGTCTGTTTTGTTCTTAGGTCTGGGTGCGTCTTTAATTGCTTTTATTTTCATTTCAGTGGGGTGTATCCCTTTCTCATCTATAAGGTAGCCTAAGAATTCGAATTGATTGGTGGCTAGTTGACATTTTTCTCTTTTGACTTTAAGCCCTGCTTCCCTGAATCTTTGCAAGACTTCTTTCAGTCTGTCTTGTAATTGGTGTTTGTTTTTTGCTGATACTAATACATCCTCAAAATAGGGAAAGACCCCTTTTAGTCCATTTAGAAGATGCTCCATTAGGCTTTGGAAAATGCCTGGGCAATGCTAACGCCAAATTGAAGTCTGTTGCATTTGAATGCCCCTCTGTGTGTGACTATAGTCTATTCTTCTGCAGTTTTGGGGTCAACCGGCAGCTGTTGATATGCTTGCGCGAGATCAAGTTTCGCAAATTTTTTTCCTCCCTCTAATGAATGCAACAGATGTTGAACTACTAGAACAGGGTACACACTTTGCTGGAGTGCCTGATTGAGGGTGGCCTTATAGTCACCACAGATGCGTACTGACTTATCTGGTTTGACAGGAGTCACAATGGGAGTTTCCCACCTGGCATGGTCGATTGGCTCTAACACCCCTTGTGCGATGAGTTTGTTAAGCTGCTCATCTATTTTCGGCTTTAAGGCAAAGGGAACGCGTCTGGCTTTGAGCCTGATGGGAGCTATCTTAGGGTCTAGGCTGAATGTTATATGGGTCCCCTTGTACTTGCATAGGGTCCCATCAAATACGTCCCGGAACTCTTTCAGCAGGGTATCCTCCCAATCAGTCTTGGCGACACTGTTGATTCCTGTCACTCCGATTCCCAGGGGCACGAACCATTTGATTCCCAGCAGGCTAGGACGATCATGGTCTACGATTGTCAGAGGAAGTACTTCAGCATGGTTTTTGAATTCTATGAGGAAATTCTATTAGCTCCATCGGCTTCCGGCTTGTCTCTCTCTGTCTGTTTCGGGGGGGGGGGTGCTGCTGCTGCGTCTTCTTGGACTATAGCTCTTTTTGTTCTGGCAGACCCTTGCAATGTGCCCCCGTTTCTCACAAAATCTGCAAATGGCATCTAGGAATCTGCATTCAGAGCACGGGTGATCCCCTCCGCATCCAGCACACTGGAATTCTCGCCTCCTTCCTCTTTTTTCCCACCATTTTATTTCCGACTGAAGCCTTTGTATGTCTTCATTATCATCATCGGTGTTGCTTGGGGAGTCGAGGTCTTCATGATGGGCAGTCGCCGTGGGTTGTTTTTGTGTTCTTTCCACCTTCTTTTCTCTTTGGTTCTGTGGTTCTGGATTTGTTGAGTTCATTTGGCGCATGGGGACTGGGGATTCCTTGGCTGCTTCAGCGGCGGTGGCTTCTGCGATGGTCTCAGCAACTGTGATATTCGGTCTGTTTAGTAGCTTGCTTTGGAGTGTAGCATCCTTCAACCTGAGGTCCACTCAGTCTCTCATGGCTTCGTCCATGTTGAGAAACTTGCAGGCTCCTCTGATATCTCTTAGGGCTGCTACGAAATCTCTGATGCTTTTGTCTTCTCGTTGATCTCGCTTATAGAATTCGTGCCTTTTAATAAGATTGGAGACCACAGGCACGTAATGGCCTCGTAGCATTTGGTTTAATTCTGACCATGCTATTTGTTTTACGTCCCACAGTTTGGCTAACACTTTGGTCATTTTGAAGACAGCAGGGCCACAGTGCATGACGAATACGGCTCTCTTCCTTTGGTCAGTTATTTCTTGTAGCTCGTTGCTTTCTGGGAACATTAGGAAGCGGTCAATGTATGACTCCCAATCTTCTTTGGCTGGTTTGAACGGTGTGGGCGGCGCATTGTTACTGGCCATTTTCGTTGCTTGGTTCTTGTTGCCGCGTGCTTCAGTCTCGCTCTTCTACGACAATCCCACCTTCATCACCAATGTTCTGTTCTGAGAAGAAAGGTATGTGAGACTGGTGTTCCAACAAACAGCTCTTTATTATAATAACTCAATGACTTGTAACAGAACATTTGCCAAAGCCGCGGCAGCCCTTTTTATAGCGGCTGCTCGCGGCTTGCAGCCAATGACAGTTCTTTAAGCTTTCCCACCATCAGGCGGACCAGTTGCAATGGTACTTTATTATCCAATCCTATTGCGCCCTGCTCGGCCAATCAGATTTAGGTATTTGGAGTATTCTAATTTTTCTACACAACAGTTGTGCTGCTGTCAGCCATGAAAGAGGAGGTGAAACTGGAAGAAAGGAAGCTTATTGGTGTTTCATTCTTTGAACAGCATCTTTCTTAAAAAAAAAACTTTTCATTGAATTACAATGCTTATTCTTAGAAGTAAGTTCTAAAACAATATCAAAACGAGTTTTGTAATCTTTGATTGTTCAGTCATGATTCCAATTTAACTATTAACCTTAATATGTTTCTGGGTATGAAATTAGAATGTTTTTAAAAAACCATTTGATCTGCCTAAAATGATAAAACAGAACTGATTTTTTTAATATATTTGTTATTGTTTACATATAGATATATTGAATATAGAGTAATTGGCCATGGCATTCTAAGTGCCATAAAACAGAATATTATATAGACTATTTTAAACTGAGTTAATGTTGTACAATAGTTTCTGATCATCATATTCTAATATGCCAACTCATCTATCATTCTAATCCTTACATTCCTCTGTCAATAATACAAATAGCCTCTTTCCAAGTCCCTTCCACCTGATTCTTTCGCCTTCCAACTTCTACCTAGTGTTTCTAATCATTGATAAAACCTATTCCATGTTAAATAGTATTCTGTATCTCCTTTATCTTTTATTTTTAGCTTTAGTCTATCCATTTGTGCACAGTCTTCCTTTTCGTCTCATCCTCTGATGGTCTGTTTTCGTTCTTCCACTGTTCCGCATATAAAATTCTTGCTGTGGTCAAAACATGTAATATTAAATATATTGTCCTTTTGTCTTAGCTTTCTGATATGATACCTAGTAAAAACAATTCTGGTTTAAAATCTATATGTTGTTTGGTCATTCTTTCTAGCCATGTATGTATTCTAGTCCACAATTTCCTTGTCTTTATACAGGTGCACTACATGTGGTAATATGTACCCGGTGATTGTTTACATTTCCAACAGGTTGGGGACATAGTTTTAAACATTTTACTGATCTCGCCAGGGGCAGATGCCACCTATAGAACATTTTATAGAGATTTTCCTGAACTGAGGTTTTGATGGTTTTTTAAATCATATGTTTCCATCTACCCTGGCAGATGCTTTCCATCTACCCTGGCAGATACTTTCTGTATTTGGCATTGTTTTTTATTTTTATGTAAATGGGATGAAGATGTTCAGTTCTTCCTGGCTAGTCTGGGAAAACACATCTTTGAAGGAGGCAATCTAAAATTTGGCTGTCTCTTGTCCTGGGGGGAATATTTCCCTGAAGAATGTCTGTTATAGAGAAGAGGAATTTACAGTTGGAATTTTTCTGGCCTTAAAAATATTTATCTGTAGCATGCCTGAATACAAAAAGCACAGATTGGGATTTTTTGCTCTGTTTCCCTGATTGCAAATGCCAGGTATTCTCAAAGAACATTTGTAAAACATTTTACAAATTTTACAACATTTTACAAAACAGTTGTAAAAAAACAGCTGCAAAATATGTGTACCGATATGCTTTCCAGTTGGTTTTGCATGGTTGAGGTGTCTATAAAAAAAGAACTAGACAGTGTGTCTTCTTGTCTGTCAGTGAAAACACTTGATCACCATTGCTACTAGGAGGGGGACCCTGTGTAAATTTCAGATTATGAATTACAAATCAGATCATCATTCAAATCATAAAACAATTTCATTTCAGTAGAAACCACATAAAAGACCAACCAAAATAAGTTAAAAAGACATTGCCACAGATATATTCAGCCTAGCCTTATTTATGCTTCATGCCAAATCGTCAATACTTCTTTGGTTTTAGCAGATGAAGTATTTGTACATTTCAGTATAATATATACACATTTTAGCTCTACCATAAAACTGTAATTCCTTCAGAGTAGAATAGAATAACAGAGTTGGAAGGGACCTTTTAGGTCATGTAGTCCAACCCCCCTGCTCAAGCGGGAGACCCTATACCATTTCTAACAGATGGCTGTCCAGTCTCTCTTGAAAGCTTCCAGTGATGAAGCATCCACAACTTCTGAGGACATTAATTCTGAAGTACATTAATTTCAGTCCTTCTTTGAAAGAATCTACTTTGCATGTTAATAATTGAAACAAATGTATTAACTATAATCATTGTTATTTGCTACTGCATATCTCAGGAGTAAGATGTAAATGGCTTAGAGGTCTGAGGAACTAGAAATACAGTAAATAGTTCTATATAAAATCAGTAGATACAATAGATGAAATGCACGATTCAGTTAATGTCATGATCATGTCCAAATTATGTCTTTTACATTTGCATTGATTTTGGGTGGTAAATTAAGTGGTCTCACACATATAAATAGGGGGAATTGGGAAGTAGTTAGATGAGGCATTTCTTGTTTTTTTAAAGTAAGTCAAAATGGCACTGCAGTTCTTTTTGTGTTCCTCAATTTCAAGAATGATTGGGAAACTACTTCTAGTCCAGAGGTGGTATTCAGCAGGTTCTGACCAGTTTTGGAGAACCAGTAGCAAAAATTTTGAGTAATTCAGAGAACCGCCAAATACCACCTCTGACTGGCCCCTCCCCTATCTATTCTCTTCCTCCTGAGTTCTAGCTGATTGGCTGGGTCTTCTTTTCTTGCCCTGCACAGGAGAACAGAGCTGGAAAGTAGGTTATGGGGTGGGGAGGCAATGGGATTTTGCAGTAACCTTCCGCCTGGAGTTGGGTGGCAATGGAGATTTTGTAGTATCCTTTCCCTGCCATGCCCACCAAGCTACGCCCACCAAGCCATGCCGTGCCCACCAAGTCACACCCACAGAAACAAGTAAAAAGTTTTTGAATCCCACAAGTGTTCTAATCCTCAACTTATGACCACAAATCAGCCTAACATTTATGTTGCTAAGTGAAATATTCATTAAGTGCATTTTACCTCATTTTAAGACTTTTCTTGCCACAGTTGTTAAGTGAATCACTGCAGTTGTTAAGTTAGTAACCTGGTTAAGTTACTAAGAAAATCTGGCTTCCCCATTGACTTTGCTTGACAGAAAATTGCAAAGACTTAATCATATGATTTCAGGACGCTAACAAGCGTCCTCAGTTAACAAGCATCCAAATTTGGATCATGTGATCATGGGGATGTTGCAGAGGTTGTAAGTGTGAAACACAGTCATAAGTCACTTTTTCCAGTGCCATTGTAACTTTGGCCACTAAATGAACTGTTGTAGATGGAGGACTACTTATGTAATTGATTTTAAATAGCTGTGTTTGAAGAGAGCTGCAAATGTCCTGTAGAAAATGAGTATCAGTGCAGCATTGAGACCTCTAACTGCCCACCCTTGCTGTAAGCTCAACCCTGGAAAGCAGCTTAACTCTAGCTGTCTGTTCCTAATCATTGCAGTATGTTTCTAAAAGATACCTTGCAATGTGTGGTTGCTCTATATTTTAAGGATGTCAACAATTTAAACAATGTTTTCTTTATGCATTCCTTCTTTTTGTGTGTATTAATTTGCATTGTTATAACATTCCTTAAACAATCTGATGGCTAACTGGCCACAACATAGGGTTGTATTTTTCCAGTTTGATCCCAATAATTCTAAAGACTGCACATTAAAATGGAGGTCATGGGTGGAAGAGGGAATTATTATTCTCTTTCTTCCTTGCTAAAAAGTCAAACACTATGGACTTGTTTAATTCCCCTGAGGTTTGCAATTCTTGGCTCTGATAAATGAGGGATAAATAAACCCACCATTTGCAAGAGTCCTGTCTGTGTACTCCATTCCATTCCACTGATTGGTAACTGATTCAAATAAGAATTACCTGCAGGGGCTAACCTGTTATAGATTTCATGGTACTTCCAAAGAGAGACAGAGAATGGGTTTGATGGTAGGCAGGAGGAAGAGAAGGAGAAGAAGGAAAGAAACTGCATAGTAATAAAACAGAAATATCTCAGTTCTAAGGTGGAAAGTTGAAGCTTTCCATTGCTATATTGAAAGTTTGCTGAGGATGTTATGGTTACAAAGGGGCTGGAGGTGGGGGAGGGGGCATATGACATCTGATGGATGAAACTGAACAAAATCTCTTTGACTGGAACAAATTGGAGAACTGCCAAAATGGAATTTTGGATATTTATAATAGGCATGTGTTGAAAGAAGAGAGAGGCACGGAAAGGTAGAACTTTAGCAGCGTTATGTCCCAAACATGGCCAAAATGCCTTATAAAAGTAGGAAACATTATTTGTACAGGCATCTGATTAATTAAACCTTGTAGGCCAAGATCTTTTTACAATTTAAACATACAACTCTCTTGCAACTCCATATCTAACCATCTGCATTCTTGAGAAGAAAAGAACTCTTCAAAGATTTTGTTACATCTTCAATGTTTATTTTTCACTATCATTTTTGCTTTTTTTAAATCTAAGACTGGGTTCCCTTTCCAACAGATGAAAAATACTGCCATTTGCACTGACTATAGATTCCCATACATTCAGATCTTATCAAAAGTTAAGGGTTTTATTTCACATACACATACACCTTATGATAAGATATATCATTCAACTGTAGAACAGAACAGAACAACAGAATTGGAAGATATCTTTGAGGTCTTCTAGTCAAACCCCCTGCTCAAATAAAAACCACATACCATTTCAGAAAAAAAAATATTGTTCAATCTCGTCTTTAAAATCTCCAGTGTCTGCAGGCAAGTTGTTCCACTGATTCTGTAAGGACATTTCTCCTTATGATATGATTACATATAATGTAACTTATGATAATAATACAATTCAGAAGACACAATCAGAAAGCCAAAAAGGGAACAAAAAGACCAAAATACCTCCTCACCAACAACCAACACCCAGAGGAGCAGAGATTAGCATTAAGTTTAACATTAAAACAACAATCAAGAAGTAAACCCCTTTCAAGGAACTACTAATTCAGACAACAAGCTAACAATAAACAGCAGTTTGAAACCTACCATGATTATTGCCATCAACACTTACATAGCAAACCACTAATATATAAAATGAGAGCAAACACTGACAACCCTCTGGTGTTAACTAGTTTGGTAATGAAATATCTGCAAGAAAACAAGCCCAAAGAACATCAAAGCCCCCATAGGATAAGATTGTTTATTTTGTGATTTTATCCATATCTCCACAAGCATAGAACCTGCTATAAGAGAAACCTTAATACCAGGGGTGGGATTCTATCGGTTCTGTCCACTTCAGTAGAACCGGTTGCTATGAAAAGCAGCAAACAGAGAGCCTATGTCTGCTGCAGTTTGGCCCACCTGTCCGCCCAGGCTCTTACCTAACCTTTATTTCCTGTGTTTTCAACCATAGCTGCTTTGCATGACACAGCTGCAGTTGAAAAAGCAGGAAAAAAGTGCTTTTTCAACTGCTGTGCACCCGTGCGCAGCGCTGCTCAGCTTTCCAGGCAACTAGATGACAATGATATACATGCGCATGCAATGTGTATATCGCATTTTGTGCATGCAAAGTGTAAAATCACCAAACCAGTAGTTACACTGATCAGATCCCACCTGCTTAATTCATTACGAGTATCGATCTTTGAAAGTTGGTCAGGATACACATCTGCCAGTTTGTTTCATGTACATAAGAGCCACAGAGTTATGGAACTAGTAGCCATATAGACAGCAATATCTTAAAGCCAATTAGAATTTTTAGAATAACAATAAATTACTTATGCTTTATACCCTAAAAACTAAGGTGGCCTTCTTCAAGAAGAACAGAAAATTTGGGGGTCCTCTATTCATTTGAAATAGCTCCTCTGTTAATTATATGTCATGAAGTTGACCTTGACTCTTAGTAACTACCGTGTTTCTCCAACAATATAGCCTCCACCAATAGGAAGGCCCAGCATGATTTCTAGGCATGAGATGAAATTAAGCTCCATCCCCAAAATTTAGGCCTCTTTAATCCATGCATTTCCCTGCCATTTCTCACATCGTTCATTAGAACTGCACGAGGTGAAGAGAAATGGAGGGGAAGGGGGGGGGGGAGAAAACTTGCCTTTAGGAATGCCCTGCAAGTATCCTAGGCTAGAATACCCCGATCTACCAATAGAACATCAGTTGACAGAAGCTCCCTGAAGGCAGATTCCCCAGCCACTTCGGGGTGAGGCATGGCTGCCTGTGTCCCCTCGCCATTAGTCAGTGTCTTTCGGGCAATGGAAGTTCCTCAGGGGCAGTCACCAGCCACTTCGATCGGCCGATAGAAGCAGTCTCACGGTGAGGGGAATGTGTGTGTGTGCTTCCACCGAGGCCACTTCTACCGGCCAATTGAAATGGCTGGTGACTGCCCTTGGGGAGCTTCCATCTCCTGAAAGACACTGCCTAATGGTGAGGGGACATGGGCAGCCACGCCTCACCCCGAAGTGACTGGGGACTCTGCCTTCAAGGGAGCTTTCATCGGCCAATAGAAGCGGCCTCATGGTAAGGGGAGTGTGTGTGTGCACTCACCCCAAGGCCTCTTCTCCCAGCCGATCAAAGTGGCTGGTGGCTACCCTTGGGGAGCTTCCATCGCCCAAAAGGCATTGCCTAATGGTGAGGGGACATAGGCAGCCATGCCTCGCCCTGAAGTGGCCAGGGACTCTGCCTTCAAGGGAGCTTTTGTCGGCCGATAGAAATGATCTTGTGGAGAGATACATGCGTATGGACCGCTCTAGGTGGGGGAGGAAATTAAGTCACCCCTGAAAAAACAGCCTAGCCTTTTTTCAGGGCTCAAAAAAAAATAAGGTCCAGCCTTATTTTGTGAGAAACACGGTACATGGGTAGACTTTCTCCAGGATGAAGCTGTTCAACCTAGGCCAAACAAATTGCTTTCCAATTTGTAATATTTTTCAAAGATGCCATTGTTTATAGCCTAACTTCAAAAGGTTCATGTTTCAAATATATAGCCCTGGAGTAGTATAACCATCCAGTTTTTGGACTGTTAAATAGCAAGTCAAATACAGATTTTAAGCGCTTTCAAATATTATCGTCATAAACTGCTTTGTTAAGCAAGGAAGGCCTTAGGAACATCCTTCTGCAGGTGCAAATCTCAGAGGGGGGGGTTAGATAAGATGTTGAGTTTGTATATACATGGAACTAATGTGGTGACTTTAAATCTGTTTCCCTCAATCCAGCCTACAGGGTTGTATGGTTATTGCTGCAGTGACAAAGTGAGGGAGGATGCTTGGCATATAATTGTGAAGATGCAAGCCAATTCTAACAAACAATGGTCATGAATCAAGAATACATCCTTATAGCAAAATCTATTCGGAAGTAAATAGAATCCTTTCTTTTCTAACTCTAATACATTAACTGACTGTAAACTGGTGATCCAAATTTTGCTTTTGAGAACATAAGATTATTACCTTATTTCATTAGCCTTTCATGAAACAGGTAGAGTATTAAAAGCAGAGAAAGTAATGATTACTATCATAATATACATTTTAGGCTGAGAGCATAAATAAATTTTGGCATATTTTATTATCTAGTAATTCAGACCATGGAGTGCCTTTTCCTCTCTATTGTCATATATAAAATTGCTTCATAATATAATAACATTCTCCTGCTGTTGTCTTTAAAATCAGAACACCTGCATTTTAAAGTCAGAGTTGTTCTTCTCCAAGCAAAGAATTGTTTATTATTTTAAATGACCTGGCCTTCATACATATGGATAATTGAGGAATAAAATACCTATGAGTCAAGCATAAAAGTGACCAGGTGTTGTACTAACTTTCTTATTTAGGATTTGATTAGTGTTCTTTGCTGCTTCACTACATGTCAATACTAAAGGTTGGATGAAGGCAAGGAAAGCAAATATGAGTCTGGCATCAGGGACTATTTCTGTTCATGGCTGTCTCAACACTGGGATGCATCACCAGTGAATGAAGACTGTATTGGTATCCATGTTCATTGATCTCCATGTGAGTGTCAGGATTCTGGCAGCTACTCCAATTAAATCATGAACCTCCCAAAACTTGAAAGGATTTATTAGAAGTTAACATGCCGGCATTAGCCTGGGCATAGCCAGGTTTGAGATACGTAATTCACTGTCACCCTGATCCTGCTTCCCCCCCCCCCGGGTGTTTTATCCAATGAAACATGTCCATAGCCAAGAGTCATTAATCATGTTCTCCAATTAGATTTTTCCACCGCAGAAGCTTCAGTCATCTAATCAGTCTGAAGAAAATATGAATCAAATGTAGTTTTGATTCCACACTGCTGCCTGCTCTTTGAAACTTCCCCCCTTCTTTCTGTTGACAGCTATAAAATGTGTATACAAAATGTTTTAGGAGTTGACAGTGAGAGCATTGAGCCTATAGAAAAAGTCAGAAAGAGACTTATTTTCATGAAGTTTGAGCCAGTCATGCAAGGGCTGTGTGGATGCACATGCATCGGCCTGCCGCTTGCACTGCCCAGTTCCCTTCTCCCCCACAGCTGGGCCACCTAACTCCAAAGGTTGGGGACCACTGCTCTAATTAGTCCTTTTTTTATTGTAGTGAAGGTACATATCTGATTCTGCATATCTGATTCATATTTTGGATTGTATTTGGGGAAGTGCTTTGACTTTTAAACATTGCCTAATGATCTTCACCATAAGTCTTGAAAGAAATAATCCCATAGGTGTATCTTGAATTTGTGAGTAAGTTTGTCCATCAAATTGGAAGCATGTAGTTAGGCTAGTTCTATCAAACTCCTGGCCCATGGGCCGGATGCCCATACCCGGTTTAGTGAAGGGGGCAAAAGTCCCAATACATCAGGTGATGTCGCTGTGATGACATGAAGTGGACAACCCTGGGTTAGGCAAAGGTTTATGAGATCCATAATCCTGGGTCTTTCAATCTTCATGTATTTAGTTAAATCAGTGGTCATAGATTCTTTGACTAATTCTGGATTTAGTTTGAATAATAAAACATCTGCAAGAAAACAACTAAGTTCAGACATCACCATAAACCCACATATCCCATATATATGTGTATCCTGTATTCTCATGAAAATAGTGTGTTTGTTTAGAAGCATTTAATCATCATTAGTCTCTTTATCATTCCAGTCATGAATCCATCTATTCGTTAGGTTGTCTTTTTTGTCTGGACCCTCAGGATAGAAAAGAGCACCAGTCAGTTGTGATAAAGCTCTTGATAGGTGTGCTAAGAACATTGCTACCTATTAAAATGCCCTCAAGCTCTGATTCATTGCTGTTATTTTAAACTTTGTAACTAGGGTGGCCATGCAAGTGATAAAAAAGGAGAACGTGTACAGTAATAGAGTGGGTCAAAATGTTTTAAAATAATCAGGTCCTTCTGAAAAAAATAGCTCCTTAGACAAAATATGTCTGTCTGTCTGTCTATCCGTTCATCCATCCATCCATCCATCCATCCATCCATCCATCCATCCATCCAT
>BLBF01000003.1:43492484-43502794 GCA_015471245.1 Laticauda colubrina | reverse complement strand
TTCTTTCTTTCTTTCTTTCTTTCTTTCTTTCTTTCTTTCTTTCTTTCTTTCTTTCTTTCTTTCTTTCTTTCTTTCTTTCTATTTCCTTCCTTCCTTCCTTCCTTCCCTATCTCAATACAATTACCACTGATTGTTCTCTTCTCTTTCCTTCCATCTTTCCCAATACTTTCCCAGTATTCCCTTCCACCTTTCCCAGACTTTCCCAGTCTTCCTTAAAGAGCTAGGTCTCAGACATTTCATAATATAGGTTCTTATGATATCAGTATGTTCACCTGGGAATAAGAGAGACCAAACTCAATGGTATGGTGTATATATAATGCAGATACACCCACAACAATTATTAAAATTATTGTCTACTCCAGTAGGTGATTCAGCAGCTCCTTAATTCATTTGCTGCTAGAATATGTACTGTATATACTGTAGATAGCAATAGTACTTAGACTTATATATTATCCCATAGTTCTTTATGCGGATTCCCTAAGAAGTTTACAGAGTTAGCATATTGCCCCAACAGTCTGGTTCCTGATTTTACCAACTTGGGAAGGATGGAAGCTGAGTCAATCTTGAGCCGGTCAGGATCAAACTCCTGATAGTGGGAAGAAATAGTCTGTAATACTGCATTCACTGTGTCACTGTGGTTCTGGAACCAATGTAAAGGAAAGGGCATCTATGAGAACATCTGCTCCATGGGGAAACATCTCACTGCATGTCTTAAACATCTAAGCAGAGGGGATAAGAAATGTTATGTATTATAATGCTGCAAGAATCAAGGAGTGTGACTTGACCACTAGGGCATGAGTGACTGCTACCATTTTCATTACCATATGAACATTTGATTGCTTCTTTCTCTTTTTTTTCATAAGCTGTAACATAGACTTAAGACAGTATGGCTTTGTCTTTTTCCAGTACATTCTTTTTCTTATTTCCATTTTAAGTGCTTTCAGGTTTACATTGCATAACCTGTCCATATCTCATCATATCCCAGCTGCCTACATTGCAGAAATTGCCAATCTGTCAGATATTTTCCTCTTACATTGCATAGTAGGTTTCTACTAGAAAAATTACCTTTATTTATTTACAATTTAGATTGCCTCATTCAGCACAGACCCTATGCAGCATGCAATGAAATAATCAAGTGTATGTACTATTGAAATTGATTGTCCAACCCAAGTCCTTTTAACATAAACACTGCAATATCCCTTATTATGTAATAACATAACATAGCATCATTATCATGATTTCCATGTTTTTGTTGTTAGTACAAACAATTCAAGACTTTCCAGGCAAGTGACAAATAATAGCTGCTTTCTCGACCAAATTTCTCAGAACTTTCTATCTCTGCGTGGACTAAAAAAAAGAAGCCGAAACCTTCACTGAAAGTTGATCTAATGAAACACTTAACCACAGTGGTTTATTTGTTTTGGGCAGGGTTTTTTTAATGTCTTCAGGCATTTATTCTGTATTCATGGACTTGATTAGTTTAATGTCAACAGGCATCTCAACAGCTGTGTCCCCTTAAGCTATTTTTTTTAATTTAGCAGTTGGCTTGGACACTTAGTAGCCATGGTTTTTCATTTTTTCCCTCAGCACCAAAGGGCAGCTGGACCAATGTGGCTGTTGATTAATTTGAGAGAAATATGAGCTGTGAAAATCAGACAACATGAATCTTCTACATAATATTGTACAAGAATAAACTGCTGATCGTAGTGGAAGCAATTTGGCCTGTCCCAAGGGTGCCTTAGATTTTTAATTAGCTAGTTATGAAAATTCTATTTCTTTGAAATTTAAAGAGTCTAATTAGCACCTATAATACAAGTGGATGAAGGTTAACATTCAGCCTCCACACGCTTTTCAAATTCGATTACAGATAAAAATCAGGTAACAGTTTGTACCTAATTAGAATAATGTGTTAAATATTCATAGATGCTGTGGAGCTACTAAAACATAAAGCTAAAGAGGAGTTGAAGTTCAATCAAATATAAAGACAAAATGCTGATTTTATTCTTGAATACAGTTCTGTGATCATCCACAAGACAATTTCCTGGAGTCTGCTCAGCTTTATAGATAAAGTGTGGAAGCCTGCCTGAGCTCATCACAGTTGGTGCCATTCTTACCACAATACATCCTCAATATTTAGTACTGAACTTGTTGAAGTAAAGCCATTTGCAATTAATTACTGCCTGAGTGGTATAAATAGTCCAGTCTGTGAACACTCAAGATGCTTAGTGTTCTGTATGGAACTTGGTAGGTTCCAAGTCCCTCATTCTGATTGGCCAAAAAGGCCACTTACGGATTGGTTCACTAAGAACCAATCCGGGAAGCCGCCAAATGGCGGGAAGAGTTAAACAAGTGTCATTGGCCACAAGCCGGCAGGCAAGCCGCTATATAAAGGGCTGCCGCGGTTTGGGCTATGTTCCGTATCTTTTGCCTGGTCAGTTAAATAAAATAATTGTTGTTTGGAACCTGGTCTCATGCACTTATTTCTGGACGGAACACTGGCGACGAGGGTGGGATCGTTGTAGAAGGTGAGACCGAAACACATGGCGATCTGAACCGAGCGAGAGAGATGGCCGGTAACAATGCGCCACCTGCACCCTTCAATCCTGATGAGGAGGATTGGGAATCATATATCGATCGCTTTCTTATGTTTCTAGAAAGCAACGAGATGGAAGAAATCTCAGACCAAAGGAAGAGGGCTGTCTTCCTTACACACTGCGGACTGGCTGTATTCAAAATGGTGAAGGCGCTGGCAAAACCCAGAGATATCAAACAGATGACCTGGTCCAACCTGAACCGAATGCTCCGAGCACACTACACATCGGTGGTCTCAAATTTAATCAAAAAGCATGAATTTTACAAGAGGGATCAAAAGGAGGATGAAACCGTAGCAGATTTTGTAGCAGCCTTGAGACACATCGGAGGAGCCTGTGAGTTCCAGAACATGGACGAGGCAATGAGAGACCGCGTAGTCCTCGGCCTGAAGGACTCTATCCTTCAGAGCAAACTACTGAATAGGCCAAACATAACCGTGGCCGAAGCCATTGCAGAGGCAACCGCCACCGAAGCAGCAAAGAAGTCAGCAGCCACCATGCGGAAAATGAACGCAGTTCCAGACCTGCCAACCCAAACCAGGGAGAAGAAAGCAGAGGAAGGAAAGAAACAGCCCACAGCGACAATCCATTACGAGGACATCAGAACCCAGAGTGACACCAAAGACAACGACAAAGATGTCCATAGACTCTATTCAGATAGAAAATGGTGTGAAAAGAAGAGAAATTGGCGGGAATTTCAATGTGCGGCCTGTGGAGGCAATCACCCGGGGGCTGAATGCAGGTTCCTCGACGCAATATGCTAGGCTTGTAATAAAAGGGGGCACATCGAAAGGGTCTGCCGCAACAAAAAGCCATAGTCCAAAAAGACGCGACAGCATCCCCCTCAGACATGATGACAGACAAGCCGGCAGCAGATGGAACCGAAATAAGAGAATGGGTGACAGGAAAGAAACACATCAGACAGTCACCATCGGCAATGCCAGGGCAGAAAGCAGAAAGAAGATTTGGATAGAGGTGAGCATTGAGGGGAAACCTTGCGAGATGGAAGTTGACTCAGGGTCATTCCTATCAATGGTATCCTGGAATACCATCTGGCGCCTAATACTGAACATTAAACAGAGAGAACTACAGAAACAAAAACTAGTGTTAAAAGACTATCAGGGAAATCGAATCCCAATAGTAGGCCTTGGACATTTTTGAGTTGAATTTAAACACCACGCCGAAATCTTGCTTCTGACCATCGTCAACCATGACCGCCCTAGCCTATTAGGGATCGAATGGTTCGCGCCCCTGGGAATTAGGATTACTGGGATCAACCGCATCGCTACAACCAACTAGGAGGAGAGCCTACTCCAAGAATTCCAAGATGTTTTCAACGAGACTCTAGGCAAGTACAAGGGGATCCCAATTTCATTTAGCCTAGACCCAAAAATCGCCCCCATCCGTTTAAAGGCCAGATGTGTCCCATTCGCGCTAAAACAAAAAATTTACAAGCAGCTAAATAAGTTAATAGCTCAAGAGGTTTTAGAACCAATCGACCATGCCAGGTGGGAAACCCCTATCATCACACCGGTGAAGCCAGATGGGTCAGTGCGCATCTGTGGGGACTATAAGGCAACTCTGAACCATGCACTCCAACAAAGCACATACCAAGTGCCAGTAGTGCAACATTTACTGCACTCGCTAGGGAGAGGAAAAATATTTGCAAAGCTCGACCTAGCACAAGCCTATCAACAGCTACCCGTTGATTCCATTACAGCAAAGGCACAGACTATAGTAACACATAAAGGGGCATTCAAATGTAACTGCCTCCAATTTGGTGTTAGCATTGCCCCTGGCATGTTCCAAAGCCTCATGGAACGCCTGCTAAACAGAATCAAAGGTGTCATCCTATACTTCGACGATGTACTGGTCTCAGCAAAAAATGCCAACCAGCTAGAGACCAGGTTAAGAGAAGTCTTAGCAAGATTTAGGAAGTCAGGCCTCAAAGTAAAGAAGGAAAAATGTGAACTGGCCACTAACCGGGTCGAAATTTTGGGCTATTTAATTGATGAACAAGGCATTCACCCCACCGAAAAAAAAGTAAAGGCTATCAAAGATGCTCCCAGACCCAAAAACAAAACTGATCTCCAGGCGTTTCTAGGCCTCATAAATGTTTACAACATGTTCCTGCCCGATAAGGCAACAATAACAGAACCCCTACATCGACTGCTAGATAAAAAAAACTGCTTGGACATGGGCCATCAGGAACAGAAAGCCTTTCAAGGTATCAAGGACCTATTAACGTCAGACACCGTGCTCATCCAGTTTAGCAATACCCTGCCTCTGACGGTCACCTATGATGCCTCGCCTTTTGGGGTTGGCGCTATCCTGAGTCACCAACTCCCAGATGGCAGAGAGGCACCGGTCGCCTTTTACTCCAAGATGCTCTCCAAATCAGAACGCAATTACAGCCAACTTGATCGGGAAGCCCTCGCAATCATCGCCGGAGTCAAACAATTCCATGAGTACCTTTACGGTAGACCTTTTTCTACCATAACCGATCACAAGCCTCTTCTTGGAATCCTAGCAGGCAACAAAATAACCCTGAACATTCTGTCACCTTGAATGACGAGGTGGTCTGAATTCCTCGCTGCCTATTCCTACACACTGCTCCACCAACCCAGCAAAGCCATTCCACATGCTGACGTCCTGAGCCATTCCCCATTGCCCATCACAGAGTACGACACTGCTCCAACTATCTCCACATTTCAGCTTGAGACCTGCCCAGAGCTACCGTTGACTCAGCCGACATCGCGAGAGCCACAGCTAAAGACCCTTTGACAGTGCGCATATTGAACTAGGTAGGTAAAGGCTGGCCGGAGGAAAACAAAACTGAGACTTTTAAACCATTCCGTGCCAGGCAGACCAAACTGTCTATTGAAAAGGGGTGTATTTTATGGGGTGACAGGATGGTAATTCTGAGACATCTAAGAAGATGTCCTAGGCATGTTGCATGAGGGTCACCTGGGCATAGTCAAAATGAAAGCCCTGGCCCGGAGTTAAGTCTGATGGCCGGGGCTGGACAAAGACATTGAACGCTGGGTTGCAACATGCCATGACTGTCAAAAAGTGAGACCTACCCCCCCACAGGCACCAATAAGAGACTGGGAAACTCCCCGGGGTCCATGGTCTAGAGTACATATTGACTTCGCTGGGCCAACGAAGGGGAACACTTTTTTAATTGTGGTTGATGCATATTCGAACTGGTTGGAAGTCATCCTCATGGCTTCCACAACCACCGAAGCTGTTATGAAACAGCTCGACAAACTGTTTGCAACACATGGGCTACCTGATTTACTGGTTTTGGACAATGGGCCTCAATTTACAGCCTTGCAATTTGAACAATATCTGGATGCCCAGGGTATCCATCATGCCATAACTGCGCTGGTCCATCTGGCTGTGAATGGCAGGGCCGAACGCATGGTTCGGTATACTAAAGAGGGCCTAGAGAGAATGGACAAGGGGGACGTGCAGGACAAACTAAACCGATTACTAACCTTGCAACATATTATCCCTAGTAGCACAACAAATAAAAGCCCAGCTGAACTTTTAATGGGTAGGAAACTATGGTCCTACCTGGACAGGTTACACCCCATTTACACCTGGGACAACCCCCCCGACTCCTCCAGCAAATACTGTATCTTTGAAATCGGCGACCTAGTCTATGCCAAGAACCTTACCAGGGACCCTCTATGGCTTCCAGCCACCATCACACAAATCATAGGCTCCAGGTCCTACCGACTAATCTTAGATGATAGAAGGGAATGGAGGCAGCACATAGACCAGCTACGTTCCCGCAACCTCGAACGAAACCCCACCGCAGAACCAAAAATAATAAATTCCGACTATAAAACAACCAAGGGGGGTGGATGTACAAATAAATAAGAAAGGGAGATATGAACTTCCAATAACAAGACAACAAACTCTGCAAAACAACAATCTAACCAAACAAAAAGAGCACTTGCGGTTAGATGAACCCCAAGAAAGACGTACGGGAGCAGGAGAGCGAAGTGAGGCCTTCCTGGAAGGTGGCAGCCAGGCCTGCTCAATCAACCCGGTCAAACCAGGAGGGAGCAGCGGAGCCATCTCAACAGGCCCGAGAGACTCAGGCAGGAGCGGCATGGCTGACTCACCCTTCCAGGAGGTTCCATGGAGAAGACCGAGAAAAGCAACAATCCTGTCCGAACCACTAGAAGATCAAAACAAGACTGAGCCACGCAGGTCAACTAGGACTAGAAAAAGGCCCACCTACCTGCGTGACTACATCACCCACGTTGGACTGAACTAAAGGGGGAGGGGTGTTCTGTATGGAACTTGGTAGGTTCCAAGTCCCTCATTCTGATTGGCCGAAAAGGCCACTTACGGATTGCTTCACTGAGAACCAATCTGGGAATCCGCCAATCTGCGGGAAGAGTTAAACAAGTGTCATTGGCCACAAGCCGGCAGGCAAGCCGCTATATAAAGGGCTGCCGCGGTTTGGACTATGTTCCGTATCTTTTGCCTTGCGAGTTAAATAAAATAGTTGTTGTTTGGAAGCTGGTTTCACGCGCTTCTTTCCAGATGGAACACTTAGGAAACAAATTTAGGAATTACAAGATTTTATAATTTTGTAAGTATTATAAAAAAATTAATTACAAAATTTTCTTCCTAGGATTATGCAGATTGAGGGTGAAAAATCATTTCATGTTGTATATTATTGGTTTTGGTTGTCAGTTTTTGCAGAAATGTTTATAACTGTCGTAATCTGAAAATCACTTGACTTCATTGTGAATGAATATTTAAGAAAAAACTCAACTAAGCTAAACTATCAGGTATATTAAATTATATTTTGAATGGGAAGACAACTGCCAAGCTCATAACCAGGTAAAGTTGCAGTCTGGACAAAATCCCAGGGGCAAAAGGGCAGAATTTCATCCATTGCATCACCTGTTTAATCTCTGTCTGCTCTGTGCAGAGTACAATATATTGTGAATATTTGCCTATTCACACAATACCTGACAGCCATTAAATGTCTACTAGAAATAAAGGAACCAATAACATAGGCTTAGTGAGAATGCAGCCTGATTTAATAATTTGGTTAGATCAAAAATAAAATTTAAAAGGTCAATTTAATTCACCTGTATTATGGTTGCTAGAGCTGTTCCTGTTTTCCTATCTGTTCCTGGATCAATATGAATCATGGTGTGTCTAAATTCTTTGGCCCCCCATATGTAAGTTTCATAGGAGCTTGTATGACTTGCAAAATGAGAGTAGCAATATCTCACCAAGAAATTGAAAGAAAAGAGAAAGAAAGGGGGGAAAATGTCCATATGACAAATAACAATTCAGATCAATTTAGATTAACAGATACAATTTTAGCAGGAAAAGAGCCTGTCTCATTATAATGGAAAATAAAATTGTTTAAGTGACTTAATCAGCCTGCTATCAAAATGGCAGCTTCAGAGTTTCTTTTTTCCTTGTTACAATCCCTGATAGTTAAAATGGACTTGAGTTAGATAATCTTTCAAATAATCTGCCAAAAGTGGAAGATGATTTTGATAACAATAAAACAGTTGAGTTTTATATATATAGATCAGACTAAACATTCTGGATTTCTTCTCTCCACAACAATTAATAGTACTGAAATTCGTTTGTAGTATGTTTTGATTTGTAACTTTAATTCCTCATTTAAAACCATTGGTTGACTAAATAACACTGGTTAAGAGTTTTTCAAGAAATTATTGAACACACTGTTCACCTTTTGATGTTTGTAATGTGCTTTAATACATATACTTGAGTTTTCTGCTGGGGAACTTTCTGAACTAAAGAAATGTTCCCAGGAGCTTCTTTATCCAATAGAAACATTCATGCAGTACATATAATTTTGCATGTAAACTTCCCCCACCAAAGGGATTTATGGCACAGCTCTGTTTTTAGGGAGAATGACAAAATTTAGCTTTTGTGTCTTCTGAATTGTTTTTAGCATTTTTATTTTATTGTTTTTAAAATATTTTTTCAACTTAACAATGTTGAATAACAATAATTAACAATAATTTATTTTTTTAAAAAAAAATTAACAATATTTTTCTCATATTTAGTTTTCTGTTCCACTGATTAATGCCAAACTGTCTGTCTTTGACAGTAGAAATATGGAGTACACCTGTAATAAAAATAGTTTCGTGAACAGATTGTGTTTTTTCAGATTCTTTCATGGGCAACATTTCTAATATTTACTATAATATAAGTCCCAATTTTATATTACAGATTTTTTTTATAAACAGAAAACATTTATTCAATGGGTAGTCCTATCTTTGCCATTTTGTTTCATAAAATAGTATTCAATCAAAAATCAAAATGCCTTTATTGCTTCAATATAATCCAAACAAATGAAGCATTATTTCTAATATTGATAACCTGCCATATTTAATTTTTATAATTCCATAAGTTATTTGCTTGGCACATCACTATGGCTGAGCATGAAAACTACATTTTTCCATTTACCTCTTTTTCATCTCACTATGAACATGGATGATTCCTCTCATTTAGGTTCAGCCAAGTCACTGCTTATCTAACCCCACTGGGTTTCATTTAGCTGAATACAAAGTGAAGCACACTGAAAAATGTGTATTTTTTAATTGAAGCTTTTCTGTAATACTTGACTCTCCTTTGCATTCCAGCTATATTTTCACCATTTGGGGGAAACATGGAAAGGACTTAGATTGTTATTTTAGTGATGGAGGAAAATAAATCCAGCCAGCCTCCTTTCCTTTCCTCCTTTCCTGAAAAGGTAACAGCAATTTCTGGGGAGCACAAAGAAACACTAAAATTTTTCTCTGCCTGGATTGTCCACAAAAATGGCTTTCAGCTGTGAGCAACCTCACCCTCTCTCCTTCCTGGCAGCTGAGAGCCAAAAGCCCTCCTTCCCCTTATGTAAACCGAGGTAGTTAAGGTTATTACTTGGACAGCTGTTGAAAATCAAGCAAAGAATTGGGCCCCCCAAAATCATGCAATAGGAAATAATGAACCTTCCGATGTCAGCAGTTAGATGAAGTATCCCATAATATTGCCTCTAGTTAAAGCTGCAGCCCTAAACCCACTTTAAGAAGGACTTTTAGGCTTTAGCAGGACATGCTTAGGATCATTGAAGCTAATGTTTTGTGCTAAAACAAAATGACAAATGATAGCAGAAAGAAAGAGAAAGAGGAGGAAAAGGAGAAGTCCTCAAAGAGGAAGAATGGGAGAAAAAAAAATTACTCTCAAGAAACCTCCTGAACAACTTATGGTCAAGCACTGAAGACATTGATTAGCTGTAAACAACATGCACATTAGTACATTCCTGGAGTAAAAGACCAGGCATTCAGTGAAACCCTGCCTTAGCTTAATGAGCTGTGACCGATCCCTGGAGAATTGCTGCAGAGAAACTGGAGTGGCAGAAAATTGCTTTAATTGTAATTTGCTCCATGCTGGATGTATAAATTATATTTCATGTAAATCTTGTTTGGCAAATGCATTTCAAATGATAGTTTCACATCTTAATTTTTCAGTAGTCCAAACTTAACCAACAGCTAGAGGGTTCTGTGGTAGAAGGCCATTGCGTTCACTAACACAGGACAATGCTAATCCTATTCAAATATTCCTTAACAGAGAATGGAATGGAATGGAATGGAATGGAATGGAATGGAATGGAATGGAATAGAATAGAATAGAATAGAATAGAATAGAATAGAATAGAATAGA
>BLBF01000003.1:43440902-43492474 GCA_015471245.1 Laticauda colubrina | reverse complement strand
GAATAGAATAGAATAGAATAGAATAGAATAGAATAGAATAGAATAGAATAGAATAGAATAGGCCAAGTGTGATTTATTGGCCAAGTGTGATTGAACACACAAGGAATTTGTCTTGATGTAAATACTCTCAGTATATTAAAGTAACTGAAATTTTTGAAAAAGGATACTTTGAATTGTGAAATACAAATTTTCAAAATAAACTAAAATATTGCTGATGTCCTATGGTTCCTATTCCCCAGACAGCCTGCATATGGACTATTTATGAAATAAATATCTATTAATATATAAATATTCAATATCATGTGATATATATTTCATATTTAAATAGGGATTGGCGGTACAAGAATACCTCATAGAATGTAAGTATTGGAAGAAATCTTAAGAGATTAACAAGTCCAATGCCAGCCCTCTATGGCACTGCATTACTGCAAAATGTCTTAACTGATGGCCATTCAGCCCTTATTTAAGAAGCTCCAATGAAGGCAAGTCCCAAGGCAGTTTTTTTTTCTTATGTCCAGTCAAAATTGTATAATTTAAACCTATGTATTGTTTTTCTGTCTCCTGGAAAAACTTTAAACAATTCTGCCCCATAGTCTATTTAACAGCCTTTCATATGTTGAAATATTACATCTTCTTTAGGTTAAATATGCCCATTGCTTCCAACCATTCCTCATGAGCATTTCCTTTTGGGCTCTGCAGTATACATGACACACAGAGTTTCTGAAGTACCTATACACGATGTGAATGTCTGCAGAGAAGGGTCTTTTTCTGGGTTGCATATCACAGGAAGCCTTCATACAATAGGTACCAAAGCCGTTCTCTCTAGTACTTATTTCTGTGTGCAAAGATATTAATAGGGGAATTAAATAGAGGCCAAATGAGATATAGAAGACAGTACTCGTTCACACAATCCTACACTTCAGAGGTGGTATTCAGCAGGTTCTGACCAGTTCTGGAGAACCAGTAGCAAAAATTTTAAGTAATTTGGAGAACTGGCAAATTCCACCGCTGACTGGCCCCACCTCCATCTATTCACTGCGTCCTGAGTCCCAGCTAATCAGCTGAGTCTTCTTTTGTTGCCCTGCAAAGGAGAACGGAGTTGGAAAGCAGGTTAGTGGGGCGGGGAAATGGGATTTTGCAGTAACTTTCCCCCAGGAGTGGGGAGGGAATGGAGATTTTGCAGTATCCTGCCATGGCCACCAACTCATGCCTACCAAGCCACACCCACAGAACCGGTAGTAAAAAAATTTGAATCCCACCACTGCTACACTTGGGTTATAAATTTAAGCACATTCTTCTTAATGACCTCTGAAAAGGGCTGCACTCTAAATACTAAATTAAAGAATATCCAACGAAGTGGAAAATTAATGTGATAAAATTAATTGAAAAGATTTGGATTTAAACACTCCCAACTTAGATGAGAAGCCACTGTAGAAAAATAAACGCACCACTGTTTTTAATCTTATTTCACAGGAACATTATGAGACTCACACTATGTTGGGTGGGGTATTGAAGGAATGGTAATATGCAGGCCTAAGCTCCCTGGAGGATGGCTGCAATTAAAACTATATAGTAACAAATAATTTCTGTCGTTTCAGCTGCTGTTCTTTTTTTCAGAATTTATTCCCAAATGTAGCAATCAGACTTCTAATTTATAATGGTAATTTATAATCTTCAAATCCTTCAAACCTATATGGGTAGCAAATTAACTGAAAAGATGTAGCTAGGACTTGGATAGGAGCCTATGCAATTAAATCTGTCATTTAATTTCAGGCAAGGTACAACAATAAAACGTCTTGTGGAGAGAATGTTCAATGAAAAAAACTAAAACAATTACTAATTAATTGAACTTTTTTTTAATGACAAATTGTAGCAAACCAATAAAAGTTACAGAGCAAAGATATAGATGTAAAATATGATATATGAAACTCAAGTAAAGCCAACCTTTATTTAATGTTTGCTTTTGTTACATGATTTTCTTGTGATCCAGTATATCAAAGTTACATAAAACAGCATTCATGATGGAAAACTAATGTTTCTCCCTGCAAATACACTGTATTTTCCACAAGAGAATAAACTGTACAAGCCATAGAAGTCTTTAAATGTTCTTAGGTTTAAGGTTGCAAATTAAGGTATTTCATTTTTGGCATCTCTCCCAAGCACCTGAGATCCATATAATTTTCATTCTGGGCCATGCATTAAATGTGGAAAATTGGTTGGCTGTGGCAATTTTATATGGGTCATTAAAGTGGCCAACTAAGCCCCCTTTGCTGGACCAAGAAGAGTGGGAAACAGGTGTGATTAATGGCTTGTTAATGTTGAAGATGGATAGACCTTATATCTTACCTTTCTGCCAAAATGGTGCTCAAGAGGATAAACAAAAAGCACAATAACTATGCAGTCAGTTTAACAATGCTAATTAATTATTAGCTAATAAGTATGCTAACTAATTACAATATATACTAGTTAACTAAAAGTGAGTTTAAACACATCGTGGCCTTTCAAAATATCAAATGGGATGGGGTTAACCTTATGGGGGGAGTGATGTTTCATAAGGCAACCATATCTCTTAGTACCCAGCCAGTTGTAGACCCCTAGTTGATGGCACATGCAGCATGATTTTTTTTCTGCAAGTTCTAAAGGCCTGGGCTGATTATTATTTATTCATGCCACAAGCTTCATTATTAAAATTTTATGTTTAGGTATAAGTACAGAAGTAACAAAATAGACTTTAAAATATGTGAAATCCTAATTTAGGCAGTGCCTACCCAAAAGCATGCAAATCAATTGTATTCTTTCTGAGATCCTAAGGTTCTCAAGAGTACATTGAACAGGGCACAGAGGGCACATGTACAGTACAGGTGAGTGATAGTCTGCAGATCTGCACATTCTCTTGCTCTTCCTGAACCCATGCACAGCCTATTTAATAATGTCCAAACTTTCCAGTTTTATTCGTGGGCAAGTGCCAGCTTCTCTGCATGTTCCATCCCAATTTTTTGGGGTGGGAGTAGCTTTCCATAAGTCCACACTACTTTTAAATTTATCAAAGACTTACTTTGAGCTATGGAAACTTTCTTGAATTTTAATCTCTGAGGAACTAATCTGAGGCTGTGGAGATGATGCTGTTAGGAAGTTAATGATTTAAGCCTCTCTTTGTATGTTGCTGCTTCTGTACGAATGGGGCAGAGGGAGTGGAGGGGGGCGATATTGGTTTAATGGTGGACTTGTCTAGGGAAGTATATTTCAGGCACCCAGTGATTATTCTACTGGTTTAATTTAAGGCAGGAGTGGGGAACTATGACACTTTTATGACCTGTGGACTTCAGCTCAGGAATTCTGGGAGCTGAAGTCCACAAGTCATAGTTCCCCATCTCTTATTTTGGCAGCATCTACTAGCGCAGAGTGTGGCCATTTGTAAGTGGGGAGAGACTGCTCCCAAAGACCCTAGTCCCATGAAAGAGTTGCTCCCCCAAAATTAGCCCATCTATTGCAAAGGTGTTTTTTCAAGGTTGAAGAAGCTTCTTGGATGAGAAGTGAAACATCTTCAAAGAAAAAACAGAGAGTCCAGTTGCCTCTTGAAAAAGCACCGTTGGGACAACCATGACCTGGATGACTGAGAATCTCCATAGACATTAGCCCATCTAGATAAAGATGTTGTCCAATGCTTTTCATATGGCATATTTATTGCTTCCATACATAAGAAACTTAATAGTAGAATCATCCAGAAGTGAAATTAATTGTGGCAAGTGTGTCCTTTAAAATGTGCTGATTGCCCTGTGTAAAATGTGCCAGTGATAAAGTGAAAGCTTTTACTTCTGAACTGTCCAATAATTAATTATATTGATTCGCTTATCAGGCTGACCTATAATTAAAGATGGCCAATGAACTCATTTATATCTTGGTTTATTCTAAAATGAAAGGTAAGGGTAAATGATTCACAGCTGTGCTTTATTAATGCTATCATTTGTGGATAAGGACAAAGGATATAGACTACAATATAATATTTTTATTGACCATGTGTGATTGGACACACAAGGAATTTGTGAAATATGAAATATGAGAATACATATTTTATTGAAAAAATAGTATTGGTAAATAACTAAGTTATTTAGTTAATATATTAATATTTAGTAGATTACATTGCTTAGGGGTTTTTCCTTTGTCTTTTTACATGTTCCTTTCTCTTTCAGGTAAGGAAAGCTCCTGTGCTAATAGCAGATGTAAATCTGCAGAGGTTTGCTTATAAACCAGAGTAAATAAAGCATCCTGTTAGCCTAATTTTTTTTCTCGGAATCTAGTTAAATTCAAGTAGAAGATCAGTAAGCAAAACAGGAACCTATTCAGACAAAAAAATATATATTGTGATGGGAGTTATAATGACAATTCATGTTGTGGTTTCTACTTTGAAAAGTAGCTTGGTGAAAGTTTAAATACTGGGAAGTTGGCATCTTCCCTCCAAAGACTTAATTCTGAAAAATGGTTAAAAAAATCATTGTACAATGTGCTGCCCAAAGTAAGACTGGGAATTCTGATGCATGTTCTTTTCTATATCACAAATAATGTTCAAGAAATGCAATATACTTGTGATAAATAAGAAGTGTTACATCTTTTCTGGAATTCAATGTTTGTACACAAGTGTTTGTGGGTACAGACACAGATACACATAGATGCATATTTGATAGAAGGAGAAAACAGTTTTCATTGCCCTTTTTTTCATAGGGATCTTCTAATGTCTTGAATTCAGTTTCTCTAGGACTTTGCCCTGATGCCGCATTAGGTCATCTTTCTCTTTTCTGCAGCTCAGTCTATTCTACTTCTATTATGGACATGGTTGTTTGATTGTGTATATGTTAAAGAAGACCATTTAGCCGTAAATCTCTCAGATTGATTTTTTTTCTATTTAGAACGTATTTCAGCACATTCTTTTCTGAAATAAGCACTGGGGACAATTTATGTATTAGGGTTGGATATAAATCTGATGGTACTATTTCCTTCTCTTTTTGAGATTAAACATTTTGCTTACAAAATGTTGTAAGTGCAGTTGTGCATAAGTGAGCAATTAGGCTGAATCAAACCCAACATAACCTTCGAGAGCAAATATATATGGATTACTATAAAAGGATATGAAAAGGAAGTGTATCTCTTAGGGCAGGCCAGAGTTCCCTAACTTTTCCAGCTTTGCAGACTGGTGGGGAGAGAGGAGATTGCAAGCGACAATCAAGTGCATGCATGTGCTCAGCTCCATTTGCACAAGTGGCAACCACCTGCACCTGCTACTCACACAGATGCAATGTGAGCACATGTGCTTACCTACTGCTTGCACAAATGGATCTGTGTGCCTGTGTGTTTGCCTGCCACTTCCACAGCCCAGTTCTGTGGTCAGCTTAAGATCCAGTAGTGATCTGTGGCCTGGTGGTTGGGGACTCTTGTGGTAGACAAACAAGTTTGCATTATTGTTGCTGCTATGGTGTTGGTCACTCTGAGGTAAAAAGATATGTTTCTTCTCTTCCTAGAGGCCCTATGAAACTCAGAATAACTATTATGGCCAAAACATAAGACATGATTTTGAGAAATAAGAAATAGGTCTATATATTGTATATATGCCACCATTTATGTATGTACTAGGTAGATTCAATTCTTTAGTTCAATATGATGGATGTTTCTACTGAGCCTCATTGCTTTTTAAAACCAGAATAGATGAAGAAGTTTTCATGCCCATCTGGCTGCTGTTGGGCAAAATTTTCAGCTCTCTTAAAGCACTTCTTGATTTGACATTGGTTGGTTAGCTCGCTGATTCCTTGTAACAGCTGCAATAAGTAATGAAAAACAGACCCATAGGCCAGCAAAAGCATTTCAGATTTTAATTGGCTGCAGGAAATATTATATTAGTCTGTAACATGGGATAGGATGCTACCTCAGTGGCAGTACCAAAATTGTTGTTGGGCAATGCTCTGCACATGGAAGAGCAGTCAAGTGTTATGTTAGTCAAGTGAATAAGCCTGCTGATCAGAAAAACCAATTCTCCTCATTTCAAAATTAATAAGGCGGGTATCTAATTTATCTCTGTATCAGGTTACCTCTTTCTTGCCATTCTCATAATCTTTTCTTGTGTTTGAATTTAAACCTAGTCAGTGATGAGAGGACATGGATGGGACTCTGAAGAAGTCTAACATATCCCTAGACATTAGTTTCAGCAGCACAGACGTAGGAAAAACAATATTAGTTTCCCCCTAATTTTCTTCTGTTGTGTTCGCAAAAGAATGAGACCTGGAGACCAGCGTAACTTCAGCTCTTTATTTAGTGCAAAAAGTCTGTCTTAACCAGGAGACGCAACAGCTCTTTTTATAGAGAAGCTGCTTGCGAGTAGTGGCCAATGACGGCTACTTGTTTTTCCCGCCGCTTGAACTGGCCAATCATAGGCTAGCTATTATTGGCCAATCAGCATCGAGAAAAGGAAACAATCAACTTGAGTATTCTTGTCCAATAGGAATAGCCTATTTGGAGTATGTGAATATGGAACATCTTCTTTTATGCTTATTAAAAAAAAACTGGTCTTTCCCACTCAGAGTAATGGACTGGGAACAATATAGGGGTTTGGTGTATATATGAATGGGATGGGGAATTCCCAGGCTGAAAAACAGCTAAAAAGACTTAGGATTGGGGTCAGTGTTGGATTCCTATCTTTAAGGGTAGAATCCAGTCTCAGAAGTCATAGGGTGTTGCTGGGATAATGTGGTTCAATAGGGGTCTGTGGGGGTCTTAAGGATATGCAAGAGGTGGTACATGGGCCAGGGAAGGGAGAGAGGATATGGTGCAACTGATAATGATACCTGACCATCGCAGATAAATGCAAGAGGTGCCATACAAGTTAGGAAGGCTGTATAGGGGGCAATGAGAGTTGGGAAGGATGACTGGGATGGTCCACAAGAGGTGGTGTGATCAAGAATGGTATGTAGGGTATACAAGAAGTGCCATGTGGGGCAGGAAAGGACATTGGGAGGACAGGAAGAGACTATCTCCTTCAAGTTAAAAGTCCAGAGCAGAACTGGTTATTGCTGTTGGAAATCTATTGCCTAATTTAGCAATCACTCCTGAATTTATGCATATTTGAAGTTCTTAGACTGAAGTGACTAAGACTAAATGTCTTAGCCTTCTTTACTGGGGGATATAGTCCATTGTTGACTCATAGCCATTTTGTTAAAATCAAGATGGTTTGGCTCACCAGTTCTTTTCATTTTTTTTCAAGATGGGTTTAGGACACTTGATTTTTTAAAATTTTTTCATTAAGATTGCATGGAAAAAGTAAAATAAAATAATCAACACAGGTAAGAAGATTGTCTCTGGTGGTAGCTTTCTTGGTTTCCTGCGAAATTAGAATTAGAAGGCTCTAACCAAAAGTTAAAAGCACAAGGAATAGAGATAGATTGGTAGCCATATATATAAATCCAGACAAAGTATTAAAAAGATGTAGAGCAATATGGTTTTTATAAAGACCAACAGGAATTAGACAAATATTACAAGGGATGGAGGAAAAATGATTACCAAAATATATAACTACATTTGGGATATAAATTATAAACTAACAATGTCAGGAGCTTACAAAGAAAACTTGAATAAAATGTTCTATCACTGGCATTTACGCCCTGGCAGGATTGGCTAAAATGTTCCCTACTAGATCTATGAAATGCTGGAGATGTGACCATAAATAAGGAGCCTACTTTCATATATAGTGGACCTGCCCCAAAGCTAAGAAATATTGGTGCAAAATTAAGAATTGGCTAGAAGAAATTATGAAACAAATAATCAAGATGAAACCAGAGATATTTTTATTGTGTACATTAAGATATAATATATGTAAAAATATCCAAGACATAATACTCATGGCCAGAATTACCTTTGCCCAGAATTGGAAAAAAGATGATACTCTTTCTGATATAATGATAATAAAAAATTTTTAGAATGTGCAGAGATGGATAGGTTATTGATGGAATTAAATGACAGAGAATAAATGAGTACTATGAGATTTGGAATTTATGGTACAATTGGTTGGAAAGTAGACTCAAAGCTGATAGATGAAGAGTATGTAGGAGCTATATAGTAAGTTGAGATAAATACTGTTTGTAGGCCTGTAAATATTTGATTTATGTTGAATGTAAAAACAAATATGTAATATATAGTAACTATCTACATAATTAGATAGTATATCAATGTGAGTGAAGACCAATATTGAAACACTGTAATGAGTGGAGATGTGTTTTTATGATGAAAATATGATTAATAAAATTTATTTTTAAAATTAAAAAAAAAAAGAATCAGAAGGCTCTGGTTGAATACTCTTGAATATTTTCCCAAATAAATGATTGTCAGGGATAAGTAACAACAACAAAAAAGTCATTTTTAATGAACTGAGGTACTTATAACCTGAATTTTCCTTGGACTGAAAATTGAATTTATGCTTCCAACTATTTTCTCATGTAATTGGGAGTGGAGGAATGTTAAGCTTTGACTTTATGAACCTGTAACGAACAGTGTTGGATAGCTCTTTTGGTTGTAATAATTTATCATTATTGTGGGAAATCTGTATTACTGCATTTGAGAGATAAAAGCTTACCTCATATTTTTGCATATGCAGGAGACTTTTGTGGCAGTACAGTAATTAAATGCAAGCTAAGGATCAGAGCAAAATACTACATTTTCTGTTGTGTGATTTCATGCTGAACTTCTGAAATGATACTGAATCATTTACATTCACTTATAATTCTAGAAAATGCCAAATTTGTGTGTTTGTGTGTGTGTGTGTGTGTGTGTGTGTGTGTGTGTGTAACCGAAATCTGTAAGTGTGTGAAATTATTGCTGATTCAGCTCAAAAGAAAATTTGCAATTCTTTGATATTTTTGTCTGGTGCTATAACCTGCTTAATACAAAGTTTATATAAAGTGTTTCCTGTAAATGAAGTTCTGTTACAATAATACGCAATTATATCTTCAGGTTCGCATTTTCACCTACCTGATAGGAAGAGAAGCTGCCTTTGCAGATAATCTCAAATGGATGGCTTGTGCCAACAAAGGTGGGTATCAATTCTACGCAAAATATGCTTATTCCCTCCCTTCTGATTGGTTCTTCTTGGACCTGGCAAAATGATTCTGATTGGTTCTTCTTTAATGACCTGGCAAAATGCATCTGAGTTCTTGTTATGGTTTAATAGATTGACACATGAAAATAGGTAGCCCTCTGGCAATTGGAAAAGGAATTGCTTTGTAAAATACAATGTCACATGATTGCAACACTTAGTGATAGTCGTCCCACTTGCCATGGTTATGTAAGAAATATGGTGGGTTGTTAAGCAAGAACCTTGTGTAACTACGATTTTCTGTTGGCTTTCCAATTAAATTTGCTCATGGAATAGTGTCAAAAATTGCTATCATATAACTGTGACTTGCTGCAATGTCACAATCAGGAATTAAGCACAAGTATCTAGGCTGCATTTACATAGCTGTATGTAATTTTCCTGGGCAACTAACTTTGGAACCAGGTTTTTCATCCCAGTCCAATTAACTCTGTAGTCACAATATTATGCAGAATCTATATTATCACTGTTTCTTTCTGGATAGGAAAAACGAAATCATTACAAGCATTTCAGTAAAGTTCAACTGTTTGTATCAAAACAATACATTTTGTGTCCAGGGGAAATGGAGTTATTCTATCAATATCATTCAGTTGTCATTACTCCCACTAACTTTCCAGATTTAATGAAAAATTCTGGATTTTAGCTTGCAAAGTATTATGCCACTTTGATCCTGCTGCCTAAAAATGTAGCCTAGTATGAACTCTTTGCAAGATTGCCATTTTATGTATGTTTGCCTGGGAGTAAATCACTCTGCCAGTAAAATTAACCAATATTTCTCAGCCTCAGAAGCTTTAAGTTTCAAATCCCAAGAATTCTGCAAGCAGCATTGTACTTGGGAGTTGAAGTCCATACATTTTAAAATTGCTGAGGTTGAGAAACACTAAAATAAATATCCATATGATTATGTGCTGGAGAGGTAATGCTGATCTAGATATTGGGAAGCAGAATTGGTATAAAAGAGAAAAAAAGCAGGAATATATTTTGTTATGTGCCAATTCCACAGAGTATCTTGCCAAATAAAATCTTCCCTAAGCAACTAAAGATAGTTGACAAAACCTTTCCTCCTAGGTGGTTGAGTGGATAAAATTTCTAAGTGTTTAGAACATAATTTATATCCTGATGTTAGTTGATAATTTTGTTTGTCTTTTGCCTATATTAAATAATGTAAATATTCATTTTTGGCATCTTTCTTGTTTAAAATTGAATAATGTACCATTGCCAAATGCAAACATCCCCTGTAATATTTGTGACCACAAGAAAATAACAGACTGAGTATCAACTCACTCTTAAATCTAAAATGAAAATCACGGTCTCTGCGTCCCAGTAAGGTATTGTTTGTGCTTCTGAACTGCAGGGAAGGAGGGATAACTAATATAAGATAATTAAATGAAATTTTGGAAAAAAGGAAGTTTTTGATTTACATAGAGAAACAAAATAAATCCTATCAAGGAAAATAGAGATTTTGCATTTTAAGAGAGAAAACAAGGGCCAAATTTGGTGTGACATGAGAGATGATATTTTTTTCTTGGTCTCTCTCTCTCTTTTAGATCTAGACACACATGCATTATATGATGTAGTTAACTCCACAAATTGGAATGCCTGGATATTTACTAAAGAGATAGTAGGTGGAAATTGTCTTGCTTAACATCATCAGGTTTTACTGCAGCTTTGGGGTTTCTAGTTGATTTTAAAATAATTGGAAATACTTGACCATGATGCATCTTTGTTTGGTCTAGTTCATCCTTTTGCTTCTAAAGATTGTGGAGCCATAACAGATCCCACTGTTGCATAGCACTCATCAGGCAACACTAAAGCAGATGTATCTCTTGATAAATAATGACATAACTATGATTCCAAAACACATAATATGGTGCCATGATGTAAAAATAATAAAAATGCTCTGCTTATTCTGCAATTCCATTACATGCGTACTGAGGTTTTCTCACTTACGCATATGTGCACGCCACATGACATTTAATGACTCATTGGAAGTGTGTGCATTTAGTTATGCATTACTGCATTAACCAGCCTTGGTGTCCATCTGATGGAAATTATCCTTAAATATTTGCCTTAATCAACTAATACTGAACACTAGGATTTAGACTTAGTCACTGTACAAGAATCCTTTGAAGAAAGTTTTTCAAAGGCAGTTTAGTTACTTCCAAAGCATGTTCAATTTTCAGACAGTGCATTACCCACGCTTGATAAAGATCTAAGGACATCTGTTCATGAAAAGGCACTTCCTTTCATAATGGTTGATTTCAAGAGTCTTGCCCAATCACTTGTCATTATATTATTGGCCAAAAAGATCATATATTGTTCTATAATTTTGTGCTGTTGGAAAGCAGTTTGTCTTTGTGTTCTTATTTTTTATTGTCTCACTGTAAAAGTCCCATATAAGACTTTGAAAATTACAATTGATAATAATGGGAAGAAATTGGAAATATATCAGAAGGTTACTAACCTACTTTCTTAGTATTCACTTTTTGTGATGACCCAGCAAAATCCTTTAGCTTGGGATTTTGAACACGATGCCTTCTGGGACTTCTTCTTCTTCAACCATATCTTTTGAGTACTCCCAGATAAATTTTTCTACCTGGGAGTCAGTACCATCTATAATAAGTTCAACTATCATCATGACCTCACAAACTCACTGCATACTCCATCCCAAAATTTGATACCAGTATATAAATTGAAGTATTTGTTTGATGAAGTCATGCACATTTTGTTAGTTGCATGCCTGTTCCCAATATCTATATGGTGCTTATCTTGTATTTGCTAGAGTAAGTAGCATTTGTGATTTAGGAGCTATCCATTGTAGTGTGGTAACTACTAAGTGGAGGAGCCATGTGAAGTGGACCAGAGTGAAATGAAACTTCTCCTTGTCCAATTTGGCTAAATCTTTTGGTGTGGCCTCCTAAAAGGTGCTTGAAGAATTGATTTTTTTAAGGTGATCAAACTAAGTTGGAATATGACAAAATTACCAAAAACATTGAATTAGGAATTATATTAACTGTATTTAAATACTGTAATTTAAATTAAATTAAAAAAAATTACACTTCAAAGACATAGCATGTGTAGCTCTGAAAAAAAAGTACCCACCTCATCTAATTAAATTTTTCTCTTCTACTTTTTTATTTTAAGAAAAAATGATTTTTTTAAAAAATATTTGCAAAATTTAATCTTTTTCCTTGGTTATCTAAGGAGAATTTGTTCCTGTTTCTATATCCATGTGAATATGAATTATTTCTTTTGTCACTTTTAAAACAAAAGTACATGCTTCTAATAGTGTGTGTGTGTGTGTAAATAAATCAGCATCTTCTAAAATTGCTTTATTAACCCATAGGAAACATTGCCTGAAGAAGAAGCTGGCATAATTCATGGGATATTAGTCTTTGGATTCTATACAATGTCTTTTCTAGCATATATTTTTTTTTACTCATGGAATTATATTTTTAATTATAATTAATTAATTACAATATTCCTAACTGTTGGGTAAGTGAAGGATAATAGTTGCAAAAAACAACAGGGCCTGGCAGCATTGTAATGCTGAATCTGAGAAGGAGTGGAATACATTTTTAATTCCTGTACAGATGGATAAGTCAAACAGTGTAGCTATCACAGAGGTCATTGACCCCAAAATCAATTTTCCTTGTGGTGATTTTCCCCTCGGAAGCACCTAGCAGAGATGAAAGATTTGTACAAGATTTCCAAGTGAGTGGATTTTAGGGTACAAAATCTTTTCTCCAGAACTGGATCACTAGAAATTTACACCAATGCTGTATGAGACCTCTATCTCCCATCTTGGTTCCAACTTTCTTATAAAAAATAGGGCATATCTTGAGGGAGTGTGAACCTAATGAGGTGGAGCGACAACTCATTTGAAATACATTAAAACAGTCAAGATCCCAACACTGCTGTGGAATAGCTAATGAGCTTACAGTGATTTCCCCAATAGCCTGGAGGACAATGAGCCTGAAGGGAGAAAAAATTGCAAATATTACCAGGACCGTCCAATATTCAATAAAGTTTTGCAGAAGTTCAGCATACCAGGTTTGAAGGGAATAGATTAGCAGTCAAATACAACTGAAAAATTGCCAGCTGTAAAAACAACGGCAGACTATAATGTTTTAGCTTGGCACAAACAAAATAACCATTATTAAGTCGATCATAATAAAAAAGTGTATCTCATAACAGTCTTTTGACAGACCTGTTTTATTTGAAATTAGTTTGTCTAATTATCAATGATATATCAAGTATTTTTGATAATTCAGGAGAAAGGAGTTCAGAAAAGATGCATCAGATCACCAGTATGGTGTCTGGAAATGAACTAATCTTAACAAGTGGTCTTTTGAGGTATTATTGAACACACTATCAGCCCAAATAGTAGCAGCACAGTTATTGTGCTGGAAGTGTCCCACCCTGACCACTAAAACATATAGTGTATAGGGCAACCTCTGAGTTAAGTTTGGGAAGTATGGCAGGAACAAAACTCAATAGCCAAATTTGTCTCTGGAAGAGCCCAGAGAAGCTTCATAGTACTTAGATGCATTGCCATTGCTAGCCAAAAAAAATGTGCATGAAATAGAAAATGTTCTGTATAACTTGGAAGAGTCCAAGTTGAACATTCTGATTGGCCAGAAAGGAACCAATCCAGGGAGCCGCTTAAAGGCGGCAAAGTTAAAAAAATGTCATTGGCTATAAGCCGGCAGGCAAGCCTGTATAAAAAGGGCTGCCATGGCTTTAGCCAGTCGTTCCGTTACTGTTGCTTGTTTGAAATAAAGACTTGTTTACTGGAACATGGTCTACCACAAGTTTTTCCGGACGGAACACTGGTGACGAGGATGGGATTGTCCTGAAGCGGAGACTGAGCATGCGGCAAGAAAACCACACTAGAAGTGATGGCTGGTAATAATGTGCCGCCCGCACCTTTCAACCCCAACAAAGAAGATTGGGAATCATACATCGATTGTTTCTTGATGTTTTTAGAGAGCAACGAAATGGAGGAAATTTTGGATCAGCGGAAGAGGGCTGTCTTCCTATCTCATTGTGGGCCAACCGTGTTCAAGATGGCCAAGGCATTGGCGAAGCCCAGAGACGTGGAACAGATGACCTGGTCTGAACTTAACCGAATGCTAAAGGCTCACTACGCGCCTGTGGTGTCAAATCTCATTAAAAGACACGAGTTCTACAAAAGAGACCAAAGGGAAGATGAGACAATCGCTGATTTCATAGCGGCCCTCCGACATCTGGGTGGAGCTTGTGAATTCCAGAATATGGATGAAGCCATGCGAGATCGTGTCATCTTAGGCCTAAAAGACTCTAACTTACAAAGTAAATCATTGAATAAGCCTAATATAACTGTGGCTGAAGCGATGGCGGAAGCCACCGCTGCAGAAGCGAAAAAATCAGTGGCGACAATGAAGCTGATGAATGCCAAAACTGACGCAATGACCATACCCAGGGGAAAGAAGCAAGCTCCCTCTACCTCACACCACAAAGAACTCAGCACATCATCAGAAACAGAAGAAGATGATGATGAGGTCTACCGCCTATACGTGAACAAAAAAAGGTGTGAAAAAAGAAATTGGTGAAAATGCACTGACTGCGAAGGGAACCACCCCCGAGCCGAGTGCAGGTTCCTTGACGCCATCTGTAGGGCTTGCAAGAAAAGGGGACACATCGAGAGAGTTTTCAGAAATTGTAAAAACAACAGTCCTGGCAGGCACAGTAATTCCACACTAAGAACTAAATCGAGGCAAGCCGACAGAAAATGGGAGCGCAGCGAAGGAACCAGCAACCGAGAAAAAACCCACCAGACTGTCACTATCGGAAGCGCCCAGATGGAAAGTGGGAGAAAGGTCAAAATTATAGTGAAAATTGAAGGAAGCCCTTGCGAAATGGAGGTCGACTCAGGATCCTTCCTGTCAATGGTGTCTTGGAACAAAATCAGACGGCTAGTTCCAAACATAAGACTAAAAGAACTTCAGAAACAAAAATTAATTCTAAAGGACTACCAAGGAAACAGGATCCCTGTGGTAGGTCTGGGACACTTCAGTCACTTACAAACAGTACACCAAAGTCCTGCCGCTAACCATAGTCGACCGAGACTGTCCCAGTCTCCTGGGCATCGAATGGTTCGCACCATTGGGCATCGGAATGACCGGAGTGAGCCGAATAGCCGCAACCGATTGGGAAGAGAACCTGATACACGAGTTCCAGGACGTCTTCGATGGCACTCTAGGCAGGTACCGGGGGACCCCAATTTCCTTTAGTTTAGATCCCTAGATAGCACCAAGAAGGCTAAAGGCCAGACGAGTACCCATTGCGTTAAAAGCCAAAATAGATGAACAATTAAACAAATTAATTGCTCAAGAGGTCATAGAACCGATTGACCATGCTAGGTGGGAAACACCAATAGTAGCACCAGTAAAACCTGACGGGTCTGTGCATCTGCGGAGACTACAAAGCTACCCTGAACCATGCGTTGCAGCAAAGCGCATACCCGGTACAAGTCGTACAGCACTTACTGCACTCACTTGGGAGAGGAAAATTTTTTGCCAAGCTCGATTTAGCCCAAGCATATCAACAACTTCCAGTAGACCCAATAACGGCCGAGGCACAGACAATAGTAACTCACAGAGGGGCATTCAAATGTAACAGACTTCAATTTGGAGTAAGCGTCGCCCCAGGCGTTTTCCAAAACCTCATGGAATGCCTACTAAATGGAATTAAAAGGGTCGTTCCATACTTTGATGACATCCTAATTTCAGCAAAAAACATGACCCAATTAGAAGCAAGACTAAGAGAAGTGCGAACAAATTTTAGAGAGTCCGGCCTGAAAGTTAAAAAGGAAAAATGCTGTCTAGTTACTGACCACGTCGAATTTTTAGGGTTTTTAATTGACGGAGAGGGTATACACCCTACAGAAAAAAAAGTCAAAGCAATTAAAGATGCACCCAGACCTAGAAACAAAACAGACTTACAAGCATTTTTGGGTCTAATAAACTTTTATAACGTATTCCTCCCCCACAAAGCAACGATAGCAGAACCATTGCATCGTTTACTGGATAAAAAAACTAACTGGACTTGGGGTCACAAGGAACAAAAAGCTTTCCAAAGCAAAAAAGACTTATTAATATCAGACACTGTTCTTATTCAGTTTAGTAACACACTCCCATTGATGGTCACCTGTGACGCCTCACCGTTCGGAGTCGGTGCCATCCTGAGCCACCACTTGCCCGATGGGAGAGAGGCACCCGTCAACTTTTACTCAAAAACGCTCTCCAAAGCGGAACGCAACTATAGCCAACTAGACAGAGAGGCCCTGGCAATCATCGCCGGAGTTAAACGTTTTCACAAATACCTCTATGGGAGGACATTTTCCATTGTAACTGACCATAAACCGTTACTAAGAATTTTGGCGGGAAACAAACCCACACCGAACATTTTATCCCCCCAAATGACTAGATGGTCTGAATTCCTAGCAGCATACTTATATACATTGCTGCATCGACCCGGAAAACAAATCACTCATGCAGACGCATTAAGTCAAGCACCATTGCCACCAACAGAAGACGACCCAGAATCTGACTACCACCGCACTACAAATAGAGGCCTGCCCTGAATTGCCATTGTCTACCAATGACATCGCCAGAGCTACTGCAAAAGACCCAGTGACTGCCCGCATTTTGAATTGGGTAGGTAAAGGCTGGCCGGAAAACCAAAAAACTGAAAATTTTAAACCTTTTCGGACCAGACAGACTGAACTGTCAATTCAAAAGGGGTGTTTGTTATGGGGTGATTGGATGGTAATTCCTTCCAGATTGCAGAAAGAAGTGTTGGGTATGCTCCATGAAGGCCACCCAGGCATAGTAAAAATGAGAAGCCTGGCTAGGAGCTATGTCTGGTGGCCTAGTTTAGACAAGGATATTGAATACTGGGTAGCTACATGTAATAAGTGCCAGAGAACTAGAACCTCTCCACCGCAAGCACCCATACGAGACTGGGAGACCCCATGAGGCCCCTGGTCTCGAATCCATATTGATTTTGCAGGACCTACTAGGGGGCATATGTTTTTGATTGTCGTAGATGCATACTCAATTTGGTTGGAAGTTATAGTAATGTCATCCATGACAACCGACGCTGTTATCAAGCAGTTAAACAAATTATTTGCAACTCATGGGTTCCCTGATGTACTAGTGTCCAACAATGGACCACAACTAACCGCTATACAATTTGAACAATATTTAGCTTCCTACCGCTCCAGCCCACCCAGCGGCAAATGGTAGGGCCAAGAGAATGGTCAGATTTACGAAAGAAGGCCTAGAAAAAATGGACCATGGGGATGTCCAAGACAAGCTAAACCATTTACTCACACTGCAACATATCACTCCCAGTAGTATAACGAACAAGAGCCCAGCAGAATTATTAATGGGGAGGAAACTCAGATCCCATTTAGATAGATTGCACCCAAATTACACCTGTGAAACCCCCCCCTGATTCATCCAGCCGATACCGCACATTTGAAATCGGCAACCTAGTCTATGCAAAAAATTTCACCGGGGACCCTCTCTGGCTTCCAGCCACAATCACACAAATAACAGGCCCCCGTCTAACCGTCTAACCCTGGACGATGGAAGAGAGTGGAAGCGGCACATAGACCGGCTTCGTTCCCGAAACATCGAGCGAAATACAACCGCGCGACCTCAAACAATAAAAATCAATGAAAACACAACTAAGGAGGGGGTGGAAATACAAAGAAATAAAAAAGATGGTGAAAATGAACTATTAAAAATAAATCCAGAACATCTAACCAATCAAAAAGAGCAAAAAGAACACTTATGGTTAGATGAGACCAGCAGAAATAATCCAAGTGAAGAGGAATCCGTCCTGGAAGGGGCCAGCCAAGCCAGCTCGACCTGCCCGGGAAAACCAGGAGGAAGTGGCAAAACCACCGGCCTGAGCAACTCAAGTGGTAGCAACAATGCTGACTCACCCTTCCAGGCAGTTCCATGGAGAAGAGCCAGAGAGACAGCGATCCCGACCGAACCGCTCGAAGTCTCCAGCAAAAATGAACCGCGCAGGTCAAATAGAGCTAGAAGAAGCCCCACCTACCTGTGCGACTATGTCACTCACGTCGGACTAAACTAAAGGAGGAGGGGTGTTCTATATAACTTGTAAGAGTCCAAGTTGAACATTCTGATTGGCCAGAAAGGCCGAAAGCGGATTGGTTCACTAGGAACCAATCCAGGGAGCCGCTTAAAGGTGGCAAAGTTAAAGAAACATCATTGGCTATAAGCCGGCAGGCAAGCCTGTATAAAAAGGGCTGCCGCGGCTTTAAACAGTTGTTCCATTACTGTTGCTCGTTTGAAATAAAGACTTGTTTCCTGGAACCCGGTCTACCACGCGTTTTTCCGGACGGAACAGAAAATGTACAATTACATTTTACAAAAACCTTTAAACCCTATATACTATACCTTAGGTTTAAGTTATGTAAGAGAACACCTCTCTTCATATGATTCTTTGACTTCTCTCCCTGATATTGAAGGTGTTCACCTACATTTGCCATGGATTTGTCTCGAAGTGACAAATGAGCTAAGCAATTGCCCCCATTCTTTCTTGTGCACTTCCAAATGAGTTGAGGGTCTATTGTTGACTTTTTAAAAAACCTTAAAATGCATTCTGAAAACAGACTGCTAATATTTTTGGCTTTGATTGTTTGTGATTTTATTGTTGCTGTTTATGTATTCTTCAAAAATGCTGAGAGTCCTTGTAGTCCATGATACTTTAAGTTAATGTATTAATTAACATCTTCAGATTAGAAGGAATTGAATGCCACCCGAGAAAAAGCAGCTATTTGAATTTTTTATTGTATTTGAAAAATGCAGCTAACTTTTAAGCTGCATTATATCTACCCTATGATTCCTAAGTTTGAACTTCAGTTTTTCAGGAAAGTCCAAATGTAGACAATCCATTCTATGGCAGAAAACTTGGGAAATGAATAAAATGCTTGAATCTACAGATTCAACGATGATTTTCAATTGGACGTAATGTGAAACATTGTTTGTTGAAGCAAATTTACTTTATTCTTGGTATATCAAGTTATCATAAAATAAATCATGGATTGTTTTCCAGTAGTTCATGATGGCCTGAGGACTGAAGTGTGTGGTTATGTGTCCATGGGACTTCATGCTAAGGTTCTTGCATGGATAATTGGACTATGTAAGAAATGGATTAGAACACTCTGATGGGAAGCATTAAATTCTGATCCAGATACAGAATGTTAGAGATAAAATTTGATAAAGCTAAAATATCACCTTCATATTTGTGATACTTGGCAGTTGCAAAGGTTGTGGAGTAAAAGTTAATAGAACTCTGCCATAAGCATTTATCTTTAAGAACAAACTCCCTCCTTTTTCACTTTCTCCTGAGGCTGAAAAAATTGACTTGGAACTGAAGGGAAAAAAGTCAGGACAGCTGTGCAATGGTGTAGAACACTCACAGGAATGGAGCCGTTTTGGACTGACATATCATTTCACAGACTAGTGCTTTCACAAATGAAAACTTGACAGGGCTTCTTCCTTTGTCAATTCCCCCCACATACACCCCATTCCTTTTAACACAAAGAGAAAAGATATTTATAACTTTTATGTGTATTTCTCATTTGATTATGTCTGAATTACCACATTTTTTTCTCTCTCTGCTCAAATATATTCAGGATTTTTCACTCAGATCTCTACTCTAGCTGATGTGCAAGAAAATGTTATGGAATATCTCCATGTGCTCAGCCGACCTAAAGTGATTGATCAAGAACATGATGTAGTGTGGACTGAAGCCTATGTCGACAGTACTGTAAGTCTGCAAGAAGCAATATTTAATAAATCCTGTTTATATGTAGAATATCGAATAATTTTGCTCCAGTGTTGAAATACATTTTCTGTGATTCTGCTCCTTTTTTAATGTGGGTCATGCAAATACTGCTAATATTTACGTATATTAAATGAACTTAATTCTGCAGCTGCAGCACTTGGTGGAAAGGCTTTCATTTTAAATAAATGTTAAATCCCCTGTATCAGAGCCTATTAAAGCTGCCAAATTGTCCAACAAACACACAGATGAAGTATGCATGTTATCAACTGATTTTTCAGTTATAAACAATTCTGTAGGACAAATAGCAGGATCATGCTTGTTATGATGTAAAGCAAAAATTGGTGACTGGTTAATTGCTGACAAGGAAACAAGAATCCTTTGAAAGTCTTCTAATCTACATATTTTATGCAAGAACAAATAATGCAACATGTTCAGAGTCAAGACAGACTTGAATGTTTGACAGCACCAGAATTGTGTAAAGTCAGTAAAATAAAATTATTCAAAATGAACTAGAACTTAACTTTCATATTCCCTAACACAATTAATTTTGGGCAGGTAGTAGAAGAGTTGAAATCTCATAAATGAATCCTTCATCTATAAGAGAGGGGGGGGGGAGGAGGGAGGGAGGAAGAGAGAGAGAGAGAGAGAGAGAACACAAGGCTGTCATTCTGAGACAGTCACTCCAACCTTCCCTCAAAAAGGCCCTGTCACACTGCAAAAACGGATGCAAAGAGGAAGCAAAACGGAAAAAAATCTTGCCATCCGTTGTAAAACGCGATGTACTCACTGCCTCCATTTGGCTTCCTCTCAATCCGTCCAGCATCCGTTTATTGATGTTTCATCCGCTCCAAAAGTTTCAGGCTGCCTAAAACTTTTGCGCGGAAAATGTATCCAGTTCGTCCGTTCTGCATCCGCTACGCATCCGCTACGCATCCGTTCTGCATCTGTTACGCATCTGCTATATCCGCTAGGCATCTGCTGCGCATCCGTGCAACTCGCATCCACCCGGACGCAGGGAGGAAGCAGAACGGACGCGGAACGGATGCAGAACGGATGCAGAACGGAAACAAAGCATTTAAAACGGAAAAAACGTTCTCAGAGGGGACCTATCTCGGATATTAAGGATGCCTAGAGGATGCCTAGAGGATGCCTAGAGGATGCCTAGAGGATGCAAAGGGACACCTATACTGCCTATAAAAAGGGGGAGCAACTTGCCTGCTTCGCACTTTCAGCCCAGCAGCCCAGCGGTGCAGACCTCTGCAGCCTTCCTCTTCCTCTTCCTCTTCCACAGCATCCAGTCATCTCCAGCATGGATTGCGACAAAATCCTTTTGGCAGCCAACATCCTTCTGCATCACTGCGAAACCATCAACAGTCTCTGTGAACTCTACTACGGCAAGAAAAGGAGGCACCCAAAAAAAGTCTGGGTCCAAAGATGGTTAGCCAGAAGAGCACAGTACCAACTTTACGACAAGCTGATGGTGGAGCTCAGGACCGAAGACACTCGGGCGTTCCAGAACTTCATGAATATGCCTCCAGCCATGTTTGACGAACTTCTGCAGCACCTGACAACCAGGCTGAGCAAGACAAAAACCAACTTCCCACCCAGCCTGGAACCTGGGCTCAGGGTGGCACTCACTCTGCGCCACCTGGCCTCAGGGACCCCCTACAGGAGCATGCAGTACAGCTGGAGGGTGCCACCCAGCACCATCAGCTTTGTGGTCAGAGAAGTGGTGTGGGCCATCCTCGAAGAATACAAGGAGGAGCTCCTCCAGTGCCCCACCACTGAAGAAGGATGGAAGAAAGTTGCAGAGCAGTGGTATCAGAAGTGGAACTTACCCCACACCGTTGGAGCCATCGATGGCAAGCACATGGCCTGCAAGGTTCCAGCCAAGTCGGGGTCCACTTATTTCAACTACAAGGGCTTCTTCAGCATCATCCTCTTCGCCATGGTCGATGCTGACTACAAGTTCATGTACATCGATGTTTCAGGCAACGGCTCATCTTCCGATGCCCAGGTATACAACGACAGTCACCTCAAGAAGGGGCTGGAAAGCAACCTCATGGTGGGCTTCCCAGATCCAGAACCCCTGCCCAACGACACGCAAGATGTGCCCTACTTCACTGTGGGGGATGATGCCTTCTCCCTCACAACCTACCTCACAAAGCCCTACACCTCCAGATACCTCACCCGTGAAGAGAGGATCTTCAACTACAGGCTGTCCAGGACAAGGCGGGTGGTGGAGAACGCCTTTGGCATCCTGGCCAACAGGTTCCACGTACTTCTCACCACCATGCAGCATCACCCAGAGACCGTGAGGAGGATCATGGAAGCTTGCTGCATCCTGCACAATCTCATGCGCACCCGCTACCCAGTCTTGCAGAACAGGCTCGTGGACCTCCAGCAAGGCAATGGGGACATGAAGCCTGGGGAATGGAGGCAAGGGCGAAACCTGATCGACACTGAGGATGTGCAAGGGCCCAACAGAGCCTCACGTGAGGCGAAGAAGCAGCACAACCTGGAGCGGTGGAGTGGCAAGACAGGATGGTAGATGCTTAATGGATGCTTCCTTCAGCCTGTCTCATCACACGGATGAGTTTGGGCCATGTATGTTTGGTTGGCTACAATGAACAGGGCATTTAATAAAGAGTTGTGTTTATGTTCACATGTGTGGATCAATGCTTACATTGTAATTGATAAGGGCCATAGGGGTGGCAGCTGGGAGGGTGGACCATACAGTCCCACTATGCTTGCACTGGAGATTTATCTATCCCACAGCTATCTTTACCCAAAGGTATCCCTGCCCATCCCACAGCTATCTTAACCCATCTCAAAGGTATCCCTGCCCATCCCACAGCTATCTTAACCCATCCCAAAGGTATCCCTGCCCATCCCACAGCTATCTTAACCCAAAGGTATCCCTGCCCATCCCACAGCTATCTTAACCCATCCCAAAGGTATCCCTGCCCATCCCACAGCTATCTTAACCCATCCCAAAGGTATCCCTGCCCATCCCACAGCCATCTCAACCCATCCCAGAAGCATGCAAAGGCTAAACCATTTCTAAAAGTTTCCACCCAGACTTTTTAGAAAAAAAATAATGAAGCAAGCGTGTGAAACAAAGATAAACTTTATTAATATCAACCTGAAAAGTAAACATGAACCAAGTAAAGTGTCCAAATAAAGTCCACAAATATCCAAGCAGCCAGTCTCTGGTACTCCGCTTGGTCACTCGGAGGTGTGTGCCCAGTCTAATTTTTAGGGTGCAGGTGTTCTGGAGGTGGGTGCTGCTGCTGTGCTGGTCTGAGGTGCTGATGGAGTGCCTGGCCCCGAGAGGACAACAGGGGACGGTGTGTTCGGAAAGGTGTCGGACAGCTGGCTCATCCCTGCGATGCTGAGAGGTCCTTCCTCCATGCCATGGGGTGTCAGCCCCAGTACCGAGGACAGATGTACTGAGGCCGGGCTTGGCTGTGGGATGGAGGAAGGAGTAGTGTAGTGGGACTGCCTGCTGTGCAGCGAGCTGAGGAGTGGCGTGGCTGGCATCGATGTCGTCGGTGGCATCATTGGCATGGATGGCATCGGTGGCATCAGTGGAACAGCTGGCAACGGTGCCGCCCGATGACTCTGTGCCTGGCCTGGGAAGGGCTTCTGCCTGTGCTGCTGGACCTCCGGGTAGCTGTAGCCCTGGTAGGTGAGGGGCTGTTGGAAGCCTTGGTATGGGAGGGACATCACCTGGGGTGGAGGAGCAGACCTGGACTGGGTGGGAGCAGGTGCCTCTGGGTCTGGAGGGTTGTTAATCAGCGTGCAGATCCTCTCCTTCACCAGCTGGTACTGGGGATCCGGCATCTCCTTCAGGGTCTGGTTTAAATAATTGAGGAAGGGCTTGCAGTTGGAGCAGGAGGAGTCGATGGGGACTAGCTGAGAGAGGAGACCTATGCTGGTGCGGATGGTGTCCCTGATCTCCACCAGGACCTTGTGGCTCTCACCCTCCTGCGGTCTGGCTCTCTGCGTTCCTGTGGAGGCGGCGGTGTGGGTGGATGCGACTTCGGCAGCGGTGGACTCGATGTTACCTTTCTCCCATCACACCAGGGAGTCCTCCTCGCTCTCCACCAAGCTTTCAACACCTGCCTGGGGGTTCTCCGCCATGGCACGCTCCACCGAAACCTGCCTGGAGACAGTGACTGACTCTCGGCTGGAAGAGGACTGAGTCGCAGCAGGCTGCCTGAGAGTGAGGGTAGACAGATGGGCTCCTGTTGCTGCTCGGTGGCAGATCTCACCCTCCAGGAAGCTGCACCTGGCCATGACGTAGTTCTCTCTGTCCGTCAGCTTGACGGCAGCCTGGCCAGATTTTTTGCGGTGCAGCTTCCCGTACCAGGTGTGCATATGTTTCCACCAGCCGAGTAGCACCTCCGAATTGTAGCCCAGACTCTCCACCTTCTCTTTCCAAGCCGCCTGCTTACGCTTGGTGTCCCTGTACAGCCGGTGTCCCTTCCGCCACAGATAGTCGTTCTCTCTCAGCCACTCCAGCACCTCATCCTCCTGCGTCTCCTCAATAAAGTACTGCCTCCTCTCCCGTTGACGCGAACAACTCTTCCTCCCTCTGGCAGGGCCATATGGGCCCTCATCAGAGGGACTTCGAGGTTGTAGGGGCTGCTTCTCCACACCAACAGCAGCAGCAGCAGAATCATCATCATCAGAAACATCACCAGCAGGATCATAATCAGCATCATCATCAGCAGCAGCAGCAGCAGCAACATCACCAGCAGGATCAGAATCATCATCAGCAGCAGCAGCAGCAGCATCAAGACCAGGATGAGCAGCAGCAGAGTAAGCACCAGCAGCAGGACCAGCAAGACCAGGAGCACGAGCAGAACGAGCAGGACCAGCAAGACCAGGAGCACGAGCAGAACGAGCAGGACCAGCAAGACCAGGAGCACGAGCAGAACATGGGGCGGGAGGGTGGCCCTGTCCCTCTTGCCAGGGATGGCGGCAGGTTGCTGAGCCTTTCGCTTCTTCCCCATGGTTGTGGGGTTGCTGGCAGGCAGGAAGGCTGGCAGGAAGGCTTGCAGGCACCAAGGCTGGCAGGAAGCCTGGCACCAAGGCTGGCACCAAGGCTGGCAGGAAGCCTGTTAGGAAGCCTGGTAGGAAGGCTGGCAGGAAAGCAGGCACGAAGGCTGGCAGGCAGACTGGCTGGCAGGGAGGCTGGAAGGCAGGCTGGCAGCAATGCTGGCAGGGAGGCTGGAAGGCACGCTGGCAGCAATGCTGGCAGGGAGGCTGGAAGGCAGGCTGGCAGGGAGGCTGGAATGCAGGCTGCCAGCAAGGCTGGAACGCAGGCTGGAAGGCAGGCTGGCAAGGAGGCTGCCCAGGAGGCTGGGAGGCAGTCTGGGACGCAGGCTTGGAGGCAGGCATGCAGGCAGGGCAGGCAAGGAACTCAAAGTGTCCAGCAGCAGGTCTTCCCTCGGAATGCTGGCCACGTGCGAGCTGCTCCCTTTATATCCGGGGGGCTTGCGCAATGCATCCCCCCCGCATGCGCAATTAACGCACGACATCCATTCCGCTTCCGCTGTGCATCCGCTAGGCTTCCACTGTGCATCCGCTTCATCCGCTATGCATCCGCTGTGCATCCGTTTTTTCCGTTCTTGCGTCCGCTCTCCTGAGACCCCCCCAAAGCCCTGCGAATGCACCATCCGTTCTGCATCTGCTGGGCTTTCCTTCCGCATCCACTTTGCATCCACCCTGCGTCTTCCCCGCGTCCGTTTCATCCGTTCCAATTATGCAAATTTTGCCCCTTTTGAGCGTGGATACAACGGAAGGAACATTTTTCCCTTCCGTTGTGTCCTCTTTGCATCCGTTGGGCAGTGTGACACGGCCTAAAAAGTTGTATGTGAAAGAAATACCATGAGTTCTTGAAGGAACATAGCATATGAATAAAACAAATACATAAACAAACAAATTCTAACTGAAAATGTTGTATGAAGAAAAGAAAAATTAATAACTTAAAAATAATCTAAAAATGCAAGAAATTTGGGGAAAGAGTAAAAGCAAAATAGAAAATGAAAAATAGATTCAAGGAAGTAGCTTCCAATCTTCTTTACAGCAGTTATACAGGTGAAACTCAAAAAATTAGAATATCATGCAAAAGTTCATTTATTTCAGTAATGTAACTTAAAAGGTGAAACTAATACATGAGATAGACTCATTACATGCAAGAAAGATAGTTCAAGCTGTGATTTGTCATAATTGTGATGATGATGGCTTACAGCTCATGAAAACTCCAAATCCACAATCTCAAAAAATTAGAATATTACATGCAATCAATAAAACAAGAATTGTACATAGAACAATATTGGACCTCTGAAAAGTATAAGCATGCATATGTACTCAGGACTTGGTTTGGGCCCCTTTTGCAGCAATTACTACCTCAATGTGGCATGGCACGGAAACTGTGCCTGTGGCACTGCTAAGGTGTTATGGAAGATCAGGATGCTTCAATAGCGGCCTTCAGCTCTTTTGCGTTGTTCGGTCTCATGTCTCTCATCTTTCTCTTGGCAATGCCCCATAGATTCTCTATGAGGTTCAGGTCAGGTGAGTTTGCTGGCCAATCAAGCACAGTAATCCCATGGTCATTGATTTTGGTGCTTTTGGCAGTGTGGGCAGGTCCCAAGTCCTGCTGGAAAATGAAGTCAGCATCCCCATAAAGCTCGCAGAAGGAAGCACGAAGTGCTCCAAAATCTCCTGGAAGATGGCTGCGTTGACCCTGGACTTAATGAAACACAGTGGACCAACACCAGCAGATGACATGGCTCCCCAAATCAATACAGACTGTGGAAACTTCACACTGGACTTTAATCATCTTGCATTGTGTGCCTCTCCATTATTACTCCAGACTCTGGGTCCTTGGTTTCCAAATGAGATGCAAAAGTTGCTCTCATCAGAAAAGAGGACTTTGGACCACTGAGCAACAGCCCAGTTCTGTTTTTCTTTAGCCCAGGTAAGATGCTTCTGACATTGTTTGTTGTTCAGGAGTGGCTGAACAAGAGGAAGCCTATGTCCAGGATCCGTCTGTGCGTAGTGGCTCTTGATGCACTGACTCCAGCCTCAGTCTACTCCTTGTGAAAGTCCCCAACACTTTTGAATGGCTTTTTCCTGACAATCCTCTCCAGGCTGCGGTCATCCCTGCTGCTTGTGCACCTTTTTCTTCCACGCTTTTCCTTTCCACATAACTTTCTATTAATGTGCTTTGATACAGCACTTTGGGAACATCCAACTTTGTTTGCAATTATCTTTTGAGGCTTTCCCTCCTTACGGAGGGTGTCAATGATGGTTTTCTGCACAACGGTCAGGTCAGCAGTCTTTCCCATGATTGTGATTCCTACTGAACCAGACTGAGAGACCATTTAAAGGCTTAGGAACCCGTTGCAGGTGTTATGGCTTAATTAGCTGATTAGAATGGGACACTTTGAGCCTAGAATATTGAACCTTTTCACAATATTCTAATATTCTGAGATTGTGGATTTGGGGTTTTCATGAGCTGTAAGCCATAATCATCTCAATTATGACACATCAAGCCTTGAACTATCTTGCTTTGCATGTAGTGAGTCTATCTCATATATTAGGTTCACCTTTTAAGTTGCATTACTGAAATAAATGAACTTTTGCACAATATTCTAATTTTTCGAGTTTCACCTGTAAGTATATTTTTACCTTTTATTCCATGGTTACACCACAACTCTTTTCTTTCTTTAATCTATTCTATCTAATCATCAAAACCATAAGATTATTTATTTCTGTTTCATGCAAAATAATAATAATAATCCACAAGGGCTTTCCAATCAGCAATAAATACAAATATTCAAAAATTCTACCTAGCCACCTCAGTATGTTCCACCCATTTCATCAACCATTCTTCCACTGTGGATAGTGCTGAATCTTCCTTTTTTTTAATGTTTGTGGAAGCTAACAATAATCCTGCTGCAGATTTTTATGTAGAAAAATGAAGCTCCGTGACTTTTTTTCAGCTATTTGTCTATCAAACTTCAGGTTTCAATTGTATAGTTAATCATTAAAATCTTCTGAATTGGTGTTATCTACTTAAATCCAGAAATTTATCAGGGTTTTTTTTAATATATGCATCTACCAAACATGATATGTTCCTTTATGATCCTTCTTGTTCACATTTTCAGCATAAATTTAAATTTGAAATGATTTTAAAATTCTAGACAATTTATCTGGTGACATATATCAACAATTTATATTTGAATAAAAATTATCTTTATGACTATAATATAATGTGCATTCAATATACAATATTAATATTTAAATATACTGTATGTACATGCATATTCCTATTTTTCCATTTCAGGGATGCAACATTATACATAATGTGAAAAAGAATTTTTAAAAATGAGCAGATTAAATTAAGGGCATATGATTTAATCAAAAAGTGTATAGCTGCCTAATACTAATATCGTGATACCTCTCCATCCCTTTTTATGTATTTTGTGTAATTCCGGCAATATTTCAGAAATGGTTTGCCATGGCCGGCTTCCAAAAACTGAGAGGCCCAAGATCCTCCAGCTAACTTTCATGTCTAAGGGAGGATCAGAATTCACAACCCAATCTGACTCTCTTTTTTCTCATTTTTTGTTTCCACTATGTCTATGCCTCATCCCACAACTGTCTTTTGCTCTTTAAACATCTGTTTTCCCTTGGTGAAGTTCTCACCAACTCTGTTGAACCTCATTCTGCTTTGGAATTTCCCTTTTTTTTATTTAACTCACTCTTCCTTCAAACATTATTTTGCAGTTTGATCCTCAATCATTATTTATATATGAGTAGATTTCAATATATTTCCAATCTGTCATCTACATTTGTTTTTAATCCACATTTACTTCGCACATTTTCATTCCTGACTTTGTCTTTTCTTTTTAGTGCTTCATTCCAGCAACATTCCTGATATTCAAAATTTCTGTATTGCAAAATGGAGAAAAAAACCCACTCATTCTCACAACTTTTTGTGCTCCTTCTTACATTCATTCTTCACAACAGATCACATGCCCATTATATCACTATGAACATTTGTAAGTCTTACAAATTTTCTGTTTTGTTTTACCTTTAGCAAATATTTTACTGAGGGGTTTAATTTATTCAACATCTTTACTTTCTTCTTTACTTTCACTTTCTCTTTTTAGAAGTATATCATGAATCCACACAAAATCAGGTTGGATACCTGAACTTTATGCTATAGCACTATATCAGCTGAGAGCATGTTATTCTGATCTATCTGTACAGTGGTGACAAAATGAGTTCTCAGAATTTAAATCCACTAAAATGTGAACATGTATAAAATGGATTTTAAATTGCATCTTGAATTGTTGAGATTTGGAATTCAAGTCACTCTTCCTTATTTCTTGTCTGTCTCATGGAGAATGAAAGTTAAATGATTTATCTGACTCTCTACTGTTTATTGAATTTTATTGATAGAAAATCTAATATTTTTCTTGCTGGAGAATTCATCCCAAATTGGTTATTGACTTTGTAATGGATAATTATTGAACATTTGGTGAAGGCAAAAAGAAAATAATCGTTATCTCTTTAGCAATATATGAACCTGCTCCATTATGTTTGCTAGGGAATTTATAAGTGTGAATTAGAAACAGGCCCTTGTAATATATGATAGGGCTAGTAAGTTTGATATAGAGGCAAAATTATCCATTTGTTTTCTATATTTTGCCAGAAAGTAAAATGTAAATATTGGTATCTAATTTGAGGAGTGAAAGCAACAGGTTCATTTCTAGATCATTGAGAAGAGCCTGGATAGGCTTTTTGACTTCTTATGAACCTCTGCAGCACCGCTTAGAGCAGGGATGTCAAACTTGTGGTGCCACATTGTCATCGTGTGACTTATCATGACATTTTTCCCCTTCGTTAAAACGGTAAAAAAAAGAAATAAAAGTTATTTTATTTACCATTTGTTATTTTGTTTTTTGTGATGGCCCAGGGATGTGGCAGAAAAACAACACACCCAGAGAACAGGTCTAACTCCCTTTTTTTGCTCCAACTGTGTCCTCAAAAATTTCCACATTCACTACAAGTCCTGGAGCAAAGCTCTCACATGCACCTTCAGAAGCCTCTGGCTGCAAGCAGTCCAGTAAGTCAAGTTAACCAAACAGCAACCAGGGCCAGAATTCCAAGAAGCCAGGTTAGCCCAAACATTAACTAGAACCAGAAATTCAGCAAAGCAGGCAAACTAGCAAGCCCCACAGCACAGAGTACAGCAATCTCCAGGCTTTGGCAAGTGCACACGAGGCTTCACAGATTCAATGCTAGTTCCAGACAAATGCCCCTCTCAGCGGCACCTCCTTACATCTCAGTTCCCAGGTGTGCCTTGTGAAAGGGGGAACTCTCCTCCCTTATAGCCCAGCTCAATCTGCATTGATCTCACCGTCTCTCTTCCCTCCTTGCTCTCATATCAGGAGGGGATAGTCCTCACTCTCCCTGTCTGCAGGCCTTACTGATTCAGAAAAACCTTGCCTGGACTGATTCTGTCCTTCCCCAGTTTCCTCCAAGGTCAATGGAACCGGCCTCTCAATCTCTTGTTCCAGTTCATCGTCCTCCGAAGTTTCAGATTCCAACGGGGGCATGACAATTTTCTAAAGAAGTTGATATTCTGCTGTGTTCATACTTTCCCACCCTCTGGAGTGGCATCCCTCAAGTGATATGGACTCCTTGTCTTCCGAGGCTCTGAAAAGCCCTTTTAAGCCTTTGTCCCATGACTATAGTTAATGTATTGGGAGGGAGATGCTGACATGCTTATATGCTTGTTTTTAATTAGGGCTGTCTTGATTCATTGCTTTTAATTGTTTAATGTTTTTAATTGTTTTAATTTCTAGTATATTTGGTAAATATTAAATCTAAATATTAACTATAGAAATGAGCATCATCATTATGTATCGTCCTAACTTTTTCACAGGTCTCTTTCTTTACAATGTAATTGCTGTAACAATTTTACTACTTTACGTGCCCACCTGAAAAACATATTTTTTTCAAGTAGCATTAGAATTTTGATGAGTTCACTTTTCATCTGTTCCACTGAAATGTTTGCTGCCCTATCAATAACTGCTTACTACCTCAAATTTTGTGCAAAGCTAGAAGAGAGCTGATATTTTTCAAAAAATTCTGTTTTATTGCATCTTTCATTCTTACTTGATTTAAAGCAGCATGAATGCTATTTTCTGGTCTGGGAGCTGAGTGGTTAGTTGTGTGAAATGATTATTGCATATCAGCCGTCCTGGTTTCTGGCTGTTTATCATGTGAAAAAAGCAACTGGCAGTAGAAATCTAGCTGGAAGAAGATCCATTTAGCATTTTGAGCTCAAATGCTTTCAAGGAACTTAAATTGCTTAAAGAAACTATTTTTAACCTCTTCTTGTTTCCAGGTTTTTCTTTTCCTTTTCTATTCCATATGAGAAACACTTTGTTATGATTTTTAATTAAACATGTGAGCTAGGATTCACAAAATTGGGTAAACAAAATTAAGCACTTTGAAGTCCTTTGGTTCTAATGAATTTAAATTAAATATTTTGCATTAATATCAGCAAGATAAAAATTAATTTTATGTAAAATATACTTGTGGTATTAACAGGCAATTAACAGACAACTCTCTTTATGGTAGAAGAAATATAATAAAGAAGTATAAAACCACAACAATTGAAAATCCCGAAATGCAGTATTTTGCAAAATGCTGCTATTGTTTTTGCAAACAAACTGATGTCAGCTACAGTTCCACACTTCATAGTAAAAGGACAAGTTTTCTCCACATTATTGTACTTTCTTAGAAGCAGCCATCATTCACAAAGCCAAGGCTCAACAGTGTGTATTCTGGAATTGGAGTATCCCACAAGTGGATTCTGGAAGTGGATTAATTTAAATTGTCATTCAGATTTGTGAATGAATTTATACAAGACAAACCAAGTTTCATGCATGTACACATTACTTATGCATGACAATCTTTGTTGGGAGGTACTAGCACTAGGACAGACATATCAAAATCTAATCCTTAGCTCTTGCAATACAATATGATTAAGGTATGTAGATGTACTTGTATTCTGCTAAAGAAATCTCTCTGCATTATTTGTCCATATTCTACTCATATTTAACATATATACTAATACTTCTTTTTCTTTACAAAACAAAAGCAAAGTTGATTATTTCAAAGCATCACATTGTTTTCTGCCTTTTCTGTTCTATAACTTACTGATCATCTTGGCCCATAGTTTCTATCAATTATAATAATCACTTTCTCTGTATCATGTTTCATCCCCACCTGTCACTGTGCTAAGAAAAGACAGTCTCCCCTTGGCTGGCTCGAATTTGCTTGAAGATACCAGATTGTGACCCAATTGCTATAGTCAAGGATCTTCATTGCATTGGAGGATTCAGATTTGTTCAGAGGACTGATTTCCTTTTAATAGCATTGGCTGCTGCTCCCATTTTTTATCCTGTTGAGTTTAGATTTGGTGCCCTTTTCTCCTGAAACTTCCATAAGTAGTGTAAACCTTCCTTAATGCTTCTCACACACTGTGCTAGTCATGTGTAATATTTTTATCCCAGGAACCTTTAGCTCCCAATGTATTTCACTTTTTCTAGTCTTTCCTTTATTCAGCTCTTTTCATTCAGCCCTCCTATCCCATATTGGACCATAACTCAACCCTCATCTCCTATATTGTTTCTAAATTTCTAAATAGAATCTGCAGATTATAACTTCATATGAACTGGCCAGAAAGTTTTCTGCATTCCTTCTAGGTCTCTGTAAGTGGCCATAAAAATAACTTTGGGAGGTAGTAGTGATATTCGTGGTTTTAGTTTCCTGGTTTGGAGTACCCCAAAGGACTGTCATCAGTCTTGCAAGTCTGAATAGCCTTCTTCCCTCACTTGCCTTTATGTTTCAGAGAACTAGAGGGGGGGTCAATTCTGAAGTACATTCTCCATCCTCGTGCCTTTTTTGGACTAGGTTTCTTTTATCAGACCATTATCTAAACTCCAGCTCTTCCTCCTCTCTCTCAAGATTATTATCATAGCCCATTCCACCTCCTGTTAGAAAGCATCCTATTATTTAAAAGAACATTCCTATTATTCAAGCATCTCTTTGGAAATCATTTCCACCTTCTTTACAAGTTATCATTCCAAGTTCTCTTCATGCCTTCTAGAAAGTGAACCAATGGCTTCTTTTCTCAGTAAACCTGGGAGATGGAAGGAATAGGGAGATGGACAGAGGTTAACATTTTGTTTTTCCTTTTCTTGGATCTGTTTTTTCCATTTCCCATATTTTTTCTCTTGTAGTTCTCTACATCCGAACTGCTATAACTATGTTTTAGCTTTATCCTGATGTTTTTTTGTATATGCCTTTTAAATGAATCCTTGTTAAATGAATTTAATAATATTTTTTCAGTTGTATTTTCAAATATCAGCATTTGACCTTAAATTCAACATATACTGTATTTATTGAAAGTTACCAAGTCTTCTTTCCATAATGTATATAAAAATATATTATTCTCAATTAAATGAATGCATTAATTTGTGATATGGTGAAATGACACAATATAGTAATACAAACAGAACCTGTTTAATAAATATTGGCTTAGCATGTACTGTTTGCTCTTTTTATAATATCAAATGCAGTACAACTCAGAATAACTATTTACGTAATCTTTCATTTATGCTGAATATTTACAGTGGAAAATAAAGTAATACTGGGAGAGTATAACATTTCCAGGACAAAAGCACCAGCTGATAGATTCTTCTGTGTAAATTTGAAATGATCTAGATATAGTATTTAGTTCACAGATTTGCAGCTGACAGAAATTATCCTGGATTTTTAAAAACACCCCTTAGATTCTGAAGAGCTTCACAAACATCTCACTAAATTAACTGACAAGGTTCCAGTAAGTAATTTCACTATGACAGAAAGTAATTCTCATAGACAGACAGTCCTAAGTGTACTTGAATATTGATGAGGATTAAATTGAATGTAATTTACAGGAAAAAGTTTTCAGGGTTTTGGTTAAAAAAATTCAATAAAAAAGGGTGTAATTAAAAAGTTAGAATGAATTCTAAGTATTATTGATCCTAAAATTATTGTAAGATCACAAGCCAAGTCCCCATTGATAGAGATTTCTTCTGGTAAATTAGCTTACCCTGGCAGCCATCATAATATGTGCCTAAATTATTTGCCTGTATGCTACCTGCAGCCAGAAGATGCAAATATGTGAAACAGATTTTCACATAATTCTGGCTTATGCTCATTCATTTCTGTATGAATTTTCTACCATTTTATTCCAAGTTTATTTAATATTTTTTAATAAAGTGGATTTATTTAGTATTAAAATATGTAAGATCTGTTCCTTTTCATACTATCTCTCAAATCACATTTGCTTTAAACTATCATATTTACTTTTGCTTTGCACTTTTCTTTTCTGAAATACATTTTTATTTAAATTTCATTATTTTCCCCTCCTTTTTATTCCTTTTTTTTTCATTTCCTTTGTAGAGAAACTTTGTTTTCTGACAAGGTAACCATGACTAACCTGACATAACTATGGCTGTAGGTGTTATTTTCTAATATTAATTGTTTGCATGAACTCAATGCTATGCTTTAAATTTTATATCCGTTCTATATAAAAATTTAAAAATAGCTAAGCTGCTACATTAACGTTGGCTAATGTCATCCTCAGGTGATTTTTGGAATAAACTTCGGCTAACATATTTTTTCCACAGAAGATATTATTTTGAATATTGATTTTGGAAGTCATGACAGTTTTCAAATCACTTTTTCTCATTTCTGAATGAGAAAGCGTGTTCTTTCAGTTCAAACTTATTTCCTGCCATTGTTTCTTAGACCTGCTTATTCTTTGATGTTATTTTTTAGACTGATTAGCTGTGTGGTATGTTATAGCATAGTGATATGTTATATGGCTATTTCTAAAAAGATTAGAGGACAAATAAAACAGCTTGAATAATGATTTACAACATTTTCAAATATTCTCCAAAGTTTGTTACACTGAGGAAAATAAAATTATTTTTCCAGCTCTGCTCTGGTCTTGCTGATAGTCACATTCTGTGCTCAAGAAATAGCTGGCAATATTTAAACTCCACGCTGCTGGGGAATATATTAACCTCTACAAAGTTCTCACCCAGAACATGTCAGCATGGAAGCAAAGACCACTATTGCATTTACTGGCCTGTGTATGCATGTATTTATTTATTTATTCATTCAATTTGTAAGACAGTCTATCTCACCAAGGGTCTCTGGGCAGTGAACTAAATTAAGCTAAACTAAACCAATCTAAGTTAAACTAAACTAAACTAATTATGATTTGGCTGTCCAATGGCATTACTATAGTGAAAACAGTGCAAGAAAAAAATAACTGCTTCTTTCTCTTCCTCTGAGATACTAGTGAGTAATCTGAGAAGTTTACAAATAAACAACTCCACTAAATATTATGAATGTAAGCTGAGTATGCTCCAGATCATTGGTATAGTTGGGAAGTAATGTAATATAAAAACAAACTTTGAACTGTGAGTTCTAGTCCTACCTTCGGTCCAGAGCTAGCTGGGTGACCTTGGCCCTGTCATTCTCTCTCAGCTCCAGGAAGGAAGCAATGGAAAACCACTTCTGAATTCTCACCAAGAAAACTATAGCAACTTATCCAGGCAGTTGCCAGAAATCAAAAAAGTGGTTTGAAAATAGACACACAGTGTCACACACAGAGAGAGTTTCTTATATTATACAGAAATTCCAGTAATATTTAATTTTATTTGATAACAAAATTTGAGTTTGTATAATTATGAATTAGTACATAATGATAACAATGACTAAAAATGTTTGACTGAAAATCTTTAAAGTAAAATAAGATATTATGATATACTTATTTATATTAATGTGATTTTTATTTTTTCCTAATTTTATAATGTCTTTATATCTCCTTTTAATAATTCTCTTTTCTTTTTCTTTGTTTTCTTTTGATTGTATTTATAAATCCATTTTAAAAATGGCTGAACAGCATTTATCTTGTTTCCCTTGCAAATTAGAGAAATAATATTTGAATAAAAGTAAACAATGGAGCCCTCAAACATTATAAATTGATTTGAAGTCATGATTTGCTTTTGCATGGCAGAAATCTGTTCCTTAAATGTATAATAGAAAAATCATGAACTTGGTTAACTTCTGGAGGAAAAAGATAAATATGATTATGGAGAGAAGAATAACTGCCTATTCCTAAGCAGTGATGCTTCTATATGCAGATCATGACACATTCTATTTGCAAAATAAACAGTGTGGATTATAAAGAAGTCTCGACCATCAAACAAAATGGGAGGGAGGAACACACCTAAAGGGGACCATTATAAAAATCTATCTAAGCTTTTAGATTGTGGAGTGCCATCTGCATTATATGGCACTGAGAAAACTTATTATGTTGGACCTCTATTTCATAGCAGATGGGTTCATTAAATTTAATAGCCTCTAGAGCTTTTAGAAACAGTGTTAAAAACATGTGGAACATGCTGTGATACTTCACATCTAGCCCTAGAGTCATTATAATTCTGGCACAGACTATAAATATTACAGTACTTTTATTCTGTTGAAACAAATGACTATTCTAATTATCACTTGTTGTTGCTGTTCATGTACTGTGATTTTAAAAATATTGGCGCCTTTCCTTATTTTTTTTTCCTAGAATGCATTACAGTTTTTATAATCCATTCCTACTGAACTTCAGATACATTCATCTCCATGTTAAATTGAGTTCTAATTGTTATTTAACTTTACAAGCTCGTATTAGAAATTTAAAATGCAGCCAAGAAGATTAAGAAAATTAGCCACTTTACCTCCTATGGTGGCAAGGAAACTAGAAGATATGCTGTTTTATCTCAAAAACCACAACTGAAATACGAAGGGATGTTAGTTTTGATTATATACCATTTTTTTTTTCCTGTAGAACAATGTAACATGCTGGGATCCTGTTACACATTCTGTTGACCATAAAGACCAGTCAGCTTTTGATTTTAAGATTTTACAAAGTTATCATATAGGAACAGGAATTAAGTTTGAAGAGCACTCCTTTTGTTTCTAGAACAGATTTTTTCCCTCTTATGTTACTCTTTGAACAGGTTATAAAAAGAAATAAATGGCAATAGTGTCGAATATCTAAAAAAGTGGATTGGAAGTTACATCTCTTCTAACTCCACAGCATGTCTTCCACATATAAATCAAAATAGTTGGATGTTAAGAGAACTGGTAGATTTCAGATTAATATTGGTTGAAATACAAAAAAATGGCCATGGTAAGTGTTACAATTGATTGTGCAATTTAATTATTTCAAATAATCTTTATCTTTTTTTGCCATTCATACTTTAAAATCTGTTGTTGCGTGTACTCTGCTATTTATAGTTTATTATATGGGAACTAGATATAATTGTGTCATCAAAATCAGTGAAATGAAGAAACCAGAACATACAGGTAGACTTAAAAGATACATATATCCCCATTTGTTAATAAATGTACACGTATTTCTCCTTGCCATATCTATATTTCTGAAATCAGTTTTCATATTCTCACTAAAGCCCATGTCACACTGGCCAACGGATGCAAAACGGACACAACGGACAAGAAAAATGTTCCATCCGTTGTTATCCGCTCTCAAAAGGGGCAAAAATTTGCATAACTGGAGCGGATAACATGGATGCGGGGAGGACACAGGGCGGATGCAAAGCGGATGTGGAACGGAAGCCTAGCGGATGGAAGCGGATGGGAGTGGGTGGCACATCCACAGGGCTTCCGGGGGGCCTCAGCGAAATGGACGCAGAACGGATACAGCGGATGCAGAGCGGATGCCGAACGGATGAAGCGGACGCACAGCGGAAGCCTAGCGGATGCACAGCGGAAGCCTAACGGATGCCTGGCGTTCACTGCGCATGCGGGGAGGATGCATTGCGTCAACCCCGCGGATATAACGGAAGCAGCTCGGAATCAGGTCGCCATTCAGAGGAAAGACCTGCTGCCAGACACATCAGCTGGCTTGCCTGCCCTGCCTGCATGTCTGCCTGCCAGCCTTGCTACCAGCCTTGCTGCCAGCCTCCCTGCCAGCCTTGCTGCCAGCCGGTCTGCCTACCAGCCTTGCTGCCTGCCTTTCTGCCAGCCTTGGTTCATGTCTGCCTGCCAGCCTTCCTGCCAGCCTTGGTTCATGTCTGCCTGCCAGCCTTGGTGCCTGCCAGCCTTCCTGCCAGCCTTCCTGCCAGCCTTCCTGCCAGCCTTCCTGCCAGCCTTGGTTCCTGCCAGCCTCCCTGCCAGCCAGCAACCCCACAACCATGCGGAAGCACAGCAAGCCTCAGCCATCTGCTGCAAGCCCTGGCAAGAGGGACAGGGCTACCATCCCACCCCCTGGCCCTCACTCTGGTTCTGCTGGGGCTTCTGCAGCACAGGCTCACTCTTCTGGGGCTGGCGCTTCTGCTGCTTCTGCTTCTGGAGGAGGAGCTGATGACAAGCACTCCAGCACCAGCCACCTCCACAGCACCTGGACCCTTCACCCCTGAGACTGAGCGACCAAGAGGAGTGCCAGAGACTCTTTTTTGTCTTATAGCTTGTTGTTAGTAAAGTCTATTTTTGATTCACACACTTGCTTCATTTCTTTTTTTTAATAAAGTCTTGCTGGAAACTTTTAGAAATGGTTTAAGCCTTTGCATGTTTGTGGGATGGGTTAAGATAGCTGTGGGATGGGCAGGGATACTTTTGGAATGGGTAATAACTGTGGGATAGATAAACCTCCAGTGCAAGCATAGTGGGACTGTATGGTCCACCCTCCCAGGTGCCACACCTACGGCCCTTTATTATCAATAATAATGTAATAATTATCCACACATGTCAACATAAACACAACTCTTTATTAAACGTCCTGTTCATTGTAGGCCAACCAAACATACATGGCCCAATCTCATCCGTGTGATGATACAGGCTGAAGGAAGCATCCATTAAGCATCTACCATCCTGTCTTGCCACTCCACTGCTCCAGCTGGGGAGTTGCACCATTGTCTCAGGAGGTTGCGCTGCTTCTTCGCTTTATTTGAGGCTCTGTTGGGGCCTAGCACATTCTCACTGTCGATCAGGTTTCACCCTTGCCTCCATTCCCCAGGCTCCATGACCCCATTGGCTTGTTGGAGGTCCACGAGCCTGTTCTGCAAGACTGGGTAGCGGGTGCGCATGAGATTGTGCAGGATGCAGCAAGCTTCCATGATTCTCCTCACGGTCTCTGGGCAATGCTGCATGGTGGTGAGAAGTACCTGGAACCTGTTGGCCAGGATGCCAAAGGCGTTCTCCACCACCCGCCTTGCCCTGGACAGCCTGTAGTTGAAGATCCTCTCTTCACAGGTGAGGAGTCTGGAGGTGTAGGGCTTCATGAGGTAGGTTGTGAGGGAGAAGTCGTCATCCCCCACGATGAAGTAGGGCACATCTTGTGTGTCGTTGGGCAGGGGTTCTGGATCTGGGAAGCCCACTATGAGGTTGCATTCCAGCCCCTCCTTGAGGGGACTGGCGTTGTATACCTGGGCATCCGAAGATGAGCCGTTGCCTGAAGCATCGATGTCCATGAACTTGTAGTCAGCATCGACCATGGCAAAGAGGATGATGCTGAAGAAGCCCTTGGAGTTGAAATAAGTGGACCCCGAGTTGGCTGGAGATTTGCAGGCCACGTGCTTGCCATCTATGGCTCCAAAGGTGTGGGGGAAGTTCCACTTCTGATACCACTGCTCTGCAACTTTCTTCCATCCTTCTTCAGTGGAGGGGTACTGGAGGAGCTCCTCCTTGTATTCTTCGATGATGGCCTGCACCACTTCTCTGACCACAATGCTGATGGTGTTGGATGGCACCCTCCAGCCGTTCTGCATGCTCCTTTAGCAGGTCCCTGAGGCCAGGTGGCACAGAGTGAGTGCCACCTTGAGCCCAGGTTCCAGGCTTGGCCGGAAGCTGGTGTTTGCCTTGGTCAACCTGGTTGTCAGGCGCTGCAGAACTTTGTCAAACATGGCTGGCGGCATCCTCATGAAGTTCTGGAACGCCCGAGTGTCTTCACTCCTGAGCTCCACCATCAGCTTGTTGTACAGTCTGTCCTCCGCTCTACTGGTGAACCATCTTCGGACCCAGACTCTTTTTGGGTGGCTCCTTTTCTTCTCGCAGTAGTGTTCACAGAGCCTGCAGTGGCTTCGCACTGTTGCAGAACGATGGTGGCTGCCGAAAGGACTTTGTTACAATCCACGGTGGACTTGACTGGATGCTGTGGAAGAGGAAGAGGCAGATGAAGGCTGCAGAGGTCTGCACCGCTGGGCTGCTGTTCTGAAAGTGTGATGCAGGCGAATTGCTCCCCCTTTTTATGGGCAGTATAGTTTTTCCGCTAGGCATCCTCTAGGCATCCTGTAGGCATCCTCTAGACATCCTTAATATCTGAGATAGGTCCCCTCTTCAAACGTTTTGTCCGTTTTAAACGCTTTGTTTCCGCTAGGCATCCATTCTGCATCCGTTCTGCGTCCGTTCCGCTTCCTCCCTGCGTCCAGGCGGATGTGCATTGCGCGTATGTGTCGCGGATGCCTAGCGGATATAGCGGATGCGTAACGGATGCAGAACGGATGCATAGCGGATGCGTAGCGGATGCAGAACGGACGAATTGGATACATTTTCCGCGCAAAAGTTTTAGGCAGCCCAAAACTTTTGTAGCAGATGAAATGTCCATAAACGGATGCTGGACGGATAGAGAGGAAGCAAAACGGAGGCAATGAGTACAGAACGGATACATCGCGTTTTCGAATGGATGGCAAGTTTTTTTGTCCGTTTTACATCCTCTTTGCATCCGTTGGTTCAGTGTGACATGGGCTTTACCCACATTATTCAGCCATATGCAGAAAGGAAATTACTACTATTCATGTTTTATTAGCACAGTTTTTTTTTTTAATCTTGAAAGCCCCATAATGGCTTCATTTTTTTTAAATTTGAAGCCTGCCGCAAGCTAATATTTCAAATAATCTCTGATTTTAAAATATTATTCAAATATAAGTGGATATCTTCTATTATTAGAAACTTTAAAGGGTGCAATGATCCCAGTCCCTTAAAAATATTGTCAGAAATATTCTGGATTGTTCCACCTTTGCTGTATTTTAGTTGCTTTTTCATGAAGTCACTTTATTAAACAAAGTTAGGGAAAACATGAAGAACATGGATCCTTTTTAGCCCCATTAATAGTATCTCCGTTCTAGGTCATGTGATCAGGAGGGAAATGAAGTGGGGCTTAGCATGGAGGACGCATCTGCATTCTGAGCTGTTGTCCCACAGCAATGCAATGAATTATTTTTCTGGATGGGTTTTGGTTGGGGATTTTTTTTGAGGGGGGTTCTATGTAACCCCAAGCTAGATCCAATCTATTTTAAAACTCCCCTCCCCAACTTCCACTCCCATACCAAATTTGATCCCATTCAATTCATTTTTATGAGAATTATCCTGACATACAGATTCCTGAGCCACGGTATATAATTTATTTCCTATATTCCCTAGGATTGGAAAGAATAAAACAGCATTGGACTGAAACTTTTAGAGTAACATTTCTCGGCTCTCAAATGTTTTGACTCTATAAAAGCATCTTTTATATATTTTCTACATAAATTCAAGGAAGCAAGCTTGGTGTTGAGTTCTGACTTTTCTAGATTATTCCATTAGGATCTCTGTTCTGTGCATGCCTTTTGTACCTATTTTCAGAGATATGGCAGATTAGAAAATATTTAAATTTATATTGTTATATAACACCTTTCTCTGAGAAAATGAAAATGCTTCAGATTTCTCGTCCTTATTTATTATGGAAACCATCTATGTTTATCATAACCTAGTTTCAAAAATCAAAAGGTAAAAGATTAATTAAAGAAAGATATTCCTGAATGTTTAATATACATTTAAGTTAGATTAAGTAAGATCTCATATTTTTTAAAAGAAATCTTTACATAATGCTTGTTTAAAAATGAAATAAAATTAAAATGTAAACATTCCTTAGGAGTTCCTCTCCTTCTCTTTTTCTCTAGTATTCAATAAATATACATATCTAATATTTTTTCTGCATAGAAAAAGACCAAAGCCATTAAGTTTTCTTTCAGCTTAGTACTGTAAATGTCTAAGGACTTTGTAAGCTATAACTTTAATGTGTTGATTTCTTATTGACCAATAATTTATACAATATCATTACTCACATGATTAACAGATTAATGATATAATTATCATGTCAGTAATATTGGACACAATAGGGCCTTCCAAAAATAAGTAGAATATAAACTGCAAACACAAATAGAAAGTTCAAATGTATTTTGGAAGATACAGTAACCATATAAGTTATTTGCAGGCACCTCAAACTCAATGCCAATCATTGTGTAAATTTGTTTTGTCTGCTGTATATTGTCTATTTTTTCAAATCTGCCATCTCTTCAGATCTTACATCTGAATGTAAGTTTGCAAAAGAAAGATGTGGGTCAGTACTGATTAAAAGTGTGTAAGAGTAGGGCACTTCCACCGATTAGATTCAAAATCAGCTGAAAGTTGGCAATAGTCAGCCAAATGTTTCTTTTTTTCAGCTGATGCTTTAATTTCAGTTCCAGTCTAGTTTTTCAAGTCCTTCAAGTCCACAAAAGGTGTGGTCATAAAAGACCTTTAACTACACAAATATGTTAATAAATATTGTCAGACTTGTTCGACACTATGCTAACAATAAAAAAGGAATCTTCATGTCCATTTCAGTTACACCATTCACTCTTGTCAGTTTCACTTTCTATTTCTTCTTGAGCTCCATGTCTTAGATTAATAACTTATTTCTGAACTACAATATTAAGTTGGTCTTATTTGTGCAGTCTTAAACACTTTATTTGTTTATTAGATATAGAGGATTCCTAACTCTAAAAGGTCTTTGGGTGGCTTACAAATTTAGAAGAAAATATTAAAAGAAATATTATAATATGTGATATTAAAAGAAAAACATGAATTTGGAGAATCAAAATCAAAAATAAACCTCCTTCCTACTGTGTAGAGTGTTTCATTTAAAAAAACCACTAATTCTAGGTTACTTTCAAATGAAATATTTATTTTTCAATTGTCTATTTCTATATATTGGGAGGCTGGGCCTTATTATACATATAAACATGTACTTTTTTCTATTTTTTCTGTCTATGACAAGGAAAGAAGAGATAGCTGTACTTTTGACTAGCTTTCCAACATGGAAAGCTAAAACAGCAGGTTTGGGCCTTTGGATGAAAAGAATTAAAAGCTTTCCATTAGAGCAAATTTTGGGAAGATATACCTGCTAATATATATCAAGAACCATTAGCCTATAAACAGAAGAACTTCATTAAGTTTCCCATGTGGTTCATATTCTTACCAAGAGCACCAAATCCATCCATATCTTGCTTCTCCTCAATCTGTCCCCCAAATAGCATCAAATCACAAGTACTTCATTTCATAAGACATCAATATATTTTTCTTTTTATTGATTTGACTTTTTATTGACTAATTGTGTGTCATAAGTTGGTGCTGACTCTTTGTGATCATGTAAATCCATGATGATCTGTCCTTAAATTGGTCCATTAGTTCTTCCAATGTTTGCTGAATTGCCACTGTAATGGAATCCATCCATCTTCTTGTTGGTCATCTTCTTCTTTTTCCTTCTATTCCTAATATTACATTTCCCAATTTGCTGCAAATTGCTACATTTGAATTATATAGTGGAAATTAATTGTACTTTAAAATTTATAGGGCATTTGTGCATATTTGTTTCTGTACAAGGATGGAATTAAGAGATGTATAATCTGGCTCTATTGTATTTCACCTTCCCGTCAATCTTCATAAAAGGATCATTAAAAATCATTAAAGCTGGCAGTAAGTAAAAGTATACTATTTTTCAGCAAATATCTTATAGTGAGGCCAATAACAGCTAAGAGTAAGGGCACTAATCAGGAAAAAGCCACATAGCTACTTGTAAGTTATATAGGTCATTGTAGAAGAACAAGAATGTATAAGTTGGTTTTGGGTGTAATTAGGCATTAAGCCCAAGTGATTGCTAAATTATTTCACTTTCAAAATGTTCCAACATGTGAAAGTGTCATAAGAGATAGTAAAATTTGGGTTAAAGTCTGATTGTCTATTCTTCAGTATCTAGTGAAGAAATGAAATAATGATATATGTTTATTTCGTGGAGCTAAAAGTATGGTGAAGAATAGAAATTATTGGATCATTTTGTGATTTGTACATTTAACTGGTCTCAGCTTTATTAATCTTTCTCTCTTCCTTCTTAAGCCAATTGCCCCTCTTCAAGAAAGACACTATCTTTGTATAAATATATATTTTTCTTACAGTTCAGATAATACCGATGTTCACAAAAAAGTAGGAGAAAATCTTTTGTTTTACATAATCATACCATGATGGGGAAGGTAGAGAAAAGACAGTAAAATGAATTACAAACAGAGCAAAGTTTTAAGTTTCAAATAGGTATTCTCTTCAGTGTATCAAACTTATATTCCATGATACAGAAAATATTTCTGATATTGTGATACAACCCTAGGTATGAATTTTATTTGACATGGAATCATTTTAAATCCTATGCAAAAATGTTTGATTGTAGAAACATTTGGTATCATGTAGAAAGATTAAAATCTTGGGTTGAAGGAATTATTTAAACTTGTTTTTTCATTCGCAGATATTTTATTAGCTGCGTAGGTAATATCTTCAATCCTGTGGACTTGAAGAAATTGATCATTTAGTTGTGGAATATATTTGCCTTTGTGGAAGGCAATCATATCCATGATTAGGTGGGCTACGCTGTTGAATCTTATTTCTTTTATGATTGGAATACTATTATCTTTTTTGTTGTTATATTGATGTTGTCCCATCTCCTTTTCAACTGAATGTTGGTTAATAATCATTTGATAACAGGTGTTTTTGAGATTTGCATTTGCCTCCCCCTCCCTACTTAACATTTGGCTAATTCTTTTCAATAAACCATTCAAAAGTATAAGTGTCTGTTAAGTGCTAATTTTGCCAGAATGCCATGTTTTTAAGTATTAAAAGAAAGGAATCCCTGTGAATTTTATTACAGTAGTCGTTGCCAACTATCGGGGGAGTGTTTACTCATTTCAAGGCTGTTGAGCCACTGTGCGCCAGCACGATGTGGCAAAGAGCTGTTAGCTCCTCACCATGACTCATATTTGCTTGCTTTTGAACTGCTAGGTAGGCAAGAACTAGGTGAAGACAAAAGCTCATCTCATTGCATGATCCTCAGGTTTGAACCCAGGTTGTTGGCTAACCACTGAGCCATCATGTTGCCATTCTAGGCATTCACATATATTATGTGATTTTGGCCAGACTTAGAATTTTAACATCTTCTCAACTGAAACCAATCTTATCTAATCATGAAATAACAGAAGTTTAAATATATCTTCTAACTTTCATTTGGTACTCATAGATCTGTTGCACTGTTTTGTATGTATGCTCGAAGCTGTGTGTGTCCTATGTAGTGTGTTTACAGTCCAGGTACTTTTTTTTTTGTAAAAAAACTCTTCTTATCTTCCTTGGGTACAAAATCCTTAGACCATATTTAATACACTTCATAGGAATTTTGCTGGTTTGTTGCTATAATTATTCCAAATGGTTGTAAATAGCCTACTTGTAGATTCTGAAACATGCAGATAGATTCACTTTATTAGCCATTGTTCTGATATGTTTGGTGGTTGGTTGATGTGTTCAATGTAATATGGCTATCCATTCAATAAGCAATGTTGACAGCTAGATATTAGATATAGAGCAAAATGATAAACTACTAAAATATAATGTACTGTAATAAAGACCAGAGAAGCAATTTATATAACTACAAGATGCTGATGTACAAGCTGGCCTAGGAACTGGGAGAACAATCAAGTCTTCATTCTTAGAATAGAACAGAATACTTTATTGGCCAAGTGTGATTGGACACACAAGGAATTTGTCTTGGTGCAGATACTCTCTGTACACATAAAATAAAAGATACATTCATCAGTAGTCAAGAACCAACACTTAATGATAGTCATTAAGGTATCAACACTTAATGATAGTCATAGGGTACAATAAGCAATCAAATCATACTATGAAACAGTCCATATAAATTGTAAGGATACAAGCGACAACGTTACAGTCATACAGTCACAAGTGGGAGAGGATGGGTGATAAGGAGTGATGAGAAGATGAATAGTGCAGATTTTCTAAATAGTCGAACACTGTGGAGGGACTTATTTGTTTAGCAGAGTGATGGCTTTCAGGAAAAAACTGTTCTTATGTCTAGTTGTTTTGGTGTGCAGTGCTCTATAGTGTCATTTTGAGGGAAGAAGTTGAAAAAGTTTATGTCCTGGATGTTGAGGGGTCTGTAAATATTTTCACAGCCTTCTTAAAGACAGTAAAGTCAGGGCCAAGCAAAATTCAGGGGTTTTGGGTTGTTCTGTTTTATTAGAACATTAAATGTTTTCTAGTTTCCATGTTAGGTTAATGTTCTGATGACATTCAGTAATTCTCTAGTTTTGGGGATATATTGTGACCTGTCTAGACTGAAAATACAGTAGTTAACCCAAGAAGCAAACTTCTAATAGATCTGATTAATAATATTTATTAAAAGAAATATATGGTTGCAGGATGGGAATTCCACTGAGACTTCTGTTTCCAAATGAGATTCTTCTATAGGCAGTTTACAGACCAATAAATCTAGTCAATTTCCCCTCAGTTTTCTGATGGAGAGGACTAGAAACTTCACTTATTTGTGAAGATGGGCTAAGCTAAATTTGTTCCAAGTTCTCATAACTGAAAATTCTGTTGATATCAGAAGTAACTACTAAATTATGATCTAGACAAACATTGGTCACAAGGGAGGCTTTTTATTTGATAAATGACACATACCAATTTCTAAGGAAAGAGATAATGACAGTGGGATCACTCTGGCACTGTAAACTATACTTAGCTCAAATATTGAGATGCAAAGCCCAGAACTAACCCAAGGTCTTGTGGCAACATCATCCCAGGTATGAATTATTTTTAAATTAAGTTTAAATTTTTTAATCTCTCTCCAGAAAAGTGGCAAGATATTGGTTAGGTAGCTGACCACTTTTGCATGCAAGCTTCATGCATTAAGCCCATGTCACACTGCACCAATGGATGCAAAGAGGATGTAAAATGGAGAGAAACGCTTGCCATCCGTTGGAAAACGTGATGCATCCGTTGTGTACTCACTGCATCCGTGATTCATACTCTCTATCCGTCCAGCATCCGTCTACTGTGATTTCATCCGCTCAAAAAGTTTTGACCTGCACAAAACTTTTTGAGCAGATGAAGTATCCAATGCATCCGTTATACATCCGCTACGCATACGGGGAACATCCGTTATACATCTGTCATCATCCGTTATGCGTCCACTATATCCTCTAGGCATCCGCTGCGTATCCACGCAACTCAAATCTGCTCCAGCGGAAAACGGACACAGAGAGGAAGCGAAACAGATGCAGAACGGACACACAGCGTAAGTAGCATGGACGTAGAAAGGATGAAAGCGGATGCAGCTACGCATCCACGTCATCTGTTAAGCATCCGCTATGCATCCGCTACGCGTCCGCTTTGCTATGCTCCCCCGGAAGCCCTGCAGACATGCCATCCGCTTCCATCCGCTGGGCTTCCGTTGAGCATCCATTTTACATATGCTCTACGTCTTCCCCCTGTCCGTTCTTTTCCGTTCTCTTTATGCAAATTTTTGCCCCTTTTGAGAGCGGATAAGAACGGATGGAGCCACCCCCAGATTTTTGGTTGTCCACTGTGTCCTTTTACATATGTTTTGCATCCGTCGGGCAATGTGACCTAGCCTTTACTGTGAAAATATGCAGCTACAAGAGGTGATTGTTACGACACATTTAATTTCCAACTGATATTCCAGTTGCTTTCTGTGAAGTGATATTGCTGCAAGTTAGTTAAATAAATTTGAAACCTCACTTGTGAATATGAAAAGAGAAATAAATTTCCATGATGGTCAGTTAGGTACTGCAGCTAAAAATTCCAGCAGGACAGTGGTGGGAAGGAGATAGAAAGGGAACCCCAGCAAGCTGGGTAAAATTTATAAAGGTTGAAGTGTTTCATTAAAAGGTGAAGCCTCATTAAGCATAATGATTCAAAGGCTCTCAGATTCTGAAGTCTCATTTTAATTCACTGAAATAAAGCTGCTCAGCTAACCAGCCTAATTATTTGAGTTTGATGACATCTTTTTGTTGCTTAAGTAGTACAAAATTATTGAAATATTGCGTTCATGATGTTTTATTTTAGCACAAACTAAAAAGCTTATGAGCTAATTTGTTTTAAAATACAGTTCCTAGCACTGTTAAAATTCCCCCCTCCTCAAATGTTTTTTTCATATCTGTACCAAAGAGGATGCAAATAAAATACAAGCTAAATAATCAAGACCTTGTTGAGGATCCAAACTTTGTCAAGGACCTTGGAGTACTCATCTCTTATGATCTAAGTGCCAAAGCCCACTGTAATTACATAGCCAAAAAGGCATTAAGAGTTGTTAATCTAATCCTATGTAGCTTCTTTTCTGGTAATATCACACTACTAACTAGAGCATACAAAACATTTGCTAGACCTATACTTGAATACAGCTCATCAGTCTGGAACCCATATCATGTATCTGATATTAACACAATTGAAAAAGTTCAGAAATATTTCACAAGAAGAGTTCTCCACTCCTCTACTCATTGCAGAATACCTTATGCCACCAGACTTGAAACTCTAGACCTAGAAAACTATGCCGCCTCCGGTCTGATCTAAATATAGAATATAAAATCCTACATTGCAATGTCCTACATGTCAATGAATACTTCAGCTTCAACCATAACAATACAAGAGCACACAATAGATACAAACTCAAGGTTAACTGTACCAACTTGACTGCAGAAAATACGACTTCAGCAACAGAGTGGTCAATGTCTGGAATACTCTACCTGGTTCTGTGGTTTCTTCCCCAAACCCCAAAAACTTTAACCTTAAGATTATCAACTATTGACCTCACCCCCTTCCTAAGAGGCCTGTAGGGAGCATGCATAAGCGCACCAACGTGCCTACCGTCCCTGTCCTATTGTTTCTTTTTATTTTTCTTATATGTAACTATGTATTCATAACTATGTTTTTACTTATACCTATTACATTGTAAGCAATTGATAAACCAAATAAATACTAAATCCAGAGCTGTGTCTCCTGCTAGAAGGAGGAAGGAGCTAGGAGGGGGATCAGAAGACAGAAGGGCAATTGCACCTTGGGTACATTTCTCCCTGTGGAAATTTGCTATCAGGATGGAAGTCTTCCTAGAGAGGGGGGGGATCCAATTGCAGCAAACAAGGCAGAAGTTGCTTGAGTTCTGCTGGATCCCTTTAAGAGGGGTCCAGATTGAAACTTACAAAGTTACAAAGGAAAACTGAAAAACTAAAAAAAAATCTGCGCTGAAAAACCTGACAAACACATGCATATACACAAACGCACACAACTACCTTCTCTACTATCTTATAGAAGCCATTTAGCCTTGGGAAAGGAATACTTATCTTCCTGGAATCACTTTAAGATTGTGCTATAATTCTGGTACAATCAGATCATTACTGAAAAAACTATAATAATTATTATAATTATTAATTAATGAAAAAACTATAATTATAAAACTATGAATATGATATAATTTTAGCACCATTCTATGGTATTTTTCATGTAGGGAAAATATGGATGTATCATAGTGAATAATCTCCTCTCTTGTTCAGTTTGTTTAAATTGCCATATTCTTTCTTATACTTCCTCTCACCACAAAAAACAAATTAAAATCTCAGTGAATATTTGTGAACTTTTACTTCATTAAAATGCATTTATACAAATATACCCATACACTTGCAATGTTTTGTTACAATATTTATATTCTGCATTATTAATCAGATTCAATGGATGAATTTCCTTCCTTCCTTCCTTCCTTGATGTGTTGGTAATAATGGGACACTGCTCTAAAACAAATGCAATGACACTTAGTGGAGACAAAATTTCCATACAACTTTTTTAAAGTCACACCTTGTTTAAAAACCTGAGAGATAGTGTAGTGTAATGGTTAAGATAATTGGTTTACAAGTAGGAAAGACCCAGGTTCTCTAGTTCATGTTCAGCCATAGAAGTTTAATGGGTGACTTTGGGCCAGGCACTTTTTCTCAGCTCAATCTACCCTACCGGTTTCTTTTTTGGGTTATGTATATCACTATGAATTCCCAAATGAAAGGTGAGATATTAAGTAAATAAATAAGCTACAAATACAGTACAGCAACACCTGACAAATCAAATGCATGCTGTGATCAAGTTCAATCAACAGATTATATGCATGTAAATAAACCAGCCACTTTAAAATGTTGTTTTAAACACATTTAAAGGAAAATTTTCCAACTGAGATTCATTATTTTATAGTTTAAATTTAGTTTTAAAAAAACCTTGACTTCTGCAATAACCCTGAATAATTATGTCGTATCTCTTGTATGATATTCTGCAAATGTTTGAAGACCCTGTTAAGTCTCCCCATAGCCTTCTCTTCATCAGACTAAATGTTTCTCTGAGGTTTTTCTGCCTCTCAAAAATTCTTCCTACTAGACCTCTTATCATCTGTTTTTCTCTTTTGAACATCACCTTTGTGTGTCAGTGTCCTTACTAAAAATGCAGAAAGCAACTAAGCAAAAATGGGGTTTTATCTTTCTATTATTATATTTAAAACTTTGTGGTATAGTACATTCCGTACTGTAAAAGCATGTCTAAAGACTAAAATTGTTTTTGAGGTTTTTAAAAAAAGTCCTTGATTGGGTTGGTCTTCTAGGTCACCAGTTGTCAACCGGTGGCCCACTGGTGACCCATGAAAAAATTTTAATGGGCCGCAGAAGAAATGCCCCCCAAAAACAGTTTATCGGGGCTGTGCAGTTCTGGTGTCTCCCAGCTCTTCAAGGGACCCCGGAGTCAGGTCCCTGAGATGCATGCACCAACCAGCTCCCACACACAGTGGGGGCGGCAGCAACAACAATCCCTAACCCCAGTGCCCACTGTTAGCTCTCCCAATTAGTTCTAGCTTTGAATTGTTCCCGCCTCTTTTTACTTCCCCCTCACGCCCATGTGTAGACAGGCAAGGAAAAGGAAATGGAGCCATGCGCAGCTCTCAGCTCTTCCAGCCCTTCCTGCCTCTCCCAACATTGAAGCCTTGGAGATGCAGGCAAAGCTGCTGCATGGTAGTGTCCTGAGTTGCCTTAGCATGCTCAGTTAGTTAAGAATCATCCTACCCAGAGAACGAGGTAGTGCTGGAGGAGGAGCAGGCAGTAGTGGAGAAGCAAGCAACTCAGGGTGCTACTGCTGTGGTGGCTTGAGAAAATATCCAAACAAAGCTGAACACCATATCTATCTATCTATCTATCTATCTATCTATCTATCTATCTATCTATCTATCTAT
>BLBF01000003.1:43348912-43439839 GCA_015471245.1 Laticauda colubrina | reverse complement strand
TGCTGTTTAGCTTCCTTCGGGTATTATCCCACGTCATTGTAGTTCTGTTAAAGTTTTAGCAATGTTTCAGCAGAATCTCATCTGCCATCATCAGGCTTCTGTATTGAGTTTGTACACAGGGAAGAAGCGAAATGGACACGGAACAGACATGCAGCGTTAGTAGCACAGACGTAGAAAGGATGAAAGCGGATGCAGCTCGCATATAAAGGTTTAAAACGGAAAAAACATTCATATAGGGGATGAATCTTGGATATTTAGGATGTCTGCAGGATGCCTGGAGGATGCAAAAGGACACCTAGCGGAAAACCTATATTTCCTATAAAAAGGGGGAGGAACTCATCTGGATCTCACTTTCAGTCCAGCAGTCCTGCGGTGCAGACCTCTTCAGTGTTCATCTTGCTCTTGCTCTTCCACAACATTCAGTCATCTCCACCATGGATCATCGCACACTCCTTTTGGTAACCGCCATCATTCTACAACAGTGCGAAGTCCTCTACAGGCTCTTTCACCTGTTCTACGGGAAAAAAAGGAGGCGTCCAAGAAGTGTCTGGGTCCGAAGATGGATTGCGAGAAGAGCCGAGTACGGACTGTATAACAAGCTGATGGTGGAGCTGAGGATGAAGACACTCGTGCATTCCAGAACTTCATGAGGATAACGCCAGCCATGTTTGACGCAAGCCATGTTTGTGGAGCGGCTGAGACCCAGGTTGACCAAGGCAAACACCAACTTCTGGCCCAGCCTGGACCCTGGGCTGAAGGTGGCACTGACTCTGCGCCACCTGGCCACAGGGACCACATACAGGAGCATGCAGTCTGCCTGGAGAGTGCCACACAACACCATCAGCATTGTGGTCAGAGAAGTGGTGCAGGCCATCATCGAAGAGCTCCTCCAGTGCCCCTCCACTGAAGAAGGCTGGAAGAAAGTTACAGAGCAGTGGTATCAGAAGTGGAACTTTCCCACACCGTTGGAGCCATAGATGGGAAGCACGTGGCCTGCAAAGTTCCAGCAAACTCAGGGTTCACTTATCACAACTACAAGGGCTTCTTCAGCATCATCCTCTTCGTCATGGTCGATGCTGACTACAAGTTCATGTACATCGATGCTTCAGGCAACGGCTCATCTTCAGATGCCCAGGTATACAATGCCAGTCACCTCAAGGAAGGGCTGGAATGCAACCTCATCATGGGCTTCCCAGATCCAGACCCCCTGCCCAACGACACACAAGATGTGCCCTACTTCATTGTGGGGGATGACGCCTTCTCCCTCAGAACTTACCTCATGAAGCCCTACACTTCCAGATGCCTCACCCGTGAAGAGAGGATCTTCAACTACAGGCTGTCCAGGGCAAGGCGGGTGGTGGAGAACGCCTTTGGCATCCTGGCCAACAGGTTCCAGGTACTTCTCACCACCATGCAGCATTGCCCAGAGACCGTGAGGATGATCGTGGAAGCTTGCTGCATCCTGCACAATCTCATGCGCACCCGTTACCCAGTCTTGCAGAACAGGCTCGTGGACTTCCAACAAGGCATTGGGGACATGGAGCCTGGTGAATGGAGGCAAGGGCGAAACCTGACAGATACTGTGGATGTACAAGGCCCCAACAGAGCTTCACGTGAAGGGAAGAAGCAGCGCAACCTCCTGAAACACTGGTGCAACTCCCCAGCTGGAGCAGTGGAGTGGCAAGACAGGATGGTAGATGCTTAATGGATGCTTCCTTGAGCCTGTCTCATCACACTGATGAGATTGTGCCATGTATGTTGAGTGGCCCTACAATGAACAGAGCATTTAATAAAGAGTTGTGTTTATGTTGAAATGTGTTGATGAATGATTACATTGTTATTAATAATAAAGGGCCATAGGTGTGGCACCTGGAAGGGTGGACCATACAGTCCCACTATGCTTGCACTGGAGGTTTATCTATCCTACAACTATTACCCATCCCACAGGTATCCCTGCCCATCCCACTGCTATCCTAACCCATCCCACAGTTATTACCCATCCCACAACTTTCCTTATCCTACAGCTATCCTTACCCATCACACAGCTATCCTTACCAATCCCACAAACATGCAAAGACTTAAACCATTTCTAAAAGTTTCCAAGACTTCATTTACTAAAATAAATGAACCAACTGTGTGAAGCAAAGATAAACTTTATTAATAACAAACTGTAAAAGCAAAATGACCCAAGTAAAGTGTCCCAAGCAAAGATAAAGTCAACAGGTAGCAACCCAGTCTCTGGCACTCTTCTCAGTCACTCTGAAGCATGCCCATAGTCTCAGGGGTGAAGGGTCCAGGTGCTGTGGAGGTGGCTGCTGCTGGAGTGCTGGTCTGAGGCGCCCGAGAGGACAACAGGGGATGGTGCTGTGCAGGAAGCTCTCAAAGAGCTGGCTCAGTCCCGTGATGTTGAGAGCCCCTTCCTCCATGACATGGGGTGTCAGTCCCAAGATCGATGACAGATGTTCTGAGGCCGGGCTTGGCTGTGGGGTGGAGGAAGGAGGAGTGTAGTGGGGCTGTCTTGCCTGCAGGTAAGCGAGGTGAGGCGTGGGTGGCATCTGTGGTGTGGGTGGCATCTGTGGCGTCGGTGGCATCGGTGGCATACGATGTACCTGCGCCTGGACTGGGAAGGGCTGCCTGTGCTGCTGGAACTCCTGGTAGTCATAGCCTTGGTAGGTGAGGGCCTGTGGAAAGCCTTGGAAGGGCTGTGACATCACCTGGGGTGGAGGAGCAGACCTGGACTGGGTCGGAGCAGGTTCAGCTGGGCCTGGAGGGTTGTGCAGAAGGCCTGTGATCCTCTCCTTTATCACCTGATACTGTGATTCGGACATGTCCATGAGGGTCTGGTTGACGTAGGTGAGGAAGGGCTTGCCGTTTGAGGATGGTATGTCGGTGTGTACCAGCTGAGAGAGATCTACCCTGCTTTTGATGGTGTCCCTGATCTCCAGCAGAACAGTGTAGCTCTGTCCCTCCGGTCTGCTTCTCTGCCTGCTTTCTGTGGAGGTGGAGCTGGGGGTGGGTGTGGGTTGGTCTCTGGTGTCAGCGCCCTCTCCTTGCTCCAACTGTGTCAGGGGGTCCTCCATGCGCTCCGTCACGGGGAGTGCAGCTGTCAGGGGGATCTCCGTCATGGGGCGCTCCACAGATACCTGCCTGTACACAGGAGCTGACTCTTGGCCAGAAGAGGATTGGCTCTCTGTGGGCTGCCTGAGAGAGACGGTTGACAGAGGGGCTGCTCCTCGGTGGCGGACCTCACCCTCCAAGAAGCTGCACTTGGCCATCACGTAGGTCTCCCGGTCGGTCAGCTTGACTGTGGCCTGGCCAGACTTCTTGAGGTGCAGCTTCCCATACCAGGTGTGCATGTGCTTCCACCACCCGAGGAGGACCTCCGAAGTGTAACCCAGGTTCTCCACCTTCTCTCTCCAAGCTGCCTGCTTCCACTTGGTGTCTCGATAGAGCCTGTGTCCCTTCCGCCAGAGGTACTCGTTCTCCCTCAGCCATTCAAGCACCTCATCCTCATGTTCCTCTTTGATGGAGTACTGTCTCCTCTCCCTATCGCACGATTGCCTCTTCCTCCCTCTGGCAGGGCCTTCTGGGGCCTCATCAGAAGGGCTTTGAGGTTCTAGGGGCTGGTCCACCACACCACCATCAGCAGCAGCAGCAACAACAGCACTAGCAAAAGCAGGACCAACAGCACCAGCAGCAGCACCAGCAGCACCAGCAGAGTCAGCACCAGCAGAAGCACCAGCAGAAGCACCAGCACCAGGAGCAGCACCAGCAGAGTCAGCACCAACAGAAGCACCAGCACCAGGAGCAGCACCAGCAGAGTAAGCACCAGGAGAAGCACCAGCACTAGGAGCAGCACCAGCAGAGTAAGCACCAGCAGAAGCACCAGCACCAGGAGCAGCGCCAGCAGAGTAAGCACCAGCAGAAGCACCAGGAGCAGCACCAGCAGAAGCCCCAGCACCAGCAGAGTCAGCCCGAGCAGCAGAAGCCCCAGCAGAAGCAGAGTGGTGGTCCTGTCCTTCTTGCCAGGGCTGGCAGGAGTAGACACAGGCTTCCTCTTCTTCCCTATGGTTGTTGGCTGGAGATGTGTCTGGCAGCAGGTCTTTCCTCTGAATGGTGACCTGCATGCGTGCTGCATCCTTTTATATCCACGGGGCTGACGCAATGCATCCTCCCCACATGTGCAGTGAACGCTTTGCATCCGCTTGGCATCTGCTAGGCATCCGTGATGCATCCGCTGTATCCATTCGGCATCTGCTTGGCATCCGCTCCTTCCGCTGTGCGTCCGCTTCGCTGTGCTCCCCCGGAAGCCCTGCAGATGTATCATCCGCTTCCATCTGCTAGGCTTCCGTGGAGCATCTGCTTTACATCCTCGCTATGTCCTCTCCCCGTCCGTTCCTTTCCGTTGTTGTCCGCTCTGTTTATGCAAATTTGGGGCACTTTTGAGAGCGGATAATAACGGATGGAAAATTTTCTCGTCCGCTGTGTCCTTTTTACATACTTTTTGCATCCATCGGCCGATATGACAGGGCCTTAAATCTGCTTTGATAAACCTGCTTAGGATCCCACACATAATTTTTTATATAAAAGAAATACACTTTAGATTAACAAGTTAAATGTTGAAGAATAGAAGTTATATTGTGGTTAGAAAATAAATCTGTTGTTTACTCAACTAATAACTCTATATGTTGTTGGGAATAACATCTGAATTTTCAATTCTTCTAAGAAAATAAACTGTTACATCAACCTGTTTAGATACTTAGTTCTGATGCTTCTAAATCATTGATAATTAAAGTAGGTAAAATTCAGTGATGTTAAAAATAGTGACAAAATCTGACCAAGGCTTTTTACATTTACATGGCATATGATAGTAATTAAGGATTAAGGGGTCCTTGGCAGTGGTAGGATTCAGCCAGTTTGCACCAGTTCAGGAGAACCAGTTGTTAACTTTCTCAGCAGTTTGGTGAACTGATAGTTGGAAGAAATCATTAGGGCAGAGAACCGGTTGTTAAATTATTTGAATCTCACCACTGGTCCTTGGTGCTCTTTGAGCTTGATTGTTTTCTTGCAGATGTTTCATTATCCAAATCAGGTAAAATCATCAGTGCTAGCACGAATGAAATATCTGCAAGAAAACAACCAAACATTTCAATCCTGAGCTAGAAATATTGTTTTTATTGCTAAGTATAGCCTTGCTAAACTGTTTATTTGTCCATAATAACAAATGTTCCTGCATGACTACAATGTAATTGGATCATAAGCTCAAACATGTTGACAATTGAGAACTATTTTTCTGAAAAACATTGGTTGTCATGCTACACTAACAAGTTAAATATGTGGGTTGACATAGAAAATAAAGTGGAAAATGTGAATGGCAAACATTTGCTTGGGTGTATGGCACTCCTCATATGCTGCTTCTGGATAATGGCAAGATTATCCAAAGTCTCCCAGGAGACTTTGCAAAATTCTCTAAAAATAATTATTATCTTTGCCATAAAGTTGGCATGGAAGAATGCCCTGAAGCCTTTCCCAAGGTTTATAAAGCTATGCTGGTTTTCCATATAATTCTGTGCCAAACAAGTTCTTTGGGACAAACAACCCACTGCCACATTAAATTTAATGATAGTCATTTTCGCTGGCTATGCAATAGCCTGGGTTCCCGATTGAATCACTATCTTGATTCTCAGACAGTGTTGTAAGTTATGACTTTCTATTAATACAACAATCCTTAGGAATTTAGGGCCTCCCTTTTAAAAGTTCCTTTCATTTATAGATAAAAGAGCATCATATTTAAGGAATCAGCATTGTAGTCTGTACTTGAAATTGGGTGTACCATATGTGCTCTTCAAAACTCTGGATAATCACAAAATGATAGCAAAGGGTTAAATTTTTCTGTATCTTTTTACTGCTATCACTGATGTTATTTCCTAGCCAAGTAATGAAATATCTGCAAGCTAACAGCCAAGCATAGAGCATCATGGATTCCACAATTCAACCCTGACCTAAATACAGTTTTTTCTTCTTTTAGAATGTATTTTACCATTTTCTTTACTATTCTGTGATCCTTTGTTATAAGAAGCAGTATATACAAAAATAAACATCAGTAAAGAAAAAAGCTGAATTCCAATTTATTTAGAAAGTTGTAAGTTGGAGAAAAGCCAACTTAATGTTGAAAATAAATGGACAACTTTCTGGTGTTTGGCTGAATGTACACTTATTATATTTGATCAATGATTTCTTAATAGAGAATGATTGATAGGTCCTACTTTAGAGAATTCATGAATATGACTGTGCTTTATGAGAATGGTGTATAAGCAAACATATTATACATATTTGTAACATGATTATTCTCTTTTTATCTTCTAAGAACTTCTAATAGTTCAGCAAAATAAATATTTAAAAAAATAGAAATAAGGTTTGAAATAAAGTAATTATTACACTAAAAATGCTTCTGTCATTTTACAATGTTGCATAACTCCAGCAATGATTCATGTATACACTGAAAAATATAACAAAGAATATGAATACTCATGAGTATTTTCTGTATTTTTTTTAATAAAGTTTTATTTGGGTTTTCATACATACAAAATACAAGTAAAACATCTTTTTTGAAAACCGCATGGTCCCAGGTTGAACTTCTTTATACAGACACAAAACTCAATTTCATGCTCCTTTTTGTGTTCTATTCCATATCTTATACTATTCTACATTTTCTATATAGTTTTTCCCCTCTTTTAATTTTCTCAACTTTATTTTGATTATCTCATCTCAATTCAAATAATTATATTTATACTTTTGTCTGTTCTGTTTCAATTTCATATTATCTTTTCTCATAAAACAAATTTTCTCCTGTAGTTACTAATTGGAGTATGACACCTTTATATCTTTTAATTACATCCATTTAACTCTTATTTAAACTTCAATATATACCTTAAGGTTATGACCTTCAATATAATACATAATACATAACTTCCAATCAAATTCTGCTTGGTACATTATAATGGTACATTATAATGCACACTATATTCTTAAAAAAAAAAGATTATCAATATATGTAGTTATAAACCCTCATTCCATTCCAATTCAGTCCTATCATTAATAATCATTAAAATCTGAACATCTTTAACACTTCTTTTCAATTAAAAATCATACTTCCTTAAAGACACATATAATCTCCATAATTAATTTTTCCCTTATTTCTCTTCACATGTTTTGTAAATCATTAAATATTCATTTTGTTACATTTATTTATTGACAAGCATTCCACTGAATTACGATAGCTATTTTATCAAACATTTTAATCATACATTGTTTCATATTTTCTAAAATTATTTCTGTTTCTTATATAACAATACTATTTTATGTACCTTTGCAGAATCCCTTTTTCCATTACATTTTCACCCATTATCTCTAAATAGGGCCTGTTTCTCTATATTTTGTTTCTGTCCTTGATAATTTCTTTTCCTTTCTTTCTTCCCTCTCATCTTCTCCCTCCCCTTTTTACCCCCTTGTCTCATTCCTTATAATTCTCCCTTCTGCATTTCCCTCTTCTGTTGCTTTCTGGTTTTATACTTATTTTTCACTCTATTTTTTGGAGGGGGAGTTGTTTTTCCCAATATTAAACTTTCCATTCTCTTTCCCCCCTTTCCTTTTTTTTCCCATCTAAGATTACTTGTTCATTAAAGATGGCTTCTTCTTTGTCAATATCTTCTTGTTCTGTAGGCATTTCTTCTTGTTTCTCATAATTCCAAATCTCCATTTCTAAAAACTGAAATACGAAGCCAAAAGAACCTCTCCCTTCTTGTGCATCTTCTTTGTACATTTAAGTTCCATTTTGAGTTCTTCTAAAAGTGGAGCCATTTGAAACAGTTTTAAACAACCACCCAATTGATTTTAGTCATTCAAATACAATATCCAAAAACCCAAAGATCATCAAGTAATCCAAATAGTTCCAAGTTATTTCTTCTTATTTCTTTTTCCACTTTCTCTTCCTGGGGTTTTTGTTGCGATATTTCAGTTAAAATGTATCTTTTGGAAGTCTTGTGAGATTTTGCTGTAAGTTTTTTTTTAATACCAGGCACTCTCCTCCCTTCCAGATCCTGCCCTTCAGTTCTTTTTATCTCCTTTCTTGTTTTCAAAAGCTTTTGATTATCCAGAAATCTTTACTGTCCCTTTGACTTTTTATTTTCAGCATTAAATGTCTATTAATGTCAAAGTGGATTTTTTTCCAATTTCTTGCTTAAGTCTCTTTGCTGTCAGTATAGGAAAAGGAGGAAAAAAACTCAACTCTTTTCCCTTTTCTCTCTCCTTCGCAGCTTAAAAATCTTCTTAGGGAAGAATGTTGTCGTTTTTTTTAATAGTTTCAATTCCAGGGTACCTTATTTGTTGCTTTTGCTGTTTGGCCTGGTTAACCAAAACTTTCTCTTCTTATCTTCCTCCTGCACATTCTTTTCTGGTCTAGTTCTTCTTTGTGGTGGCCATTTCTGACCACTGCTACAACCGCCTTCGGGAAAGGGAGTAATGGCCATCTGGGGAGGAGAGATGTGGCTCTCCTCAACCCTGCAGGCAGTCTCCCCCTTCTTCGCCACCTCTAAGGGGTGGCTTAGCCCCGAAACCAGCTGGCTTGGGGCACTCCAGCGGCGAGCACAGATCGAAGCCTCGCAGAGATGAGGTTTTGGTCTGTCGCCAAAGAAGCTCAAACTGGAAGTCCTCCAGTATTTTCTGTATTTTTTTAAAGACCAAAAAAAAGCCAAATTTACAAGCCTAATTGCCTGTCCTATCATTTATGTTATATTTAAGTGTAATTTCCATTAGAATTTTTATTAAAGCCTAATTGGTCTCCCAGTCAATCTTCCATACATTTCTTCAGTGTAAGGACTTCAGACCTATTTTAGGCAGCCATTGGAAGCATTTACATAAAAGCCTAAGATACTCTTCTTCAAATCAAATTCAAAAATTAAAAAAGAAGAGACAAAACTTTGAAGTTGGTCTTCAGTGTACTCCTTTTTGATAAAATATTATTTCTAAATATGCATCTGTACATTAACAAAAGTAAATCTGAAATGTTTTTCTTTAATGTCAAGACTGTAAATTTTGTTCCTGAAATAAATGAACAACTGATTAAGGCAGCTAAAGTATAGAACCAGAACCTTGTATAGATACAGCCATTATGAAATATCTAGTCATGAAAAAGAACTTTCTATGACAATGTCTCTGAGTTCATTTTACTACTCCAGTACTTAAAATATCCCAGCTATTCACAATTTTCATTAAGTGTTTATCTTGCAATTATTTGGGGGAGGGAGGGGGATTATCCCAAATACAATTCAAGACATATCTCATTGAAACTATGTAACTTCCAAGATACTATTTACTTTCAGCCCTATAAATCACTTTTGGTGAATATTTATGTAGCTTAATAATGATAATTATCAAAGAAATTCTTTTAAAACAATGATTGTAGCAGATGGAGATATGACCTAATTGGCATTATGTTAATATGAACTGCAGAATGTCCTTTATGTAAGGTAATAAAATCTGAGTTAAAAATGATGCAGACAAGAGAAATGAATGACTTAAAATACTTTGGCCTCTGAAAAATAGGATAAGTAATTTTCATTACATAGAAAGGAAAGAGGAAATGGGTCATTTACAGCTTTGATTATTTAATTTACAGCTACTTATATCCTGCCAAGTCAAGCCATGGGTATAGCTGATTAATTAATCAGCACTGTAACAGGATATGAAGACATTTGTGTAATATCACCAATTGTACATATAGTCATTATGATGACATTTGCTATGGCAGTTTTTTTCCTGTAAAAATATGGCAATATTTCAAGACTAAATAATTAATGTATGACTCCTGATAGCACAGTGGTTGGAATGCAGTATTGCATGCCAACTCTGCCCACAGCCTGGAGTTTGATCCTGATGGAACTCAATGTTGACTCAGCCTTCCATCCTTCCAAGGTTGATAAAATGAGCCAAATTGTTGGGGACAGTATGCTGACCCTGTAAACCACTCAGAGGGTGCTATAAAACATTATGGAGCAGTAAATAAGTCTTAACTGCTATCCCTATTCCTAAAGGCCTTATCCCACTGGCCGACAGACACAAAACATATGCATAAAGGACACAGCGGATGAGCAAAATTTCGCAGGTGGCTCCATCCGTTGTCATCCACTCCCAAAAGTGGCGAAAATTTGCAAAAACAGAATGGAAACGAACGGAAAAGAACAGATGGTGTTAAACGGATGTTCGTAGGAAGCCTAGCGGATGACAGTGGATGGAAGTGGATGACACATCCGCAGGAGTTCCAGGGGAGAATAGTGAAGCGGACGCATAGCGGAAGGGGCGGATGCGTAGCGGAAGACACGGTTGCATCACGGATGCCTATAGGAAACAAAGCGGATGCATAGCGGATGTATATCAGATGCAAAGCAGTCAATACGCATGTGGGGAGTATGAATTGCATCAGCTCCGTGGATATAAAAGGATGCAGCTCGCACGCAGTCAGCATTCAGAGGAAAGACGTGCTGCCACATACATCTAGCAGGAACACCATGGTTTGTCAGTCAGGGAAGAAGAGAAAGCCCATGCCTACTCGTGCCAGCCCTGGCAAGAAGGACAGAACCACCATCCCACCCCCTGGCACTGACTCTGAAGCTGCTGGTGCTTCTCCTGCTGGTGGTGCTGCTGGTGGTGCTTCTCCTGCTGCTGCTGCTGCTGCTGGTGGTGGTGCTGCTACTGCTACTGCTGTGGTGGACCAGCCCCAAGGTGCTCAAAGCCCTGCTGCTGAAGGCCCTGCTGCTCAAGCCCCTGAAGGCCCTGCTGAAGCCCCTGCCAGAGGGAGGAAGAGGCAAGGGAAGGAGAAGGGAGAGAGGAAACAGTACACTGTTTCCGAGGAGCATGAGGAGGAGGTGCTGGAATGGCTGAGGGAGAACGAGTACCTGTGGAGAAAGGGCCACAAACTCTATCGTGACACCAAGAAGAAACAGTCTCCAGACATGTGTCACATCTGTCACATGTGCTCAGTGTGAACCTGCTTTCAGGTTCTGCTTTTGTGAAGAGCATAGGGCACCAGTGGTGAATTTACCAATCTTGATGTTCTCTTGCAAATGCCAAATGTCCTGCACGATGTTGGGCTGTAAGCACAACCCCCACCTGTGGATTCGGGCCCTTGTACCACCCTCATGGAGTCTGTTTCTGACCGTTTGAGCAGCCACATGCACATTTGTGGCCCACTGGAGGTCATTTTGCAGGGCTCTGGCAGTGCTCCTCCTGTCCCTCCTTGCAAAAAGGCAGACGTAGCGGTCCTGATGCTGGGTTGTTGCCCTTCTATGGCCTCCTCCATGTCTCCTGATGTACTGGCCTGTCTCCTGGTAGCACCTCCATGCTCTGGACACTATGCTGACAGGCACAGAAAACTTTCTTGCCACAGCTCGCATTGATGTACCATCCTGGATGAGCTGCACTACCTGAGCCACTTGTGTGGGTGGTAGACTCTGTCTCATGCTACCACTAGTGTGGAAGCACTGCCAGCATTCAAAAGTGACCAAACTATCAGCCAGAAAGCATAGGAACTGAGAAGTGGTCTGTAGAACCACTCCTTTATTGGGAATGTGTTGCTAACTGCCTATGCTTTCCACATGTTGTCTATTCCATTTGCACAATAGCATATGAAATTGTTTGTCAATCAGTGTTGCTACCTAAGTGGACAGTTTGATGTCAAAGAAGTGTGATTGACTTGGAGTTGTTACATTGTGTTGTTAAGTGTTCCCTTTATTTTTTTGAGCAGTGTATATTTCTTCCCTTTTCCTTCAAGCATTGGATATGAATCACAGCTAAAATGTGTACAAAAGCTGAAATTTCTATTTTCAAACCCTAAGGGAAGACTGTGGCCAGATTTCAAAGTTGAATCTTCCAGAGTACCTTTTCAAGGAAAATCTTGAGTCTTTCCTACTGCACATCTAAATGGGAACTAAATTGCCCTTGGTCTTTGTCAGGATTCATCTAACATTACTTAAAAAAAATTAAATTGATGGCTTAAATCTTGTTTAGTTTTGTTACTAGTATCATTGGGAAGGAAATCAGGACATAAACATGATGCCTCACATTGTGCAGAGGGACTTAAATCCTGTGAAATAGAAAAGATATTTGACTGAGTCTTACAGTAGGCTGTTAGTTGAGCTTTAAATTTGGCCAGCACTCAAAAGTTTTCCCTTGAAAGTTTTCCCTCCATTAAGAAAACTAATTGTTTTCTATTATGGCTTTTTTATCCAGGATTAAGGAAGGTATCTACCACCTTAGATTCCAAACTACACTGTCGTCATATTTCCACAAAGTATCCAGGTAGCAGCATTTTTGTACATGTAGTATGAAATGGGCAGGTATCAAACAAGTGCAGTCCTACCCTTCTATGATGTAACCATCCATATTATTGAATACCTTAGGGACTCTGAAGCTGAATGTGTAGAATTTTTTGGGGGAAGGACAAATGTATTTCCTTATACTAGTATTCAAATGACTATTCTTATTTTGTCTTTTAAAATTACAAAGAAATTTTAGACTGTCAGATTTTCTAGGTCTCAAGCCAAGGTGAAGTTGGAGACTTAGCTTTGTATGGTTTTCAGTTCAGATTAATGGTATAACTCCACATTTCATGAAATTTAATTTATTTTGCTTTATATATTACTACGAACCCTGATATATTGGGTAGCTTACAACAAATTTAGTAATTAAAACTAGTTATATGATGGCTCATAATGCTCAATCTGATGTGTCATATTTCAGGAATAGGATGGTCTTTACTCATCCTTGAATAATTTTCACCGCTTTTGAAAGCTTAGAAAAAAGAAGTTAGCCCAAATATCTGAGGATGGGCTGTTTTAAAAGAGACAGTGGTTTATTTATGCTTCATACAATATATCACATATTATACTACTGTTGTAAAATAAGGTTATAATAAATTCACTACTACTACTACGTCTACTGCTACTACTACTACTACTACTACTACTATTACTGTTCCAAAGGTGCTTTTTCAAAAGGCAACTGGACTTTTTGTTTTTTCTTTGAAGTCGTTTCACTTCTCATCCAAGAAGCTTCTTCAATAAGAAGCTAAAAGTCTTCAAAGAAAAACCAGAAAGTCCAGTTGTCTCTTGAAAAAGCACCTTTGGGACAACCATGACTTGGATGACTGAGAATCTCCATAGAAATATTGCTATTACTCTTTACCAGATTGAAGTGGAAAGAAATTTTTTTAAATCAAAAATACAGTGCAGCGTAGAAATCTTTTTCTTTTCCTTTGGGTAAACATATATTTCAAGTGACTGGTAATTGATCACACTAAAATTGTACTATGATATTGTAAATTTCTTCTTATTCTATCCATGATATAGCAGCTATTTCATGGTTGGGAACGGAGTTCTAAGAAAACAGAAGCTGGGAGCAGGGAGTAGTAGATTATTGCTTTATGTAGTCAACTTTGTTGAAGAGAGAAAGGTCATTTTTCATGAAATATAATATGACTTTTTAGGTAATAGAAAGTATGCACTCTTAATGTCCATTTTAGATGTTTTTTTAGAGTTCCTGATACAGTGAAAATGCCTGGAGGAAACTGTTTTTCCAGTCATGCATATATTCTAACAAAATGATCGAGCCAAAGTCAAACGTTTCAAAGAGATTCAGTGATTTCAATAGAACAGTCAGATATAATAGTATGCTAAGCTTTCATGGCTTCCACTGACAAAACCATTCTTGTGTCACACCTATGCAGCACATATTTGTGTTTAAACATCACAGACCATTATATCTAAGCAAATTAAAGGATACATCATCAGAATGAATTTTCCTAAGGATTTTATAAAAGGCTGACTTCAGGGGATCTGTACCGGATTGTTTGTGTGAATGTGCATTTCCCCATTCTTTAGGGAAAGTTCTTCCTTATAGCATGAAAGCATTTTCACAAACAGCATGGCTGGTATGCCACAGAGAAAAGTCATCTTGACTTCCTGTAATCCCACTATCCTGCATTGACCTAATGTAGAAATATTTCTCATGCTATCTCCTTTTCTCATTATTATTTTGGTGTTTTCTTTTAATTAAGCAGCTAAAGTGGCTCAAATATATTATATTCATTATATAATGATGGCCTCTTCTATTCTGTTCTTGTTCCCTCCTTCCCAAGCTTCCTCAGGCTCAAAAGGTAAACTATTTTCAGTCAATACTTGAAGAAATCACCAACTCCTCACGCTTCTACATCATGAAATTACTTTACAATGATGATCAGTGAAATGCTTAACAATGTCACCACTAATGAACTGGAGAGCATGACATTGTTTAAATTAGAGCAGGACTCTATTTATAGGCATATCACCCACTGAGTTACAATTGAGACACAACATGAGAGTAATTTAAACCAAATGAAGACAGGGTGGAATACTGCTTTGTGCAAATAAAGGATGCATTTTGTTTTTACTTAGAAAAAAAATGGGGAGCCTTAATCTTTGGGATAACTATGACCTGGATGACTGAGAATCTCTATATAATCTCTACAGACTGGTAGCCTTAATCATTACAGAGAAGTCATTCAAACGTATTTATTCAAGAGAAACAAATGAACTATATACAAAGCTATATTCTTTCACTGGTCTCCATTGTATTGTCTTCTCAAAAGCCTCTGAGTGCATCTAACATACATGTTGTGCAGAAAAGTTTCCATGCAATGTGCTGGTATTATTAGTGTACAGCTTCTGCTTTGATATGGTCTGTTCCAGAGCTATCTCATAGCATTTCATGATCTCACAAATAATAATGGCGGCTGCTACAACATATCACTTGGTGCCCATTGCAGTTTCATGTATAATTTACAAATGTAATTGAGATAAAAGTATAACAACAAATGCCTCAAAGTGGAATGCCATCATATAATTAGGAAACACCGTTTGTAGCTTCCTAGGATTCCACTAACATAGTAATACAGTAATCTCTATTTTAAAATTTATTCTTGAAGGCTCTAACTTCAGTTGTAGGAGTCTGAAGGCCTTTCAGTCTATGTGCCTAGCTTGATTTCTTTTTTCTCTGCGGCCTTTCATCCCCACCCATTCTTCTCTCCTGATCTTGTTATCTCTTGATCTTGCTAATCTATTCGTGCAGACACTGTCTTCACGAATAGATTAGCAATAACATTTTCTATGTTTAACCTAGACAGAAGCAAGAATGGTTTTATCTGGGTATTATTATTCTTTAAACCATCTATAGTTAGGGAAGAACCTTAATTTGTTGGGAATTGTATTCAATAATATTTAATATTTTCTTTACTGGCTGTTTTTCTTACAAATATTTTTTTTTTGAAAGAATTTTATTAATTTTTTAAAAACGAACATATACAAACAAAACACAAAACAAAGAATATAAAACATCTTTTTGGAAAGCAGTTTGATCCTGGGTTACATCTTTTTGTACAGACATAAATTCAAGTTCATGCTTAGTTTTATATAGCATTCCATATCTTATTTACCATTTTACATTTTCTACATAGCTTCTCCCCTCTTTTTACTCTCTTAATTCTATTTTATTTATTTCATCTCAATTTAAATCATTATACTTGTATCTTTTGTCTGTCCTGTTTCAGCTGTCTATTATCTTTTCTCATTAACACAAAATTTCTTCTGTAATAACTGATTGGAGTATGTCGCCTTTATATATTTCCCCTAAGTTTAACACTTAAAATAATACATAATTTTCATTCAAATTCTGCGTAGTACATTCTAAAGCTACACTCAATATTTTAAAATAGGAAAAAAAATTTAAATATATAATATAATTAAAACAACAATCCATAGTAATTGAAATTATATCATTAAAATTGATATTCATTTAAGTCTTAAACATTTTACACATTCCTTTCCAAATAAGTATCATGCTTCTATGGGAACACTTATAGATTTTGCTAAGTTACTTTCCCCCATTTCACGTATATTTTAAAATATTATGTAATGACAATGTTCCCATTCCTTTTTAGTTCAATTCTCTCATATTTCATTTCATTTATTTTTTTCAAAAAAAAATTCGCTAAATTACGTTAAATATTTTATCCTATTTTATAATCATATGCTGTTCCAATTTTCTAACATTATTTCAAATACAAATACAACAATGCAGTCTTATGTACCTTTGCAGAATCTCTTTTTCAGTTATATTTTTACCCATTATCTCTAAATAAATCCTGTTTCTTTACATCTTGTTTCAAACCTTTGTAGCTTCTCTTCCCTTCTTTCATCCCTTGCTTCTCCACTCTACCCTTTTTACCCCCTTGTCTCTTAATCTCCACCCTCTTCTGTATTACTCTTTTCTGTTGCTTTCTGATGTTGTGTCCACTTTTCACCTTATTTTTCTCTTTTTTGGTTGTTTTTTTAAGTCTTAAATTCTCCATTCTCTTTCTCCTCTTTCCCCTTTCTTTCCCAGATAAAGTTGCTTGTTCATTAAAGATGGCTTCTTCTTCATCCCAATCTTCTTGTTCTTGTAGTTTCTCATACGTAGAAATCACCATTTCTAAAATATGAAAAACGGAGCCAAAAGAGCGCTTCCCTTCTTGTTCCTCTTCTTTATATTTTATAAATTCCATTTTCAGTTCATCCACAAGTAATGCCATTGTAAAAAAAATTTAAACAACCCAAATGATTTTAATCATTCAAATAAAAATTTCCAAAAGTCCCAAAGTCACCAAGAAATCCAAATATACACAGTTATTTCATTTAACACTTTCTTCTTTTTTTCACTTTCTCTTCCTGGGGTTGTAATTCAGTTACAAAATTCCAATTAAAAAGTATCTTTTAGAAGTCTTGTTATGATTTTGTTCTAGTCTTTTAAATTCCAAGCAATCTCCTCCAGCCAAATCTTAATCTTAATTCTTACCCTCTCCCTTCTCACTTACAGCATAAAAAAAGTTTTTTTCCAGTGTTCAGAAATGTTGATTGTCCCCTTGGCTTTAATTTTCCAGTTTGATTACCTGCTGATGCCAAAACGGGTTTTTCCAATTTCTCATTCATCTGCTGTCACCGTAAGGAAGGAGAATGAGAAAAAGCAAACTTTCCCTTTTCACTTTCATTCGCTGCTCCCAAATCTTTCTTAGGGAATGATGTATCTTTTTCCAAAATTTAAATTCCAGGATATCTTGGATGCTTCTCATCCCGGTCAGCCAAAACTTTCACTTCTCAGCTTCGTCCTGCACATTCTTTTCCAGATGAAAGCTTCTTTGTGACGGCCATTTCTGACCACCGCTCTACCGCTTTTGGAAAAGGGAGTTAAACCAGCTGAGGAGGGGGGGTGCAACTCCCCCCAACCCCTGCTAGGTCTCCCCTGTCTTCAGCTACCTCTATGGGGTAGCTATAGCCCCGAAGCCGGTTGGCTCGGGGCACTCCAGTGGCGAGCGCAGCAGAAACCGTGCACGATCATGGATTCCTGCCACTGCCGAGCCTTGCAAACCAGAAGGATCCTTACAAATAGTTTCTGACTATTTCAAATTTCTGACTATTTCTGACTATTACAAATAGTTTCTGATTGTACAAAAAAGAAAATTTCTACTATTTTGCAGTGGAAATAGCCATGGCTGGGCAAACTTTAACAAACAAACAAACAAACCCTTATGTTATAGAGAATTATTCAGCATCTTATCCTTTTCTTAAAAACAATAACAACACAGTTTTTAAAAATTATAATCGCCTTTTAAACTAGCCTCATTCACAGTGATTTGCTGTGAAACAGAATAGTGACAAAGCAAAAGTTTGTTAAACTCTTTCATGCTGATGTCATGAAAGATGTCTTTCATGCTCACAATTTTGAAATAGCTATGGTGATAGACTGCAAAGGATGTTCCTAAAGTTCTTCTGGTATTAAATCTTATTACATATGATTGATGCAACATTGTTGTAATATTTGCACAAGAGTTTTATAGTTTTTAAACATACTATCACAGGTTCAGGAATTCTGGCTTAGAATTCTAAAAGCAAAGAGATACAGCCGTTACCTTCTTGAGTCCCTTATGTTCAGTTCTTTAATGATCCAGCTAAATGCCAGGATCACCACTAGAAAATATGAAATAAGTTTTAAGCATATATTAATCTCTTTTGCAAAATATTAGGAAAATATAATTATATCTTCATTTTGCAACATGATCTCCAAATCACTGAGTACAATTTGTAGCAGTGGTGGGATTCAATTTTTTTTTTACTACCGGTTCTGTGAGTGTGGCTTGGTGGGCATGGCAGGAGAAGGATACTGTAAACTCTCCAGTCAGAGGTGGTATTTGCCGGTTCTCTGAACTATTCAAAATTTCCACTCGTGGTTCTCCACAACTGGTCAGAACCTGCTGAATACCACTTCTGATATGTAGGCACTTTTGGTAAGAAGTGGGCAGTATGAAAAATGAAATAAATTACAGCAGCATTGGCTTTCTTGCAATATCAAAAAATGTTAAGGTACTGCAAGGTTTAATACATTTGCCTCATTAGTCAGTTTTCTTTTCTTGGACTTGTTCCATCTTTACACTTCTAAGGAATTTTCATCAATTATTTTCTATATTAATTTTTTGATTTTGCAGCAATCATTTTTAATTTTCAGCATTGGGGTGTGTGTGAAAATATAACATTGATTCTAATCATCCTTGAGCTAGCTGCGCTCTTCCCTATGCTACATTCAAGAGCAAGTAATTTGTGACCCTCCAGATCCTAATGAATTTCAGCTCCCCACAAGTCTCATCAAGGCTGTTGCGAGAAGATTTAATGGAACCATATTTGAAGGGTCAGAGGCTTCTTTCTCTGCATTAACTAAACAAACAAAATGGTTTGTTAATATATGTTATATATGTAATATATATGTTAATATATGCACATTTTTCAAAGCACTAATATTTCCTCAGTGCATGAGCAGAAATATATTTCTTAATTAAGAATATACTCCTATGTATACTACTTAGAACTGCATCTAACTTCCATGGCTTTTACTGTCTCAAAAATGTCCACACTGACTTATCTCTGACGGTGGAGCCATTTAATGCAAGATTCCTACAAATATTCTTTGAACACACACAAAAAAAACTTGCCAGGGTTACTGCAATACTATTGAATTGTACACTTAGTCTGGGCACAGTGAACAGCTTCTTTGGATCAAGAATTATAGTCCTCCGAAAGAAAGATTTGATTGAGTGACATTGTCACCATCAGATCTATTATCAAGGAAAAGTAATTGTTGGTTACTGAGATGAACATGATACAAAACCCTGAGTGAAATGGTTGGTTGGATTAAAAGGCATTTTCTTTTTTTTTAATCCTACAAATATAACTTTCAGATTTTTGCCTAACCAAGTGGAACTTGATGAGAAGTTTTCAAATCCATCTGGCATTTTGAAGAAGCTCACTGCACAGGTTGATGCATTCTTTATGAATGAGTCAACACAAGTGCACATTTTCCCATATGGTGGCTGAATATGTGCTGTATTTTGTTTGAATCTATATAGCAGTGTTTCTCAATCTTGGCAACTTTAAGGTATGTGGACTTCAGCTCCCAGAATTCCCCAGCTAACCATGCTGTGATTCATTTTGCATATAAGTAGTCATTATTGCAAGAAACAGTACTCTTTTTCTATTACTGTCAGCCATAGTCACTGAAATTATCAGGGTTGCAATTAAAGAGGACAGTGTTTTAAATAACTTATATTTTCTGACCTTTCGTTGGTGTATCTTCATTCTGAAGAATATATTTAAATTTGCCATATTAAATTTTTTTAGTTACATATGTATCACAAACTTACATTGCAATGATAAAATATTAGTGGTTCCCAGAGAAAAGCAAGGCAAATTAGAAAGACTGAATGATAAAATCAAATATAACACCTGCAGCAAAAGTAACTATAAAGCTATGAAAATACTGAAAACTATCAATGTGCAAATCACCCAGGATCTGATTTTGATTAGTGAATTGATTCAAAGGGTTGATTCAATTTGAAAACCAACTCTACAGTATTTGATTTGAATTAATGGTAAGAAAAAAATGTGTGTATATGTGCAAAAGTCCATTAAATCATGAAATTGGTTCCAAGCCACCTGATTTGATTCAACTGATTCGGCTGTTTGATCTAAAGTTTGATTCAAAGCAATTCAGTCCCTTTGCCTTTGAACAGTTTTCACAATCCTACTAAAATAATTTCCATTGGGGGGGGGGGGAGTTGGCACTCAGTTTGAAGCCTGTCCTCTTCAAATATTTTTATTGCTACCTATTCTAGGATCTTTCATGCCTCAGATTAACTCAGGATAATCTACTGCAGACTGAATCATAATTAAAATTGTCATTTCTGCAACCCCCTTACTTTATTGTTTGTTGTAAGGGCACTTGAAGATTACATCCTTGAGTTTAAAATATAGGCTGATAAATATGGAAGGAGACATTGCTTCATCTAATCTGCCTCCAAGTCATTTAAGGTTCTGTAGGTTAAAACCTGCATTTCAAACAATATCCATTTGGAAACGGACAAACTGCTAGTGCAGATGACAAAAATATATAATATGATTAAAATAGACATATAGTAACCCTATTATGGACTCAATGGGATTTTTAAACACAGAATCACATATACCTTGACATGGCATGGTATGGCAGTCATCCAGATGGGCAATTTTCAGAACATAAATTGTTAAATTAGTTGCCTTAGTTTGGAAACAGTCATTATACAACTAAACTATCTTTCACTGCTCATTCTTGTAACAGAAATAGATCCAAAAAGCATCCTCAGCTACATAGCTGAAAGTTTATTAGAGGTTCACTAGTTCAGAACAATAATCACTACTTAGGAGCACAACTGAATCACTTACATTCAATTATTTTCATCTGATTTGAATTAAGTTGTTTTCAGAAAACTAGAACTCTTTTCCTTTTATACATCTGTAGGTTTCCTCCTGATTCAATGATAGTTTCTATTCGTGATTAACCAAGAAATAAGTCAAACTTGTTTGGTTATAAATGATCACAGAAACTTTATGATTCAACTTTGTATACTGGTCAATAGAACATCTAAAAAACCTCCCATAATACGTCAGCTTTGTCAGACTATCAAATTTATTTTCACTTTAGCTATCTTTATGATTATATCAGTCACTCTCTATGAATTGCCAATCTCTTCGTGGTTTTTTTTTATACCTATGATATGTACATAAGCTGGTATTCTTTAAGCATAATTAAAGAAATCGCAGTACAATTCTTAGTTTTTAAAATTATGACTATCAATTACCATTCAGAACATTTTCATGAATATGGGGCAGATTTCAAATCTTAGAATTACCTGTTATTTCATGTGTAGTGAAATATATTGAGAGAGGGAGGGATGGATGAATAGATTTTAGAATAGATTCATAAAATACAAAAGGAATCTTTTTTTGTAGTACAAAAGATACAAAAGAAAGCAAACACAAGTTTTCTTTATTTAAATGTGTGTTAAAATATAGAATGAAATATTGTGCACAGGATTTGTAAATAGGGGGAACATGTTATACAGTTTTGCATGTGAAATGGCACATTTCAAAATGGTTATTATATTAATAATGAACCATCCAAATTAGGACCATGTCCAGGTCAATTTAAAATATAATAAGAAATTAGCAAGGTATGAAATATATGGTCTCTTCCTTGGTGTTTCTTTGAGGGAGGGAGGAATGATTTATTATGAGTAAATAAATTATTTTATTTGTGGAGTTTGTGGACATGAATTAGCACACTTGATTCCTCTTCTGCCATGTGTCTCTCAGACATAAGTATTGCTTTATAACAGCCAGTAAGGCATTGTTTTACATGATTTGTGAAAACAGCAGGCTTCAAGATGTGTTAACTTATTCCTATTGTGAAGTATTTTGTGCTGATCCTCTGTAAAACTGGAGAGACTACTGTATCTATTACACATCTTAATGAAAAAGAGCTCACCTGAAGAAAATTATTTTGCTCTGTTTGAAAATATTGTCCCCCCCCACCCCTTTTTCAAATGTTTTAAAAACATGACTTGGGCAATAACTGTTCATTTAAAGTTTCCAGAAGTTCCCTTTCTCTTTTCTTTCAGCACAGCATGCTGTCCTTTTACCCTAACACAATTTTGCTTTGAAAAATCTAGGTACACCATTCATCATTCTTTGCTTCATTTAGTTTTTTTTTCATTCTTCAAGGTGTTGAATTACATAAAGAAAGGAAAATTTACAGTCTTGATCTTGTCATGAAACTGCACTGGGAGAAACATTAGAGATTTTATTAAAGTTAACCAAGGAGCTAAATGGAATCAAATGAAGTTCAGAAGAAGAAAAAAAATGCTACAATACAGTGATTGGTGCATGATTTTTTGTTTCTTTTCGAAGTGTCACTTATTTATATCTCCTGGTTGAACATGAAAAGGTAAAATAGGTGTGAAAATCTTTGAACATTCACGGTAAAATCGGTGTGTGGAGCACTGCATCTTCATTATGCCTTCTAGTTTCACTCTTGACTTCAACCTTTATAGATGCAGACCTGACAACACTGCATGAACAATTTATGATTTAAGAACACTGACTTCCCCTCTGAACATTCCTAGGATCAACACAATGATGTTGTGTTCATTCAGAAGCCAGCACATTTTATGCAGGTGGCTCAACTTATGCCCACAATTGGGATTGGGATTGCCATTATAGGTCATAAAGCAAAACATCACATGACTGTGTTGATTTACAACTGCAGTCCTGGGATTTACTGTTATTGTTCCTAACCAAGACTCAAAGCTTATTAATAAGTACCCATTCCAATCCAAGCCATTCCGGGTTTGGTCTTACCCAGCCCTGAGCCTCAATAAAATAAGAAACTGTCTCAAACCCTCCACCCACCTATAATCCTAACTCTACCCTTTGCCTTGTACCTTGCCCTATGGGGCAGCAAGCAGCCCCAGAATCATGGTTCACTGATTTATGATGGCAATACCAGTCCCAATTGTAATTGTAAGTCAAGGGGGGAAGTTGAAGTGCCCCTCTGGTTGTAAGTGTAGGCAGGTTGCCAAGCACCTGAATATTGATCATGTGACCACAGGGGCACAGCATTGCCATATGTTTATGTATAGGTTGTAAGTTTATTTTTCCAGCATTGTCATAATTTTGAATGGCTGCCAAATGAATAATCATAAATTGAGGACTACCTATATTACTCATTCTTAGGAACAGTGGGTGTCTAACTCTGAAACCATTCTGATAGCTCTAAACTTTACCCAATGAATGATGAGAAGGGTAACTATTTTAGATTAATTACATTTTTCTGGATGCTTCCCCAAAATTTGTCATGGCTATAAAAACTGTATTTTTTTTACTGCTTGAACTATTTTAAAATAATTTTAATGTTCCTATGTCTAATGTATTTCCATTTTCTTTTCTGGCTTTTTTGTCTGGTTCTTACATATTCCAGAAATTAGTTGGAAAATAACAAGTGACAATGACACATTGCTATAAAAGAACATAATCCTGGCAAATTGACACAACTTGTTTACACATGGAAGAGCTCTTCTCTAGTGTAAATTCTGGAGTTCTTCAAGGGTGTACTTGAAGCTTGCTCATAGGTTCTTAGGTTACTGATTACAAAATGTTTTCATCACAAGGTCAGATCTGAAGTTTGATTAAGCAATTCAGAATGTAGGCTAATTTAACTTGGACAGATTTATAAGCTGCCTAATCAAACTTGGGGCTGAATCCAAAATGAGTTTCAGGAATCCAGTGTTTTGCCTTTCACAGTCAGTTTTCTTTGTATTATTATTTTGAATAGAATTGGCTAATGTTTGCTAGCACTGAAGAAGTTTTAAGATTTTTAAGATTTAAACCCTGCCAAATGTCAGAAACATAGGTGCAGACTTTCTAGTGTTGGCTTTTTTAATCTTATAAAAAGAGGGAAATTTCTACGTTTGTTTCTTTGTAGAAATGTAAAATGTTTCTTAATACAGTTTTTCCTTTTAAGAGGGTACATTTCAGACAGATAGGAGCAGAGGAATTTTACAAATTATTCTGCAATATCACTATTGTTTGTTTGGGAAATTCTGTAGACATTCTAAAGGCGTCCCTAAGTCTCAGCTTCTAATGATGGTACTTTGGTGTTGGAATGGAACAGCTTCCCACCATTGTCTCCTATGATTATGTAACACTTGAATGATTGTCATATGTATAATCATTATATACACTCAGAATGCTAAATAGATTACTATGGAAATGGTAAAAACTAGAAACTGACTAGGAGGCAGAAATATAAGCCAAGGATTCTTTCTGAGTGACAACTTTGGAGGAAGAATCTTAAATATACTTGAGCCCAGACATGCACAACAAAAGTTTTCAGACTGTGGACAATTTTTAAGGTCTAATAGATTTTTGATAAGTAACAAAGACAAGGAGAAAGTACCTAAAATCTATTTCAGACTAAAACAATAATTTTAGTCATGGATGAAATTAGATCTTGATTTGGGAGGGGGAAAAAAAAGAAGGAAATAGAGAAGGAATTCTCAACCATAAACAGTGTCTCCATAAACAGCGAAGGTGACTCTTTTCAGGGTAAATGATTATAAATAGATCCTAAAGTAATGGGGGAAGTAAGGGACTTTCTGTGTACAATTAGGTTCTAAGAAGGTGCATATCAGACATATCAAATATCTTCCTTAAAAGAAACCTAAATTCTGTTTATTAAAAAAGTATAAAAACATAAAGAAATGGTTTAAGAATGGAACATGTTATGGGAAACACTGAAAATGGGCAGGAAATAGTTTCAAAAGTAAAGACTAATTAGAAGAATTAAGAAATCAGGAGAGTTCATATGTTACAGTAAATTCCTGTCACTTAATCAATTCATAAGTTTTAGCTGTAGCACAGATCTCACACTTTATATCAAAATAGCCAACAACACAATAGAGAAAATCAATTTAATAAATCCCAGCACTCCCATAGTCTGCTATTAGAAAATAGACACATCTATTACGTACACACACTCTTCCTTTCCTTCACTATCCCTGTCACTGCATTGTTGCTTTCCTGCTTTGGACAAGCCTAAACATTTTTTTTTGATGGTCGTAAACACATCTGAAGACCCCTAAAAGTGGACAATATACCATAAAGGATTAGACTCCTTTCAGATTTGGGACTGCCAAGACATGCTTCCCTTTGATCCATCCCAGCTCTCAGTTTCTCAAGAGATGGAGGAAAAGCCCTGACTGTCAGTGGGGAGAGAGAAGTGAGCAATTAGGGAAGGTGTCCCAAGAAGAAGGACAGGTATCCTGGCAATGTCATCTTCAGGGATGAGTACGTGAGGCAATAATTGATGAGTTCAGAGAAGGTACTACCAGGGTTTTAGTACCTTAGTGCTAAATCTTTACTCCATTTTGAGGAAAATTCTCCAAGTTCAAGATCTCTCTTCCCTCCCATTGAATCCTGGCTTCAAAAGAGATGGAGGAAGTTCTTCAAGAATGTAGCAAGGAAGGGAACAAAGAACTTTCCCTGGAGTCTTATGACTCTGAAAAGTGTTGTTATTATTATTTAAATCTGATTTTCATCTTTTAAAGTGTGTGTGTGTGTGTGTGTGTGTGTGTGTGTTATGTGACTGTTTAGGTTATTCTACATTAATACACATGCGTGCGTACACCCACATATAGAGAAATGGAATGTAATAGTACAACATATAAAATGCTTTTTCCTTCAAAATCATTATCTCTTTCTGTCTGCTTAAATGTTTTATGTGCACCATTTACACGTGGAAATGGAAGTGCCTCATGAAATGTAAAAAAATACCCTTTCATGAAAGCACTTAAGATGAAGCAGCAATATGTTTGCCTTTAAAAATCAAAGCAATAGGGTGGAAGAATCTGGTCTTTGTTAGTACATTTAATCTAATTATTCTTGTATTTCAAAGGACAAACACACATCCTTCCATTTGAGGTTGGAATACAGAAGACCTCAAAATAAAAATAAAATTGTATTGACAATGACACAAACAAATTGCATTAAGTATTATGTTAATATTTGAAATCCAGTGATTCACAATTACAAGAAATATTGATGTTTATGGCCCATTGCGAACAGAGACCATGTGAAAAATCTTTTTGCTTCAATTTATGTAGGAATGATCATAAATTGCTCAGGCAGTAGATTTGACAAATATCTTTATTTGAACTTTTAAGAAGGTGAGCAAGCAAAACTGAAACCATCCTTCTCTCAGCCCACGAAAAAATTGTCTTTCCACAGATCCCTCTCCTGGTCCATGGAAAAGTTGTCAGAAAGGTTGGGGACTGCTGTGCTATATGACTAATGTAATAAAACTAGTTCTGCCAAGTATAACCTTGGGGGGAAATCCCTGTGTTTGAGTGGTATAAATCAATTATTCATATTGTCAAATCAGGTGTGCATATTTTCCATAGTTATCATACATTTTCTAAGTGCATAACAATGTGCATGGCTCTGGGTGGTGGTGGTGGGGAGGCATTGTATTCTCCTGGTTAACTTCCTTCCTCTCGGGCTATTTTCAGTTGGTGATGATTGAGGGAAGTGGGGAGAGATTTGACACATGGCTCCTGCTTTGTAGGATTGCTCAAGGATCAGTACTTTTTCTGCTCCTATTTGTCACTTATTTGAAACTGCTATGTCAAACATCCAGCATCATGGGATGAGATATCATCAGTATGCAGATGATAGTTAGTTGGGTACTACTACCTGTTTTGAATTAATACTTGATTGGTTGATACTTGGTTGATACTGCAACCATCTTTTCCTGGCTTTGAAGTCTAGAAGGAGAGCAACAGACTAAAACAACCTGTATGAGATGAAGTGACTTTGAGTTCAGAGTTCCTTGGTCCTTGGATAATTGCCATCTTTCATCATGAATGAGGTTGCCCTGCCCCAGACAGACCCAGTATGTAATTTAAGGATTCTCCTGGACTTGCAACTTCTACTCAAAATGTGACCAGGAGAGCTTTTACACAACTGCGAGAGATGGGCCAGTTACATCCCTCCTTGGAACAACACCTTGTCACACCTTGACAATAACATCTTGGTTCACCTCTTGACATAACACCTTGATTCACCTCTCATTTGGCCTATTATAATGCACTGTACATGGGGCTGTCTTTGAACAGTATCCAGAAGATCCAGTTGGTTCAAAAAACATCCGCCTGCATAGTTTTGTGGAATATTTGTTCAGGAATCAACTCTTTTGCAAGAATTACACTGGTTATCATGTTAAAATCCCTACATGTCTTGGAGCCAGGATATTTGAAGGACTTCAATTAGATCTAGTGATCCACTAGAATCACTGGGGAGGCAGGGTATGTTGCAGATCCTATATACTAGAGAAATGCATCTGATGGGAGCAAGAACTTTCCAATGATAGCTCTCTCCCTATGAAATATTCCTCCAGAAAGAAGATTGGTTCCCAATTTGTTATTTTTCCAGAAGGTCTTGAAGACATGGTTCTGTCTGCAGGCCTTCTCCCCCTGAGGGGGAGGGGCTATGTGGAGCGAATCAAGTGGTTGGTATGATTATATTTATTACTACTGTGGGTGGGGGTTTATGATTTAGATTTTTTTAATGTTGTAAACCACCTCAATATATGTGAGTTGGGCGGCCATATAAATTTCTTTGATTAATAATTAGTTTACTACAGCAGTAGAAGAGGACCTACTTTTATTGAGTGCAGAACATTGGGATGTTCTGTTGTTTCATTATTTTATTTTGAACTCATTCCTCTACTGTGTACTTCATTTTTATTTTAATTTCTATTTTTAGGGTATTGACTGTCCCACTCAGTTTTGTATTGCCTGCAGGTTTGATAGGTATGCCTTCACTTTTTCCTCTAGGTTTTTAATAAAAATAGAGAAGAATCAAAAGATCCAGGATTACTTTAATACAATTTTATGTCTCTTCTATATTCACTTAATTGTGGTGCCATCCATCACACACTGGATTAGTTTGGTACGTACAGTTTCAGGAGGTACTTTCTCAAATGTTTTGCTGCAATCAAGATATATTGCAGTTCCAGCATTCCTTAAAGTCTATTAAGAAAATTCTCTGATCAAAAAATAAGATAAAGCTATTTAAGCAAAATGTGTTCCTGACAAACCAATTCTGATTGTTTGCAAATATCCATTGTTTTCAAATGCTTTACAGATTATCATCTTGATGATCTGCTCTAGAATCCTTTCTGTTACCGGTATTATATCAGACTGACTAGTGCACAGCTGACTGGATCTTCTTCTTTTTCTTTAAAACATTACTCTGAGTAATATTCAGTCTCCATGAGGGAATACATAAGAATTGGTCCAAACCACCAGCTAGTTTTTATTGCTATTTGAATAAATAGGAATAATGAACACCAACAACAGGATTGTTTTTGTTTGAACCTCTGCAACATTGCCAAGTTCTCCCATTTTGATTTCTGAACATTTTCTAGACATTTTCAACATTTATCACAACTCTTCTTTTTTTGTTTCTTCTCATTTTGTTTTTTTTAACAAATTGTATCCTTCAAGTCCGATATTAAATCAAGGAAATTCTCTTAGTAAATTTCTTAAAATAATTAAGTCACATTTAATTTTCCATACTAAAAGCTTAGGCTTCTCTTGTTACTCCCACATGCTGAACCTTGCTGTTTAGATACTGAAAACTACAAGGTTTAAGAGCCAATATTCCTTCTGATATTTCACTGAGTGACCCATTTGTGTAATTGCCCTACTTTCTACTATGTGCAAATGCTCATCAGAGATCCTACTTTCTGTTCCTTTATTTCCAGCACTCACAGGATTTGATGTCCCCTTCAATCAAACTAGCAAGATTTTTTAAATATTTGTTTTAATTATTCTTTGTGAAATTCAATGCATCTCATGCCCATAGACTATCACATGAATAACTCAAGCTGTGGTCTGAGGAGTCAAATCTTTTCTGTCAATATTGTTTGTGTAGGTAGTCGTTGATTTACAATATTCCTCTTTCTTTTTCTCAGATCTCTTCCATAAACTGAGAATCACTTGAGTCTTCAGGGCTTAACCTTTCTTTCAAGGTTTTGTTAAAGTCTTTGGTGATATACCATATTTGTGGCTGTTCTCTGAAGTATTACTGGTTCCCAAAAATAATAACAGAAAGGGAATAATTATACTTGAGAATTACTGGAAGTCATTCTATTACATCCTGATTTTAGTTCCTTGCAGATAGCACATTTGAGAGTGAATCTAGTATCAAACGGCATACTGTATATTGTCTTTCTATACATTCCTTATAGGAGTGATTCATCAACCACTGTGATTCTTCTTTCTTATAAAGCATCTTCTCTGGCATTTAGAATGCCAGTAACTCTCCTTCCCTTCTATAACGACTCTTTATTAAATGTTAAGAATATGTCTTAGCTGCAGGAGTCTAACTCTCTTTCTGGGTTGCTACAGTGAAAAATATTTTCTGCAGCAGTATTATCCTCTTCTTATCTTGTGGAGAATTGCATCAACTAAGAGATTCTCTTTTCTTTAAACTAAAAAATCTTTTATTCTTTCTTATTAGCTAAACTATAGCCACTTGCTGCTGTAGTCCTTTGACTTTTTCTTTGAAGATTTGCTTTTACTACAAATATATGTTTGCATTTATTACAAATATATGACAGGTGTGTGTGTGTGTTTCTGATTAAAAAAGGAACATATCACAAGTATTGAAACTTCCAGTTGAGAACTCATGTCCATTCGTCCTCATGTTTACTTTTTAAAGGATCACAGTTGGAACTACATTATTCTTCCCTGAAGTTGGCCTAGTAGAAAGTAGCTACTGAAGACATAACCTCTGCAGTTAGCAGGTATTCAGATTACTTCAGATGAAGCTCATCATAAAAAATAAAAAATGTCTCAGAACATCAGCTTTGCTCCTTCCTTCTTCCTGCTAAACTCCAATGTTCAACTTGTTCTTTAAAAAGGATTTGAAGGGCAGCCCAGGCAGTTTTAAATTATCATGAGCCAAAGGCAGGGAGAGCAGGATAACTTTGGAATTGCTCTTGATGTCAGCCCTATAAAGTGGACCAGATTAAGAAACCATTGCCATAAAGATATAAAACTAATTTTATTAGTATAGCTATAGTAACAGAATCGTATACATGAGAATATGCTTCTCCTTTCCTCACGTTATCTTCTTGTGAATTACAGTGGTTACTCATATTGGTTTCTTGGAATGAACTCAAGCCCTTATAGTTCTCTGGATTAGGTCACCTAATTCCCAACATGATTAAATTTACTTACATTCACATTGCAACAATTATTTTAAGAGCAGCATTTGTATGCAAATATTTTGTGAATTGGCAGTTTTTGTTTTGAGATCCCTAAGTACACCTTCATGCTAGTTGGCATTCTAGTTGGAATAATATAAGCAACAAAACCTGCTGATTTTACCATCTGGGGACATAATAAAAATAGATGGAATAGGTGGAAGAAGCTGTAGAAGACCAATGTAGGAATTGTGCGTGAAGGAAATTCTTGAGGCAATAAAAAATCCCAGAGAAATGTTTTCCCACCACAGTCCATTTTTGTTCATTTGTATGTGAAGGCTTCAATTTTAATCTTCTGCTACCAGCAATAGAGTGGTATTGCTGGTAGTAGAAGATTAAAGAGTATTTTTTCCCTTACATAAGTATTTGTAAGTAGAGTATCTAATATCCATTCATGGATTTTTAGTTATGCTTGTCTTACACAATATAGTTTACATTTGCAATACCTAAATCATACTAAGGCCAGACAAACCCCCTGGGACTTGGAAAATCATATAAGAAAAACTCTTATCTTATATTTTAGGAACAATTTCAGAAAAGTTCATCAACCATTAATTCTGTGAAGGAAAGATTCCCCCCTTTTTATATCAACTATTTGCAATCATAATATGGAATTACTGCATGTTTAATTACAACATATATCTTAAATGTGTCCAAGCTTCAGACTGACTGACAGTGAAAACCAAACTGAATTTGGGTTCAGACACTATGCAGAAATGCTTTTCTATTTTTCTGGAATTTGCCTGAACAATGCAATCTGTGAGTTGGGAGTTTGCCAAGGTTAGCAAGATTATCATCTTCTCCTTGATCATTTTGAAAATTCAAAGTTACCAAAATTACAGTGATTTCTGTGTGGTCATGCTGTTCATGAATAACAGAATGCAGAAACCAGATGAAGACTGATGTCATTAATGCCCCATGATTTTTATTGCAGTGGTATAATTATTAGGAAAAAAAGATGTGGTTTCCTATGAGAAACCAAATGTCCAGAAAATGAATAAAAAATTTGCATCTTATATCCAAGAGATGAATGAACTACCTACCAAGTGTTTTCTTTCTTTAAAGAGAAGACTTTTTATTAGAGCCTTAGCCCATATTTTTGAATGCCCAACAACAATGCAAAGATACAAAGTATAGATTTATACTTAAATGCTACTATTTTGGTAAATCAGAAATCTCTTCCTTTGAATGTTTTCATTGCTATGGCTTGATTGTGACCTTAGTTTGTGTTCTCTTAATCTTTCTTTTCTTTTAAAAAAAACATAGCTTGCTGACGATCAGGGATTGGTTTTGATGACCACTGTTGCCATGCCAGTATTTAGTAAGCAAAATGAGACTGTAAGTATTCCCACAGTCATTGGCTGGAAAATGAAAGCTTTAAACTAGCACATACAGTATTTGGATGGCTTGATGAAATCATGGGTATTTTTGTTAAATTCTGCTGTTTCCCCATATATTTGCACTAGCCGTTGAAATAAAAGCACACATTGTTAATATGAATGAGCATTAAATACTCTTTGAAATACAGTGTCATGAATTCATGAAGCACAAAATTGAGAATGCCAAGCTCTTTATTTGCATGTTTATTGAAGCTTGTAAAAGAGAAAGGAAATATATCAAACGGGATATAAAACCTGAAAATTGTTATAAAAGTTTTAAAATTATGTTTCAATTACATGTAAGCATGTTAACTGCTCTTAGATTATTTGCATTATGTCTCAAACATCTGAACTCGTTATACACTATCTGGCTGTGTAAAAACTCTTGTCTGTAGTAGCATCCTGCACATATATACAATCAACCATACATATACATAAACACAAATGCATGCACTTTTATTTTTTTCCCCATAGAATTCTTTATTAGAACAAATGTCTGTACTTATGGTATAAAGTTGCCTAAGGAAAAATAAGTTCAACAAAGTTTTAATATGTTTTGAACATTCTGCTTCATTTCTAACTTTTTAAACTGCTTTAATAACTTCCCTTTGAGGTATCAGTTAGCAGGATCAGGCGGCTGGGGAAGTAAGTTGCATATTTCTATAAAAGGCAAAGAGAAACCAAAGTAAATTGCATAGTTCCATGCAACATTTTTCCACAATACACTTCCAGACTCAAAGAGTTTAATGGAAAGCACCCTTATCAGCTGAAATGTTGCAGATCATTTACAATTTTCTTTTCAGGATTAGGAAAAAAATGATGACTTTTGATTTTGGATATTTGGATATTAACTTAATAGTTCACCCAAGCATCTTTCAGTGGGGTTCTTCCAAGGAAGTCCCAAAGGTGCTTTCTCAGGAGGCAACTGGATTTTCTTGTATTTTTGAAGATGATTCGCTTATCATCCAAGAAATCCAAGGAAGAAGTCTTCCTTCCTGATGTTTTGTGGGAATTGCCATATGCAGTTATGAGACTTGAGGTTGCCCAGGTTCACATGGCCCTAGTGCTTAGACAGGCAGATTAACTACACAGGGATCCTTCTTAATAAAGGAAGAATTACTGCAATCCTTGGTACAGTTTTAATCCATGTGGGATTAAATTGATTGGTTGAAACCTCTGGGTTTAATTGTTTATTGACCCAATATTAAATATATATTTATTTTAAAATAGAGATCAAAAGGCATTCTCCTGGGAGTTGTGGGCACAGATGTTCCAGTGAAAGAACTTCTAAAGGCGATTCCAAAGTACAAGGTAATTTATCCATTTGTAAACTGCTACTCAAAGTTAATTGAATGTGTAGAATTGTAAATATAAAAACGGGTAGAGCTATGACCAAAGAAACACTTCTATAAAAATAATTGCTTTTATCACAAAAGAAAATTAATATAGAAGCAAACAACTCTACTTGTACAAGCCACTGTACATTGTCTTGCACAAGACTAACATGATTACTGTTGGGTTGTGATCTTATATATTATCTGAAGACATGTGCTCACTCTATAATGGTGCATCAAATTCTATTAAATTTCAGTAGCAGCAACTTTACTTTTCCAACTAACATATTGTTAGATGCAGTTCTTTGCCAGTCATTGTTATAGAAGCTACTTTTTCATGTAAAATAAAGCACAACTGTTGTATGAGAAAGTTACTATTAGAAATAGCATTCCAAAACGCTGTTATGGAATCCAAAAATTCTTTTCATATCTTAGATATGAAATCACATTATAGTTTGCTGCATGGAAATGATTATTCATATCCTTTAAAAGAGTTTTGTTTTTAAATGTAAACTTGTTCACATTTGGGCAGTTTTTTTTAATAATCTTTTCAGTTTCTCCAAAGATCAGCTTTATTCTATACTTTGTAAGCTTATCAGAATTCCAGTTGTTTGATATAAATGGCAATAAGAATGTCTTTATGTAGCTTTGGACCTCACTCTGTGGACACTCCTGACATCACTTTTAAAATGTGCCTGATCAGAACAGGTGGGTTAGCTTAAAATCATTGAGTTAAACATTGTTTTAAAACATCTCATCACTTTTATGCTTAATCAGAGAATTTTAGAACAGAGCTGTATTCTCATTGCATAAAAATCCACAACAAAATAACTTTAAAAAGGGGGGAAAAACTCATCTCAGCAGGTTTTAGATCATTTCTGCATCCTGTGGGTAAAGCTGGGTTATGCAGAACATCTGTGAAAGCTATTAACAGTGAGTTTCCCACCAAGGGATGTTTTAATGACTGCACATCATTGATCTGAAGGTACCTTTATTGCAATCAATGAGTGCATTCAGCTGTGCAAGAGAAGCATTGTCAAATATAAATGGGATTTTTAGTGAAATAAGTATGGTCTAAATTTGATTATGTGTGAACTTCTAGAGCTAATATAACACCACATTATTTTAGATTATTTCCCATAGCTCTCTTAGGTCTGAAATTGGAAATTTATTTTTATTTGTATCAGACTATTGCCTTACAACATGAAGAGGAGGAACTCAAAAAGGAAAAAAACCAGTAAAAATTGCCATATAAATCTTACAGTGTTCTCATGAGAATATAGGAAAAACATGATTGCCCTGCCACCCAGAACAAGCTCCATTGTTCATTTGTGATATTGCATTCTGGAGATCTATGGACTGCAGTCCAGATATTAAGCCTTCTTAACCACAATGTGTGTGTGTGTGTGAATATACATATATATATATATATGTTCATGTGTTCCAATGTATGTGTATCTGTCCAATTGGACAGACCAATCGAAGAATAAGTACCCGCCTAGATGAACACAAAAATTCAGTAAACAAGCTGGAACATACCTCTTCACTAGACCAACACATGAAAGCCACAGGTCATAACATCAACTTCACTGGCACCAAAACCCCAGCCACTATAGAAAACCCCAGCTGCAGAATAATCAGAGAAGCTATAGAGATTGAAAAAAGACCTGAAAGCATGAATAGAAGAGATGATTCCAGCAGACTGTCAATCATTTGGAAGCCTGCACTCTCAAACAGAAAGATCTCCACACCACAGGCCAGGCAAACACCTGGGCACAAACAGACTCCCCCTGATATAACACACCCCAACCAGGCACCCAGATGAAACCTAACTTCCTAATAGATGATAGCCGTCCTTTTTCTCGAAGCCAAGCTGCACTGAAAGCCTCCAACACAGTGTTGCCAGCCAATCAAAGCCACAAAACAGACAGAAGAAATCAGAAACACCAATCAAACAAACTCCAAGACCAATAAACACAGACCAAGACTCCCAACCAACCAGGATGAAGAAAAAAGCATCCTGGCACAGCAGTAGGCTAGCCTCAAATTTAAAACTAACGGCTGTGATAGCCTGACCCACATACAAACTCAATACAGAAGCCTGATGATGGCAGATGAGATTCTGCCGAAACGTTGCTCCAACTTTAAAAGCATAACTACAATGACGTGGGATAATACTCGAAGGAAGCTGAACAGCATGCATATATATATATATATATTTGTTTTTTTAAGCTTTCGTGGGTACTTACATGTGTGCTGTTCAGCTTCCTTCGGGTATTATCCCACGTCATTGTAGTGCTGTTAAAGTTGTAGCAACGTTTCAGCAGAATCTCATCTGCCATCATCAGGCTTCTGTATGGATGTGTGTCTCACAGCTTCTGGTTTCAAATTTGAGGCTGGTCTATTCTGATTGGCTAAGAGTCTGGGTCTGTGTTCACTGGACTTGGAGTTTGATTGATTGGTGTTTCTGGTTTCTTCTGTCTGTTTTGTGGCTTTGATTGGCTGGCAACATTCTGTTCCTGTGTTGGAGGCTTTCAGTGCAGCTTGGCTTCGTGTGAAAGGATGGCTGCTATCCATTAGGAAGCTAGGTTTCACCTGGGTGCCTGGTGGGGGGGGTGTTTGAGTTGGAGGCATCAGAGGGAGTCTATTTGTGCTCAGGTGTTTGTCTGTTTTGTGGTGTGGAGATCTTTCTATTTGAGAGTGCAGGCTTCCAAATGATTGACAGTCTGCTGGAATCATTTCTTCTATTCATGCTTTCAGGTCTTTTTACAATCTCTATGGCTTCTCTGATGATTCTGTGGTTGGGGTTTTCTATAGTGGCTAGGGTTTTAGTGCCATTGAAGTTGATGTTGTGACCTGTGGTTTTCATGTGTTAGACTAGTGAGGAGATGTGTTCCAGCTTTTTTACTGCATTTTTGTGTTCATCTAGGCGGGTACTTATTCTTCTATTGGTCTGTCCAATGTATGTGGCCATGCATGATGTACAGGGAACTTCGTATATGCCTTGGTTTTCCAGGTCAATTTTGTCTTTGGGGTTTCTAAGGATGGCTGCTATTTTTTTGTCTGTTTTGAAGGCAGTCTTGATATGATGCCTGTGTAGTATCTTACTGATTTTATCTGTAGTACCTCTTATGTAGGGCAAGACAGCTGTTCCATAGGTCTGTTGGTCTTCTAGGTCTCTGTTATGTCTTGGTGTGTTTTTGTGGATCAAGTTGGTGATTTTGTTTTTTTGGAAGCCATTGGCTGTCAATACCTCAGTCAGGGTGCATAGTTCAGTCTTTATTTGTGTCTTATCTGTCAGGCGTTTGGTTCTGGTAATTAGTGTTTTCGCCACGGAATTTATCTGTGCTGGGTGGTGGTGGGATTGGGCGTTGAGGTAGCGGTTGGTGTGTGTTTTCTTCTGGTATACGGTGTGTCCCAGTGTGCCATCTGTTCTTTTGTAGATTAGTACATCTAGGAATGGTAGTTGTTTGTTTATTTCCGTTTCCATGGTGAACTTGATTTTGGGGTGTGTGCTGTTGGTGTGTTAGGAAATTGTTTAGATTTTCTTTTCCATGGGGCCAAATCACAAATGTATCATCGATGTATCTTAGCCATAGTTTGGGTTTGTGGGTGGCATTAGTCAGGGCTCTGGATTCGAATTCTTCCATGAACAGGTTTGCAATGACGGGTGACAGTGGTGATCCCATAGGGGCTCCTTCAATTTGCTTGTATCTTTGTCCTTTGTATATGAAATAAGTGTTCAGATTCTACTGAAACGTTGCTACTTTAACAGAACTACAATGACGTGGGATAATACCCGAAGGAAGCTAAACAGCACACACACACACACACACACACACACACACATACTGTATATGTAAACCTACTTTAACTTAATGGTTTAAATTAATTATGCACTGGTAAGTTCCATTAAATTTCATGGCAAAGATCCCAAAATTAAACTAAAGTAAAATTAATCAAAATTAAACTGATTTGTGTTTATTATGCAATGTCAATAAATTGTGTAGCAGCCCAGCTAGGACACAGCTACAAAAAACATTGGTGATTCCAGAACTTCTATTCCAGAAGCCTGCTAGGTCTAAATAACTAGTCTCCATCCTAACCTTCCTCAGGGTTAGCTACTTAGTATTTATTATTGTCACTGCCTGTCTTCAAGAAGTGCAAGAGATAAATAAATTCAAATGTTGTCAGGAAAATAAGAGAGAAAGGAAGATTTGAAATACACCAAACCTGGTTTACAAAAATGCATGCAACTTTTTCAGTTCATAAGATCAAATGAAAGTAAATCTTCTGAGAAACAGCTTGAAATTATATAGAATGACCTACCTATATCACAAAAGATCAAGAGGCAATAAGGCTTAATTAAAACACAGGTACACTCTTATCTTCAGGCTGGGGGGGGGCTGCTGATCACCCTCTTTTTTAATTAGGCTACTGTAAATGTTAAGAGTATTTAAAGAAAAATGGAACTAATGTTATCTTTGATGATGGGAGAGATAAAAGGCTTGAGAAGAAACCTTGAACTTAGGCTTCTGCTCTGCAGCTCAAGAAACCTAATGGCTTGGGTTCTTCCTGGCTGCTTGTCATTTTCTTTCCTGGAGGGCTTTAAGGGAGAAACTAGGAAGCCTGGTTGCCTGTGCTCTTACTACATCTCACAACTGTTCCCCTGGATCTCCCACTCACTCTAGGCTAGTGATTCTTGGTATGATGGAAATTTCTTGGTAAAGCAGGACATTCTCAACCCATTTTCCCATTCTTCTGCTCTTTCTCAGGCTTTTCATATAAACGGTGTAGCTCTAATGGGTTAATTTTGCCCCTTCTTTTTCCTCATTCTCTAAATTTACTGAAGCAACTTATTCCTAAAAGCATCTGTTACACCACAAAATGTCAGTTCATTTTTTAAATATTTCCCACCACTTCTGATCAGCCCACCCATACTGCTTTGTGGGACATAAAACAAAAGGTACCATGTCTCCCCTCTTTCTGAAAAGTTGATACGTGTTTTAAAGGGTTGCCTCTGGCGAAATGGATGGAATGATAGATAGATAGATAGATAGATAGATAGATAGATAGATAGATAGATAGATAGATAGATAGATAGATAGACAGACAGACAGACAGACAGATAGACAGACAGACAGACATGTAGAATATTTTGTAGATGTTCCCCCACCCAGACTGCTGATATTTGGGGGAAACCAGAGGGTTCCGCTTGTTGCTTCCTTTGTTGTGCACTCAATTTTTAAGGGTAGAGTCATTTACCTGCCATATTATTGAGCAAGAATAAAGTCTAGCCTTTTGGGAGTAAATGTTAAGCTGGTATACTTTTATGCCAGTTGAAGAACTGATAGATGGCATTTTAGTGCAGTGATAAAGAGTCTTAATCCACTTTAATCCAAGACTGCTCAGTATACTTATTACTTCAGGTGTTTCTAGTTTCTATCCTTTGCCTCCATCCTATTCTTCCATGATTTGTATGTTGCCCTTTTAAAAAAAATTTTTTTCAGATGCTACCCAATAATCACTTTATTTTCTCTTTCCCCTCAATTAATTATTTTTAAATTATTGTTTTTAAATTATTAACTCTTTTTCTGCAATCTAATGCTTTGGTCAGAGGTGTCAAATTTGCAGTGTCACATCATCACATGACCTATCACCACTTTTTTTCCCCTTTGCTAAACTGGGGGTGGGCATGCCCAGTATGTGATGCATCTGGCCCACAGGCCATGAGTTTGACACCCCTGCTTTAGGTTATCAACTACCACAGGCAGCTCGCTTTTTCTGTGAGGCAGACAAAATGGTTTCTAGGACTTTTCTGAATTTTAGTATCAATGGACACTGATAAATTCACTCACAATGTAGAATGTTGTAAGGTGACATGCAGTGGTTATCACCTGTTACGGTCTAGTTAAATATTTCTCCTTATCTTTGTATAGGATTCCTTTTCAAAGGTTACAGATAGATTACAGATAATCAGAGTTGGAAGGGACCTTGTAGGTCATCTAGACCAATCCCCCGCCCTAGCGGGAGACCCTACACCATTTCTGACAAATGGCAATCCAATCTCTTCCTGAAAATCTCAACTGATGGCGCTCCCACAACTTTTGAGAACAAGCTGTTCCATTGGTTGATTGTTCTCACTGTCAGAAAGTTTCTTCTTGTTTCCAGGTTAAATCTTTTCTTGTTCAGTTTCCATGCATTATTCCTCTTCCTTGATAGGCACTTTAGAAAATAGCTTGACCCCTTCCTCTCTGTGGCAGCCCCTCAAATATTGGAAGACATGCAACCGTTCGTTGTATGTTTTAGCCTCCAGTCCCTTAATCATCCTGGTTGCTCTTCTCTGTACTATTTCTAGAGTCTTGACATCTTTTTTATAATGTGGGTGAACAAAACTGGATGCAGTACTCTAGATGTGGTCTTACTGAAGTAGCTGGCCACACTAGATGTCTCTGCTTTGACCCTTGTGAGTAGGCATGATAGAACAGAAAAAGTAATTTATATAATCAAAATATTTCTAGGTCACCATTAGGGACAAAAATCTCAGAATTTATCATGTTAATTTTCAGGAAAGAAAGAAAACTTAGATGAAAGAAGGAAACAGCTTTAAAAATAGAATATTAAAAATATCCAATCCACTCTCTTTGGAAAGTTACAAAAAAAAAGTTTCTAACTTTCTGAAAGTTAAAAAACACAAGCGACTAATTGATGCAACAAAGAAACCAACTGTATATTTGAAGTGAAAACAATAAAAGGTCCAGTTTTCAGGGAAGTTTTCTTCGAAAATCCCAGTGGGAAGCCAGGCAACATAATCTCCTACTGGGATTCTGTTGCAGCTACTTCACCTGTTGCTTTTCAAATGATGTACTTATTCCATGTGTTCTTGTTTTTGTTCTTCCTTGCAGCTAGGCATTCACGGATATGCATTTGCAATTACGAATAATGGATATATTCTGACTCATCCTGAACTCAGGCCTCTGGTAAGATCATGAAATACTCAATAAAGGGATTCCACCCCCACCCCACCCCGCAGTTTTACCCCTTCTTGATATACGGCAAATGTAGCATTTGAAGTTTTTAAGAAAAGGACAAATCATTGCTTCTACAGGAAACTGTTGCAAAATATAGTTGATTAATGTAAATGCTACAGGGATTTCAGTATGAGATCCAGCATAAATGACAATGGGAGTTGTTTGGTGATTCAGACAAGTACAAGACACAGAGTAAAGGAATCAGACGCCTAAAAATATAGAAAGGCAAAGCCATAAATTGCAGCAATTATGTACACTTACATAGAAATGGAATGCTGTACTTCTAGTTAAAAGCCTCTATTTGTCATGTTTAAGTAGACTCTAATTTATAAATTGTAGAACTGTTCTACAAGCGCTCTCACTCCCCCCCCCTTTAAAAAAGACAGAATAAGGATCCTTGTTATATGAATTTTGTCTCATTTTACAACTTTTCTTGCTACAGTTGTTAAGTTGGTAGCCGGGTTGTTAAATAAATCTGGCTTCCCCATTAACTTTGCTTAGGGGAACCCAAAAGGAGATCACATGACCCCATAAGTCAGTGGCCATGCGTCCAAATTTTAATCACATGACCATAGGGATGCTGCAACAATTTCAAGTGTGAAAACAGTCATAAGTCACTTTTTTCAGTGCCATTGTAACTTTGAACGGTCACTAAATTAACTGTTGCAAGTCAAGGATTAGGTGTATTCTCCTCTATTGCTGTTACTTTTATCTCTCAGTTAACTGATATAAGAACAGTTTTTGTGATGTGTCTGTTTTTTTTGATATCTATTTAATAGTGGCATACACTTTAGTTTGGTGTACATACACACAATAGATAGACATTTGTTAAAGGTTTCAACACCACCAAATGTTACTAAAAGAATGGTATTAAAGGATTCACTAAAATATTAGTTGGGTCCAATAGGATGGACACATAATGTAACATCAGAATTTAATAATAAATTAACAGAAGCAATAAGAATATTTATCAGAAGAATGCTTGCATATCATAAATTTGGAATCATTTGATTCTGTTGTATATGAAGCCATGATTGCAGCCTCAAAACATTTGGATTTGGCTCAGTTAATATTCACATTTTAGCAGATTCAGTCAGAAAATTAAAAGATGCTATTAGGACACCCAAAAAAACCTGCCAAAATTTCCCCCATGTACCCCTGTGCTTCTGTTTTGAAATGTAGCAATACTGAAAAAAAATATATGCTTTTGAACCAGCTTATTGTAAAAAAAAAAAAAAAGAGTTTTGAAAACTTTATTTAGTACCATTTCTTGGACGTGAAGGACTTCAGTTGTTGCATCCATATTATGGAAGTTAAAGGTGAAGATTCCCTGAAACCAACTAAAGGTCTCATGCAAACTCTTCATCAGTACAATTCTTCTCTCTACCTGTGTCCAATGCAGTCTGGGTGAAAAATGGCTGAATTCATGAACCCAGCTGACAGGTAAAGGAGCATACTGTATGTTAAAAAGGGAGGAAGCAGCCAATCACACATGAACTCCACCTTCACTTAGGCTTTTAAGAGAATGCTACTGGTGACTGCAAGGGGCCAAATCATCTAGTTCTGACTTTGAGGCTGAAAGTAGCTGCTGGATAACCATGGGGAACAAACACACTAGAGCAGGACTGTCAAACTCCTAGCCCGCGGGCCGGATGTGTCACACGCTGACCATGCCCATTCCCGGTTTAGCAAAGGGGATAAAAGTCCCTATACATCACATGATTCCACTGTGATGATGTGAGTTTGACACCCCTGCACTAGAGCAATTCTCTGGATATACATGATTGTAGTGGCTACAGTCATTACTATGACATGATTCCTGTCAACAAAGCAGGCATGAAAGACACAAAATAGAAAATATTGGTGAACATTATACAGACAGATGTCTCTGCAAAAACAAAATGGGATTCCTCCAGGTGAAACCAGAGATAGTGACCACAAGTGGCTACTTCCAATTGGCTTGATCATGGATGTGTCAAAAGAAATATCATGAAGAAATAGCAGGAAAAAATATTGGTCACCAAATTGGTGTCATGGTTGGAGGCAGGTGAGGAATTAACAGAAAAGCAGACATTGGAGATCTTCTAGTGCAACTCCTACTCAGGCAGGAAACCCTATGTCATTTCAGTAAAAATAGTTGTCCATTTTCTTCTTTAAAATCTCCAATGTTGGAGCACCCACAACTTCTGGAATCAACTGATTAATTGCTCTAATTGTCAGAAAATTTCTCCTTGGTTCTAGGTTGCTTCTCTTCTTGATACAAGCTGTTATAGTAGAAGAGAGAATGGCTCTCAAACATTCTAGCTCAGGTCAGGAGACTTTCAGTATATTTCTGAAGTAAACACTGTATGCAGCTTGGCATAACATTATGAATAATAGTTCAAGAGCCTGTTGCAACACTGTTATTCTCCTTGTATATCAAGTAAGTTCTATTTTTTTTTTAATTTAACAATTTGGCCAGGCTACAGAGTTTCTTGTTAAACAAACTTTTGACAAATGTTCTTCTTTTTAAAAAAAAAAATGTCATAAAATACTAGGAAATGAAAAATGGAATTTGAAATAGGAAAGTTATGTTGTTTCTTAGAATAATATCCACTATGGAGATCAAGTCTTTGATGCTTTTGAGTTACTCACAAAACCCACGACACAATACTAGCTTGTATGTCCTTAAACCTATTGAAATATGCAAATATAAATTTGAATTGGATCATTGCCATGATAAATTGGAGTTACAACAGCGATAGGGGTTCCTATTCTGTCATCTTCTCTTTATTTATGGTTTTGCCATTATATAAATTAAATCTCATAAATTCCTGTTTCAGAGGAATCTATGTAATATATTCTAACAATAATAAATGATCCCGGACTAGCTGGCAAATGATGTAATTCATGACAGCAAGTTTTTTTAAAAAATGGGTTTTTTAAAAAAAAAGTGGTTTTGTTTTCTATCCTCACATCACTGACATTTCTGGCTCATTACCATACACAATCATTTCACGAAAAAGATCATAGATAAATAAAATTATAAACTTGGAATTAAGAACTTTGAATTCACTATCTTATATTCTAATGCTATTTCTACTTGCCTAGATAAGTTGAAAATACACCCCATAAACATCATCTTAGGTGCAGTGTCTACACTGGTGCCTTCCTAATAGGTTGAGAGTAACTCTCCACTTCCCAACTCATGGTTGCTGGGAATTCTGGGAATTGTAGTTCCAGACCATCTGGAGATTCTCAGGCCATAGAAACTTCCAGTAAATTATATTGCCCAGAGATGGTTCTGGCATGAAGATCTGTTGGTGAAATGAACTCCAATGATCCAACTGTTACTAGGGATAACTAATGATGTGAAAATTCCCATTTGATGACCAACAATTTGTTTCTTTGTTTAAAGTGGTGCTGTGATTACTACAATTGTTTATTTCATGGAAAATTGAATTTCTTTTGGCTCATAAGACATTATGTGTACGAAGTAATTGCGTCACAAAAATTGCCCTCACATGAGTTCGGTTTCTAGGATTTAGAGTACGGGATTTGTTTATGTTCCTTGCTTAATAAAAATATTAGTAAGACAGAAATGAGAAAAAAAGTAACATGCTAAGGGTAGCCAAATACCCATATCTTTTCTTCCTGAAAACACAATGCCAGTTCAGTGATTGACCTACAATTCATTCTAATTTTTTGGGGGGGGAAACCAATAGGTACTAGGTTACAAGTGTTAGAATACAAGACAGCTGGAGGACACCAGATGGAGAAAGACTGCGGTTTTATATTCAGAAATCAAGTTACATTTTGAACAATCTTTCTGTTTATATTTATACCTGAGTAATTAACTTTGTTGAAGATTTGGTCTCTGCTACAGTTATAAACCATATCTTTATATAATTATTCAATGGAATCAATGTTCTGCAGATTACATGCTGGAATGAGGAAGCATCTTTTGACCAGATTAGTGAAATATAGTCAATGCACTTGTGTTAATTTCTATACATAATCTATACTATATATTATACAATAATATACATAATCTTCTATTATTGCAGAGGTCTCCAAATTTGGCAACTTTAAGACTTGGGGGCTTCAACTCCCAGAATTCTCCAGCCAATTGGGAGTTGAAGTCCTCAAGTTTTAAAGTTGCCAAATTTGGGGACCCCTGTATTATTGTTAACTGAATGAATTTCTGTTCTCCATAAAGATGATTCTTAGTTCCAGGGATGAACTGTATTGAATGTGACATTAGAGGGCAGCATAGCACTGCCATCTATAACCATCTAGTGAGTCTAGCAGAGCCTTCACCAGAATCCAAATAGACAGAGCCATTATTCGAAACACACACACACACAACACACACACACATCTTTAAATCATACATGTTTTGAATATATTGTGTTTATGTAAAGTGAAAGTTAAGACTTAAATTGAATGTGTTTCTCTTTACTGCAAAATACAGTATTATTAAAATGCAGAAACAAAACCCCACTGGCATTTTTTTTTTTTTTTAAAAAGTAGCAATAAGGAAACAGAAACTCTATATGTTTTACTTTCTGCTACATTTAAAAGCTCTGCTTGGATGTAGTATGGAAATATTAACAGGAAATGTTTCCACGGTCCGAAGAAGTAGCCTCGTAAAAAAAAAAAAGATATATATTTAACACACACAGAGAGCCATTCCTTACACACACACGTGCGCGCGCACACACACACACACATATAAGAGGAAAGCAAAATCAGAAGCTCAATGATACAACAGGCAGTCAACAATTTTATCACAGTTGTAAGGTCTGCTCTTGTATTACAAATCTGAATATAATAATGTAATACAATATTGAGCGTAGCTGGAAAAAAAAAGGCATTAAACCCGGCATATTTCCTACAACTTTTTTTGGCCTCAGAAGCTGATCTGGAGGTTGAGGTTCTCTCTGAAAAAATCTTGGGTAGGATTTGAAGGCTGCAGGAGTCAGTAGGATGTTCACCTCTCTGTCTCATCAATCTATTCCATCAATGAACCTCTGTGGTTGACTTTTACCTGACTAGCAGTTCAGTCTTTAAATTAGTATCTGAATACATTCTGACACTTTTTTTCTCATGTCTTAAAAAGCATAATAGGCACTCCTCAATAAATGATTATTTTTGTAAAAAGCAATGTTGTTGAATCTCCATTTTGAAACAAATTACACAAAAATGCATTTCACTGAAGCATTTAAATTTAAATTTGCTCTATTAATAATAAGAGCAGGCCAGTTACACTAATGGGATGCATTTTCCCCTGGCAACTGAGGACCAGTTTGAACAGATGTCAAAAGGAGGATCTGTGATAGTCTTCACTCTTCCACTGGAAAAATTTCACTCCCATTTGACAATGAACATAAAACTTTGTTCACACTGGGAACACGTTAGAGTCAATCCATTGACTTAAATACACAAATGATTAGAACCAAAAAGAGGCATGCTCTTGTTATTTTCTGTACAACCTAGGTCAGAAAACACAGAAAATTATGCTTCAGGTTCAGAACTTGCCATTTCGCAACATAATTAAAATGTTTCACAATATAATTATAATTAAAATTGCGTACAGTTTCAGAAGAGAGCTTCATCTGTTGTCCTGTTTTTGTTTGCTTTTTTGGCATCAGTGCTGGAGTGAGTAACCTCACAGATTAGACAAAATATAGTTTCGCAACATGATGTTGGCACACTATACCAGGCCAAAAAAAAAAAAAAAAAGATACCACATTAGATTACACTCACCTCCTCTCTCCAGTAAATGTGTGTAGAATTCTACCTGGTTTTCAGTACATGGTTATGTTCTATACCATTGGCCATATAAAAAGGATGGTATGCAAGAAATTTACTTTCCAAACTCTTGATTGGTTCCATCCTTGCTATACTTAAACAGAGTTCTTTCTACTATTCTTAATTCTATTATTAACAATTTATTCCATACTTAAAAGCATTTCTCTACAAGACATTCCTCCCACCCCACTATCATTAACTAAATGTATCTACTGGTGGATAATGAAGTTGCCTGTTTTTTGTAATATTAGGTGCTTTTGCTGTTGTTTCCCTGATTACCTTTCCTAAGCTAGGAGAGGAGAGGGAGGAGGGGGAACAACGTTGCATCCTACATATCATATTTCCTGGATTGGGATTTATATCCTAGCTATTCTGTGAATCAGCGTGCTTCTTTTGAAATATCCAATTGATATCTTTTTGGATATACGGTATAACCACTGTTATACAGTGGTTATAACCACTGTAAATTACAGTGTACTTTCTGTATTTTTTAAATCTACAGTTATATGTGGGCTTTTAATTCATCATGTTTCTCCCAAGCCTCTATTTCTTTTAACTCAGAGGCTCTCATTGATCTATTTTAACTTTAGGATGTGCTTATTATTGTTTTGATATGCAAGTTATTTTAATCAGTTCTGATTAATCTTTTTCCGATTGATCACTAGGAACTTTTGTCATATCGGCTTTTCTGAATGCATCTAAGAACATCTTAGTATGGTACCCAAGGAATAAAAAAATATTTTCTTTGATAATCTTCAGCATTCATTAAAGTGATATCCAATGTGTATTTACCTGGATGTAAGTCTATCAAAATGTGGTTTTATTTTGAGAATATAAATTTAGGATTTTGCTGCATAGATGAGTCTTCACTAATTCAGAAGCAACTCATGTTTAGTCTCAGATAGTTGAATCAAGGATAGTTTGAAGGTTATTAGATTACCATCACCATAACATCACCACAGCATTTTCTTTAAGAAAAAAAGCTTTCACCAAGTTGAAGTGATAATTTCACCTGATAATTTCCACAGACACATTTATGTGTAGGGGAGATGGAGGTGGCAACAGCATGGACTAAGCACTTCCAAATCCTAAATCTTTGGCAGGGACTTCATAAATCCTTCCCTAAAATCGAGATCCCACATCTCTGTCTTGATCAACTACATACACTAAACTTTGGCTGTGATGAATGTATCAAGTTGTGGAAAATGCTCAGAAAAATGGAAATCCCAAAACATCTTATTTTCCTCATTGGAAACTTAAGCTGCAATCCAGACAGAATGTGATAAAACAGACTTGGGTCTAGGTTGGCAAAGGAGTGAGACCATGCTGTATATTCTTCCTTTAGTTATTCAGTCTAAATGCAAAATATACTATATACTGTATATTGAAGGGAAGATGAGTCTGGGTTTAAAACTGGTGGAAGAACCATCATTAGCTGTGCTATGCTGACGACACTATGTTAATAGTTGAAAATGCAAAGGTTCTGCAAGCTTCAGTATTCAAAATCAAAGAGCACAGTGAAAAAATTGGAGTAAAAGATGATCAAATCAATGACGAGTAGAACAACAATCCTTAGTGGTAAGGAAATACTGAAGTGATGGATGGCTTCTACATTTTAAGATCAGCAATCAACAATAAAGGAACAAGCAATTGAAAACTATGGTATAGACTCAGTACAGCAGCTATGAAGGCCTTGGAAAAGCTATTCAAATGCCTTTATGTATACCTATAAAAATCAGAATTATGCAAGTCATGATACTCCCTGCAACACTGTATGGAAGCAACAGTTGGATTTTAAAGAAACAGAATAGGAAGAGTATCAATGCTTTTGAACTTTGGTATTGGAGAAGACTCCTGAGAATATAATGTACAGCCAAGTAAATAAACTGATAGATCATTGAACAAATCAACCCAGAGTTCTCACTCAAGGCACAAATGGCAAGGCTCAAATTATCCTACTTCAGATACATTATGTGAAGATCCTGCTCCCTGAAAAAGGTTCTAATGCCAGGAAAGGTAGAAGGAAAGACAAAAAGGGGATGACTGGCAACAAGGTGGATGGATTCAATTATAAAGGCAATGAGTGCATAGGTTAGGGGTAAATCATCTTGTAGAAAACCTATGTGGTCACAGAGTTGAAAATGATTTGATGATACGTAATCAATCAAAAATTGAAACCTATTGTCAGAAGATTTGACAGGTTTGGCATCCAGCAATGATGCCAAAATGATAAAAAAGCATCTTTTTAATTATTAAATATGCAAATGATATTATAGCAATTGCACTTCAGCAACAGATTAAATGCTTAAACCTAACATTTTGGAATGATGTTAGTTGGCACCCAGCTGTGCATCTATAAAGATATATCAAGCTTAGAAGCCGTCCAGTCCAAACCCCATCAGCCACAATATCTTTATTCAACTCTCAACATGCACATTTTGCTAGAACTAGGTTGTGCTTCCTTTGGCCTCATCTAAGACTTTGTCACCTTACATTTTGGTCAAACCAAATCATTTGGAGAATTTCCTTTGTTCAACACACATTGTAAAATAGGTTCGTTTCAACCCTAAGGAGACAAATTAATCGTGACCTTGCAAAAAGTGGCTTTTCTGTTTAACAATGCATTCCCTCAATCTTAATAAAACTTTGGCTGAAGTTAAACAGAGAATTTGAGAGGCAGATATTCAAATTAATACAGCTTGAGTTTTCATCTGGGCTATGGTGCAATTCTCTCCCTCCCTAGATATTTATTTAACATCTTATATATCCTTTCACAGTATACTTTTCTTCCTGCCTTGATTTGATGTGTAACCCATTATGGGGACAATGGATAAACATACTAGTCTCGCCTATTAAAACCACATTTGTATATGCTCTGATACAGCAGTAGTGTCACCATATTGCATATGGTGTCAAAGACTTCATCGTATGCTAAATGGCAAAAAGATATATTGCCAATTCTCAGAAAATTCAATTGTCCCTGTGGTCAAGAGATTAGCACTCTTCTTTTAATGACCAATAATTTTGAGATACCTGCAAGAAGGTTGAAAACTTGTTACATTATTAACTGTTTCAGGGTTGTATTTTGTTTGTTTCATTATTTATCCATAGTATTTGACAGATTTTATTATCTTGTTTACTTTAAGCAAAGCTGGCAATAACAGAGATTCTGTCCTCCAGTGGCATTTTATCTGCATTCATTAAAATCATCAACTCCTCACCAGCATACCCTTTCTTGTTTTAACAATAGAATATCTTATTGTGTCCCATTTTCACTCATCAAATCCACCACTGTGAAAATCCTCTGAATTCAGAAATGCATAATCAATGTCAAGATTATGAGTTCATCACCATGATATCCTAATTTTTAACATATTCTGTCCCCGGAAATCCCAACTTCATTGTAGACATGTTATCTATAGGACGTATTAACTTCCTGACGGTGATAAATTTAAGTAGTTTTCTGTATATTCCTAAATACCCTTTCAGTTGCCATAACACAAATTATTTGGATTGAACACACAGTTTCATCATCTGCTTAATGCTTAATATGATTCATCCAAAACACTCCTTTTTCTTAAAGTTTGGAATGTAAATTTTGATTGATAAAATTTGAGATGGTTCTGTTTGTCATTCAACCAAAAAAGACAGTGGGTTGTCCCCTGGTCCTCATTTTCTAAAACTGTAGTAATTTAAGCCTGTGGGACCATACTTCCTCATTTGGGGGCACACCTTTATTAGATTGTACTGTACCATTTTTGGTCACTTTTCAGAACATATATTATTCTTACTTTTTTTTCTAACATTTTACAAGAAAGTTGCAATATATAATGTTTAAGGAGTGTGTTTTAAATAGCACAAAAAGTCATCACTTTTGTTATTATTTAATAAATTGTAATGGTGAGCTTTAAATTGAGATCTTGAAAATGTTAAAATGTAAACTGTTAATGTTTGTTACAAAGTAGTTCAATTTTCCTACTGTTTCTTATAAAACAATTCCAACAAACAATTATATCTGTCCTTTTCAAAACAACAGAAAATGTCTCTGGATATGGAAAGCTCTCTCCCTCTCTCTCTCTCTCTCTTTCTCCTTTGTGTGTGTGTGTGTGTGTGTGTGTGTGTTAAAATGACAGCTATTTTGCTTTCATAATAAACTCCTGAGTTTAAATTAAATATATGAACTGTCACAATACATTGTACATAGCAAAAAAGCCCAACATGTATAAAGATTGTTGAATCAGTATTAACACAGCAGTAAATTCTGGGAAAAATTGTTTCTCCTAATATAGAAAAACAGGAATCCAAGTCTCAGAGGGAACATTAATGCCAACTTAAGTAGTGTTAGCCTTTCATAAGCAGCAAATCTTATTTTTCTCTGGGGAAGCCTGCTGGAAACTAAGATAACCTACACTTACCCTTGCTAATTCAGAGGCTCTATAAAACTCTACAGCTGTAGCTGTCAAACAAATATTTAAATAAACCTAGTAGTGAAAATGCCTTGTGTTCATTTAAATAACTGAAGAGCCCAATCATTTGGGTATCAACAATTATTTTTGTTGATATTTCCATCTTAAAAGAGAAGAGCAAAAATTGCCACACATTAGTAATCCAACATTATATACAAAAGACAATTAGTTGCTTGAAGGCTTTGCTGATAAAACCAATTGTAATACAAATGAAATGCAAGAAATTTGGTAGCAATACTTGCAGTTTTATGTTATTTGTTTTTTTCAACTTTGACTTTAGGTAAAATGACATTCGCTGAGTTGAAGTCTGCAAATGTTGAACTAAGGGCAGATGTTTTAAATTATTTCCATACTAAAAAGATCTAATTATAAGCAGCTGTCAGTTTTACATAATCCTGAATGATAACTTCTTAAGAATGCAAATGTAATGTTAAATGTAGAGGATCTGATATGGAAAGAATCATATGCAGTATAAGTCATACAACTAATTTATTTCTGTGTAACTGATCTGAATGAAGATATTGTTTTTCCCATGTTTGTGGGTACATAGAAAGGTGTTCCTCATTTTTCTCATCCATTTATATGAAGACTTATTAAACTGTCTTGTAGACAAACATTAATTGAGTTTCAATAGTTGCCTTGAAAGTATAAGATTCTATATTTTATGTGTCAATGTCACCATGAGCCAGTTTGTCACAAGGTCCAGATGGTGAATTATGAATACAATCTGTTTTTCCTCAGTTTATGAATGGTGATGTTGACCATATAAGAGAAATCAAATAACTACTACAGACCTTCTTAATATGGTATATCCCAACTATTTTAGAAACTGCTTTGTTCAAATAATGTAACATTAAAAAAAATATAAAGAAGTACATCAAAGCCAGATATCCCCCAAAAGGAATGAGACCACATTTATACATTTAATGTATGAAATTGGAAACCACTACACCAACTACAATTTCCCCAACTTTCCACCTTTGATATATATCAAAATGCCATAATTCCAAACAATACGTTGTTTGGTGATCCCAGGATGAGCAGAGAATATCAAACTAGGAATGTGACATGCTCTATCTGTAATTTACAAGAGTCCTCACTATCATCATCCATAGAAGTGTTATAATTATTTACAAAATTATATGTGTGCACTCACACATTTGCCTGGTAAAGAGCAGCTCACTTCTGTAGAAATAGTTTAATGGTTTATGTCACGATATTGAGATTTAATAGCTGACCAGCTGTTGTTAGGCTGATCCAGCAAGGATGAATCAGCATGGTTATTGCTGCTTCAAAACTGCAGATGGGTCCCACAGAGTTTTACCACTTTAAGAAACTGTCTATATATATATGAGGCTATGAGAAGGCATATCTCTCTCTCCTTGTGTTCTGTCTCCATTGTGGTTCTCCGTGCAGAGTAAAGAAGATTGATTGATTGCCAGGTATTTGCCTAACACACACATACACACACATACACACACACGCACACACATTTGCAACACAGCCAATGACCCAGAAGATTACAGCACAAGACCCAGGATGTCACAACAATAGAACTCAGAAGTTCATCACACAGCCCATGACTCAGGTCATTACGATCCAGGAGGCTGATAGACACACAGCCAATACCTCAGCCACACATGTTCTTACAAAAAAGCCAGCCAATCTGCAAACATCAACTCCATCAACCAATCAAGAAATGACAACACAGCCAACCTCCCCACCAGTATATATAGGGAGACAGCAGCTCCGATCACGCTTTGCTTGCACAAGCACGAAACTGAAAGCACCACCCTGAAGATGATGAGTGGGACCTTGTTGAAACGTTGCCAAGATGCTCTCAATCTGACATGGGAAAAGACCCGAACATGCCAAGACCTGCATATATGTGTGTATATATGTATATATGTTTTCTGAGGTTTTCGTGGGTATTTATATGGGGATCATTGGTTATTCAGGTTTTCTCCCGCATAAAATTGGAAGTATCTAGGTGACGTTTCAATGAAGTCTCATTCATCATCTTCAGGCTTGTGTCTTCGGCTTTGTGCTTCTCGGAGTAAACTCGGATTACTCCGAGAAGCACAAAGCCGAAGAGACAAGCCTGAGGATGATGAGACTTCATCGAAACATCACCTAGATATTTCCAATTTTACGTGGGAGAAAACCCGTACTGTTAAAAGACAAAGCCTCTGTGTGTGCTGTGTTTTGCTCCTGGGTTGTCTCACAATAGTCATGCTGCAAACGCTCTGACAAGATACCTTGAAACTAGCTTTTCAAAATCTGGAGATTTAGAGTTTGCCTATTATCATTTGTAATTTATGTTCATGTATATGCACATAGATCTATCATCTATCATCCCTCTTTCTTTGACACAGTTAACTCTTGCTTTTTCATTGTAATAAAGATTGGCAATTTTACTTCAAGGCAGTTTATCATTGCCAGCTGGTAAGAAACTCTAATCAAAAATAACTGGTCTGTATTGCCAACTGTAATTTAAGAACATTTGGATTAAAATCTTAAATTATACCCTTCTTCTAAATGTCTTTATTTGGGGGGAACATCTCATTCTTTTATATAATTCAATCTTAACCTTGGAAATTTGCCTTTACAGGTCCTTTTCTAGGAGATAATATGCTGCATGTCCATCACAAATTCAATATTTCTGAGTAAAGAAATTCTTGCAGTTAAAATTGACTCCATTTTATAAAACCCCAAGATTTTAGAAAATCAATTAGAATTGTGCCAGTGATAACACAATCAATCAATTGATCAATCCCTGAAAAGTCAGGCAATTAAACTAAAGACTACTTGTATCCACAGGGATGCCAAATAATTTAATGGGGACTTCAGCTCAAATAAATGTAACAGAAAGCTATATTTTTAGGTCCAAAAGTTGATCTCTCTTTCCCATTCCAACAGTGAATAAAGTTATTTTAGAGAAATTCTCAGGGTTTCTTAGATACTACATCTGGTTTGCTTTGTAAATGACCACAATTAGGTAAATGTTTTATCTATTTAAAAATGGCCAAGAATTCTGTTTTTGGGTATTTAAGGATTATTTCCACTGCCTTTCTGCTACATTCCGGAATTGTTTGAATCTTCAACCATAAATATGCCTTTCTTAAATTAATTATTTTACTGACTTCTCTAGCATTTTGCACATTATCTACATTATTTAATCATATTGGATTTATAATGTATGTGGTATTACAAGTATTTTACAATATGCACTGCATGAATAAATAACTGAGATAGTAAACCAGATGAAAATTTAAAGCAGAAATAATTAAACAAGAACAAAAGTATCCTTAGCAAATTATTTGAAGTATCATGTTATTATATATGCATTATATTTCATCTTTCCTCCATAAACATGGCATAATATACAGTTCTCTCTTTTACCTTCATTTTGGCTAAAGCAGGCCACTGTAAAACAAGAGGTTTCTGACTGGATGGGGCTACGAGCCTGGGTTTAGTCTGACACTCTATTATAACAAACAGGTTTCAGGTGATTCAGTAAGGATTGTCATGGTTGTCACTGAGAAATGCAAAGGATGCATTTCAAAGTTGATTGTGATAAAAATGATCAGACAGGCTTTCCCTCACAAATCTGTGTAGTGCTATTTCAAGAATTTATGATGCGATATTATAAACTATGGGCATAGATGTGACTAATGAGAGCAGAGCTTGGCAGGTTTTGCATTCTAACAGGAATCGTAAATAATGTTCCCCTAATCTTGATGAAAGGAAGAGTTGGGAAAATATATTTCTTTTGCCACTTGAGGTTGAGAGAACATCAGTAGAGCCACATCAAGCTGGATAACATTGACTGCCAGTACTTAGCTGCTCATTGGATTCTGATCATGGCAGCTTCTCTCTAGTAAGTGGAGCAACTTGGGCCATTTTTGTAGGTGAGAAGCTGACAACACTTAGTCCTTCTTATTTTGAAAGGTTTTCAGCTTCTGTAGGTCAGGACTAGTACTAGTAAGGGGGAAATCAAATTATCTGTCATATTTCAGTTAATTTGGACTATATCAAAGACTGCTGTTGTGTTGAATCCTAAGTTTTTGATACATTCTTATGCTCACAAAAGGATACAGATTTTATTTTTTCTCTTTCACATGGGAGAAAAAAGAACTTAAACATTTGTGAAGTTCAGTTAGGACAAGAAGTAAGGTTGGAAAATGGCCAAGGGAGGAATATCTATTTGATTTGTCCATTCATCTTCTTGATTTATTTTTGGTAAAAATATGCACAAGCTTGCAGCATTTTCTGCAAATGGTCAGGTAACCATGCAATATTTTAAGGTCACATGACCAATATTATATCATGATCAAACTATAAGGAGATCCCCAATTATGCGGAAATAAGCACACCATGACTTTTTTGAAAGCTAAAGATATAAAAAAACAAAAGAGAAAGAACAAGGATAGATCTATTCACAGGCTAGCAATTACTATGAAGTTACAACTTCCTTTCTCCCCAGGTTCCCTACTGAGAATGACCACACCTTAACCAGGTTTTTTCCATATTTCAGTTGCCACTTGCCTTCCTGAAGGGATTGAATTAAAAAGGGGGAAAATTGACTCAGTACTAGCTAAGCTTTTCATAGTTGGGAACAATGTTATGCTATTCTTGACAGGTAAGAATGCATGTCTTATGTTCCTGCAACCTCTGAATCTCACATCCTCCAGTAGCATCATTTATTTTATTTATTTATTTTATTTGTCAAGCAATTATAAGATAACAGGTATAAGTATAAACATAGTTATGAATACATGAAATGGATACATATAAGAAAAAAAAACAGTAGGACAGGGATGGTAGGCACATTGGTGTGCTTATGCATGCCCCCTACAGACCTCTTAGGAAGGTCAATAGTGGAAAGTCTAAGGTTAAAGTTTTTGGGGTTTGGGGAAGAAACCACAGAGTCAAGTAGAGTATTCCAGACATTGACCAATGTGGATTGGTAAGGATCACTTTGATTCTTATCAATCCACATTGCAGGCAAAGAGATTGCAAATCCAGAACAAATCAAAATGTTATGTTCAGGAAGTGTAAGGCTGAAAATTAAAGAGATTTTGGGATGGGAGAACTTTTCTTTGCCTTTGGTCAGATTCATTTTTTTAATCAGGATACAATAGACATTAAATATAAGGAATAGCTCTGTTCTGATTTTATCCAGCAAAAGTGGAGCATTCATAGACTAATGTGTGAAAAGGAAGCAGACTAGTATCCAGTGAAGTTTGTGGAACAGAGGTGCAATATGGCCATTCGTGGCATCCCAAAGATTGCCTTCACTGTTGTATTTTGCTGCCATTTGCTCTAACACAAATGGGTTCAGAATTTTTTTTTAAGGCTGATAGACTTAGCTAGCTGGCCTTCTTGACCCTCAGAATGTCTTTATAAAAGATAGCTATAATGAAATCAGCCCATGACTGACTTCAACAATTGCTGGTTATGTTGTGCCCAAAGCATTCTTTAATTTCCTCCCCCCCAGTCCTTTCTGTCTTCTATTTAGCTATACCCGTTTCCTATCCTGGTCATGCTTGACACCACAATGATACAGTCAATGTGCTGCTCCTAAACTCCCTCTTTCTCTGCCTCCAGCCCTACGTCACCAACTCTTCTGGCCCATCACTTTCTTGTTCAGCCAGCTGTATGACTCAGTTATGGCACGAAGTATATAATTAGTTCTTAAATGACCATGATGATACTGTTCCCTGGCTCCAGTTGAATGCAAGCTCACTATGCCTTCTTGTTAAACAAGGGATAGGGGATGGCTATAATGAAACCCAACTGCCCTTGACTGATGCAGGAGCATCTTTGCATGAATAATTTAGATCCTTCAGAAACTCTTTTGTGCATTACAACTTTAAGATTAAAACTCAATTTTGAAGCCTAATTGCAACTAAAGAATTCAAAGCAGCTTTTGAAGAGTGTTAATTTTAATACTGAATAACAAATATTTAAAATATAATATTTTATTTATTTTCTTGGAAAGCTAGCAAATTCCATTTTAGAATTTAGACTTAGCCTACATATTGGAAAGTTAGTTATTTTTAGGAGGATCTCTTTGCTGTTGGATGCAGCAGGGGGCAGGATTTTTCTACATTATGAAAACACCACCAATGTCAACTCATTTGTAACTGTTATGTTTATTTTTAAAAAAGTGAAATTTACAATATAACAATACCAGTGTTTATTGTTACATTTCCTTATTGCTGTATTTCTTGCATTTTTCTCCATGAAAGAACAGATAAAATGTAATATCAAGCAGATACTAACACCAAACTTCCCAGGAGTAGTCTCTTATCTTGTTTAAATAGAAATATATAAACAGTTTGTTGATAACACTCTAGGAAATATAACTTCCTGCGGGTCTGGAAGAGAAGGTTCAAGATGTTTTTTGTAAATTTTGCAAGTATTACCAAGGCCTCACGTATTTTCCATTTGCAGTAGCGTGAAGTGGTTTGCAGCAGAATGTAGCTTGAATTTCATGTATGGGACAGAGTTTTGTAAAAAAATGAATAGTAATCACTATTTTTTATTGTTCTATGTTTATACTGTTGCAAGGGTGCAACCAAAAAAGAACAGATAAAATGTAATATCAAGCAGATACTAACACCAAACTTCCCAAGAGTAGTCTCTTATCTTGTTTAAATAGAAATATATAAACAGTTTGTTGATAACATTCTAGGAAATATAACTTCCTGCAGGTCTGGAAGAGAAGGTTCAAGATGTCTTTTGTAAATTTTGCAAGTATTACCAAGATCTCGCGTATTTTCCATTTGCTGTAGTGTGAAGTGGTTTGCAGCAGAATGTAGCTTGAATTTCATGTATGGCACAGACTTTTGTAAGAAAATGAATAGTAATCACTATTTTTTATTGTTCTATGTTTATACTGTTGCAAGGGTGCATTGCCAACACATAACTACAATAATGGAAAAGGCATAATCTGATTAACAGGATACCTTTTTAATGTGCTGTTTCTAACTACCATAGTCATGCTGGCTGGATGAGATGGGTTTGTAATCCGGCATGGAAGGTTATTGAAAAAAGCATCTTGATATAATCCAAAAGAACAGTTTTTTATACATTTATGCAAAAGTGAACATAACAGGAGGAGAAAGTTGACTATGTCTGTATCTATTTACTACAAAAATAGAAGTGCCAGGGTTGTTTCACTCAGCATCTCATTTCTGTCTCTTTTTTTAATGACCCTAGTATGAAGAAGGGAAAAAGCGAAGAAAGCCCAACTACAGCAGCGTTGACCTCTCTGAGGTTGAATGGGAAGACAGAGATGATGTGGTAAGTAATAGTTCAGTCACTGCTTAACAGAAAAGTCAGTTGCACTCAACTACCAGCTTGACTAGACAACAGGAAGAGAAGAAAGGAAAGCCACTGTTTTTTAAAAAATGGGCACATTTTATTTTTGTCTCATTTTGTGCTAGCCCTTTCCCAACATTTCAGTTTCAGTTATAATTCAGTTATACTTGACTGATGTCATGGGGGTTTCCACGATGCTTCAGTTGTGTTTTTAATTTGTGTTCATGTGTCTACATAAGTGTGAGCGTGTTGTTATTTCTTTACTTGTTGCATTTACCATCCCGTTTTCCTCTGGTAGTTCAAAGCAGCTGAAGGGGGAAGGGTGTCTCTTCATTTCATTCCTTACACAACTCTACTAACTTGAGCTGGAACATTAAGAGAAAAAAGGGATCTTCAATGCCACTGAGTCTTTCTGTGTCAATATAGTTCATGAGTTTACAAGTCTATTGTGCAGAGTGCTTATTTTTAACTACCTATTCTGCTAGCAAAAGACAGTAAATCACTAAGAATGTAGATGAATGAAAAAAATCTCTTTTTCCTCACTTACTTTCTTTTCTCAATATATGCTATAAGAATCCTCTTACCTCATTCATTATCCTCAAGTCAACCTTTTGTGTGCAGAACATACACAAAACAGTGCTTTCCTAGAGGTATTGATCAAAGGGTCAGTGCCTTTGATCATGGAGGCATATGGAATCCTTCATGGCTTTACACTTCTTAAGTTCATCTGATGTGTTCTCAAATTCCCCAAGTTGGTGATCCTCATGGCAGCATAATTGCGTAATGTAACTTTATCCTGTGACATACAACCAGTGGCGATAAGCATTTTCTTTTACTGGTTCTAATGTCCATCATGGACATTTCTACTATCATGGAAGGGAAATGGCTTGTTTCTCCCTATTTTCAGCTGTGGCTTTCAGTTCTAGAATGGAAGTGGCCCAAGCCTAGAAAGCAGATTCTTACTAGATTTGTGTAGTCCCAGTCAACTCAATGACTGTGTTAGACTTGAATGGCCTGTGAAGAGCTACTTTCAGGGCCCATTGGGGAAGGAGACCTCAGGAGTTCCAAAGGGATAAAACAGTGGCCATGAATATCTGCAAAATGAGGGGAAAAAGTGCCAAGACAAAGGCCAAGATTGATCTAACGGAAACAATGGTAGATCTCATAGATGCCTGGAACTACTAATACTAATACTTTGTACATGTAGCTATGGTTGTTTTTCAACTTGAAAGAAAAAGGGGAAATTAATGTTCTAAAACAGTGGTCACCAACTGGTGGGCTGCAGCCCACTGATGAACCATGAAAAAAATTTGGTGGGCCACAAAGAAATCTCACCCCCAGAGCACCCCCATAAAGCAATTAATCCAGGCTGTGCAGAAACACAAGGCTGTGCCACCCACGTGGCCTGTGGGAAACCTCCTCACCTACTCCTTACCTGGTAAACTTGCCTGCTAAATTGCTATTTTTCCTTTTTCTGACCATCATCTGTTCTGCTGTGGTGGGAGATTTAGATTAGTTAGGAGGCAGGAAATGCTTGGATTTCTTGCTTCCTAGCTAGTCTTTAGCTCTTTGGCTCAGCACAGCCGAACCTCCCTTAGGACTGAAGGTTTGCTTGCAAGCAAAACCAGTGAAAATTCATGGCAAGCAAATTTGAGAGACTGAGCTAGCCGATGGAATATAGATAGATCACTGAATGACTGTGAGCAACTCAATCTGCCTGCTTTGCTTGATTTTGGGAAAAAGTTGCTCTTTTTTAAAATAAAAAATTCAATATTTACATGCATGGTGTGTTGTGAATTAATTTTGTGAGTTTGTTTGCAAGCAAATTTTATGTGATAGACTGAGCTAGCCAATGGCTGATAGATACATCTCTAAATGAATCTGTGATTCTGTGAGCAACTCAATCTGCCTGCTTTGCCTGATTTGGGGTAAAAGTTGTTCTTTTTTTTAAATAAAAAATTCAATATTTATATAAATATTTATAATATTTACATATAAGCCATGCTCAGCCAGTCACATGACCACTAAGCCACACCCAAAAATTAGGCCTCATCCACAGAACCGGTTAGTGGTCCCTGGGATCTAAAATTATACATTTGATGGTCCCTGAGGTCCAAAAGATTGGCGACCTGTGTTCTAAAGTAAATGTAAGACAGATGCATTGCTTTTATGATATACATTGGCCAGAGTCACTTGTTGAGATAGGCAGCTGTAGAAAATATAGAATGAATGAAGAATGAATGAATGAATGAATGAATATAAAAAGTAGTCTGCATGGCTGACTACATCATTTCCTGTTGCAATCTCACAAGATTCTTGGAGGCTTTTTAGAATCAATGAACCATTAAAACAGCTACGAGTACAATAAAATGATAAAAACTTAACAAAAAGCAATCCAAATCCCATTCATTTATTTATTACATTTATACATCACTGCAATTCCTTCAGGATTCTTGATGGTTTTACAGAATATGCAAACCATTAAAACATCCACTGTACCATACTAATAATAAAAACCTACCATTTAAAAAAAATATCAAAAATTTAAGCCCAAGTAATAATCCTCAGATGTTCTCTGGAAGATTTCCATCTTTCAGCTGCTTTCACCAAGGTCAGAATTGACCTTAGCCCTAATGGGAGGAATTTTATTTTATTTATTTATTGATTTTGTCAAGCATGCATTTGAATATATGCACACACACATACACACACACACATACACACAAAATACAAATACAGTACAAATACACATATAAATATAAACATGATTATAAATATATGAAATAGCTATGAATAAAAGGGAACATTAAGACAGGGACAGTAGGCATGTTGGTGTGCTTATGTACACCCCTTACAGACTACTTAGGAATGAGGTGAAGTCAATAGTAGACAGTCTTAGGTTAAACTGTTTGGGGTTTGTGGAAGAAACCAGAGAGTCAGGTAGAGTATTCAGACATTGACCACTCTGTTGCTGAAGTCGTATTTGCTGCAATCGAGTTTTGTGCAGTTAACCCTGAGTTTGTATCTGTCGTGTGCTCATATATAGCTGAGGTTGAAGCTGAAGTAGTCATTGTTGGGTAGGACATTGTAATGGATAATTTTATGTACTATGCTTAGGTCAGACCAAAAGCTCAGTAGTTCTAAGTTATCTAAAATTTCAAGTCTGGAGGCATAAGGTATTCTGTTGCGAGTAGAGGAGTGAAGGACACTTCTCGTAAAATATTTCTGGACTCTCAATTGTATTAATGTCTGAAATGCAGTGGGGATTCCAGACAGATGAGCTGTACTCAAGAATTGGTCTCGGCTTCTGGTGAGCTTCTTCAGTGACAGACCAAAGCCTCGTCTCTCCAAAGCTTCAATCCATGTTCGCTGCTGGAGTGCCCCAAGCCGGCTGGTTTCAGGGCTAAGCCACTCCGTAGAGGTGGTGAAGAGGGGGAAGACTGCCAGCAGGGTTGAGGAGAGCTGCATCTCTCTTTCCCAGCTGGCCATTACTCCCTTTCCCGAAGGCGGTTGCAGCAGTGGTCAGAAATGGCCACCACAAAGAAGAACTCGACCAGGAAAGAATGTACAGGAGGAAGATAAGAAGAGAAAGTTTTGGTTGACCGGGTCAAGCAGAAAAAGCAACAAATAAGGTACCCTGGAATTTAAATTTAATAACATTGTTCCCAAAGAAGAATTTGAAGCTGTGAAGGAAAAAGAGAAGGGAAAGGATTAGGGTTTTTTTTTCTTTCCTTCCTAATACTGACAGCTAAAAGACTTAAGCAAGAAAGTGAAAAAAATCCAATTTGACATTAATAGGCATCTAAGCTGAAAATAAAAGTCAAAGGGATAATAAAGATTTCTGGATATTTAAAAAAAATTAAAAGCAGGAAAGAAGGGGAAAAAAAAGAATAAAAGGGCAGGATCTGGAAAAATGGAGGAGACTGCCTGGAACTAAGGAATGGAACGATAATTAAAAGGAACTCACAGTGAAATTTTAACAAGATTCCTCAAAGATACATTTTAATGGAAACTTGGTAACAAAATAATAGAACCCCAGGAAGAGAAAGTGGAAAAAAGAAGCAAGTAGAAACAGCCTTGGATTATTTGGATTACTTGGTGACTTTCGGTTTTTTGCATCTAGATGACTAAAATTAACTGGGTGGTTGTTTAAAAGTTTTTAAAATGGAATCACTCTTTGAAGAACTGAAAACAGAACTTTAAAAATGGAAAGAAGATGCACAGGAAGGGAGAAGTTATTTTGGCTTCGTGTTTCAATTCTTAGAAATGGACATCTGGAACTATGAGAAGCAACAAGAAATGCTTGCAGAACAAGAAGATTGGGACAAAGAAGAAGCCATCTTTAATGATCAAATAATTTTAAGTAGAGGGGAAAAAAGAAAAGGGGGGAAAGAGAGTGAAAGGTTTAAGACTAAGAAAAACAACCAAAAAGAAGAAGGATAATTTGAAAGATAAATATCATATTAGAAAGCAACAGAAGAGGGGATTACAGATGAGATAGTTAGAGATGGAGAGACGAGGAGGTAAAAAGGGGAGGGAGAAGAAGAGGGGGAAGAAGGCAAGGAAAAGAAGTTGTAAAAGACAGAAACAAGAAATGGAGAAACAGGGAAAAGATATAAGGATTGTAACCATAAGTTTGTTTAGAGATAATGGGTGAAAATTTAATTGTAAAAGGGATTCTGTAAAGGTACATAATGATAGCATTGTTATATTACAAATAGAAATAATTTTAGAACATATAATGGATAAAATATTTATTGTAATGTAGTGGGATGTTTGTTCGTAAATAAATGAATGAAAAAGATTGAGAGAATTAAAAGGGAACATTTTTAATTATTGGTAATGATTTATAAAAATATAGGTAAGAAATATGGGGGAAAAAAGAATTAACCATGGAAAGTTAATAAATGTTCCCAAGGAAGTATGATGTTCAATTGAAAAGAAATGTTAAAGATGTGAAGATTTTCATGCATATTAGTGATAGAATTGAATTGGAATGGAATGTGTGTTTTATATATATATATATATTTTAAGAATGTACCAAACAGAATCTGATTGGAAGTTATGTATTAGATTGAATGCTATAATCTTAAAGTTATACACTGAAGCTTAAATAAGAGTTTGAATGGATAAAATTAAAGGATATAAAGGCGTCATACTCTAATTGGTAACTACAGGGAAAAATTTGCTTAATAAGAAAAGATAATATGAAATTGTAACAGGACAGACAAAAGTAGAAATACAGTGATTTTAATTGAGATGAGATAATTAAAACAAGTTGAGAAAATTAAAAGAGGGGAAAAGCTATCTCAAAAATATAAAATGGTAATAAGATATGGAATAGAATATTAAAATGAGCATGAAATTGAATTTTGTGTCTGTATGAAGAAGTGATAACCTGGGACCATGCTATTTTCAAAAAAGATTTTTCATTTGTATTTTGTTCTTGTGAAAACCTAAATAAAATTTTCAAAAAAAAAAAAAAAAAGAATTGGTCTAGCAAATGTTTTGTATGCTCTAGTTAGTAGTACAATATTACCAGAGAAAAAGCTTCTCAGGATTAGCTTAACAACTCTTCATGCCTTTTTGGCAATGTTGTTACAGTGGACTCTAGCGCTTAGATCATCAGAGATGAGAACTCCAAGGCCCTTGACAGAGTGAGAGTTATCTACGAGGTCTTGTCCATCCAGCTTGTATTTTATTTTTTGATTTTTTTCTTACCAATATGTAAGACAGAGCATTTGTTTGTTGAGATTTGAAGTTGCCGCTTGTTTGACCATTTTGACACATAGTCAAGGTCTTTTTGAAGTGTAGCAGCATTGTTGGTGGTAGTGATTCACCAATCAATCAGTTAGAGATTCCAGAGGGTCAGCACTCTTAGTAAGAAATAGCAGCCCCATAAAGCCCACACCTTCTTTAAATGGAGTACCTTCTCCCATCTAAACTGAATTGGCTAGGTCAGTTCTAAGGGAGGAACATATTACTTCCCAAATGAGGGTACTGCTGCCATGAAAATATGTGAGATAAGTAGGAAGCAAAAATTTGAAAAGCCATATGGATTCCAAAACTCTTTTGCTATGGTCTCTTTAGTAACATTCAGATGTTTGATAAAATAAGAGCAGCACAGCAACAAAAATCTGTACCAAATTTTGCCAAGACAGTTCTATCTCTCTTATGCTATAGTCTGAACTACCTGAAGCTTGCTACTATTTATAAGATGAAATGCATTTAGTTCTATATCCAGGTGACAGATTCACTATGTTCATGTTGTCTATCAAATGTCTTATCTGTTAACTTTCACAGTTAACAGGTTTTTGTTCTAATCAAACTCCATATTGCTTCTTTCTGGTCATTCTGCAGTTCTCTTTAATGCCATTCTGTACATTTCAATTTTCTGCTGCACTGTATCAAAAGCTTTCCTTATGTCTATGACTTAACCTTTGTCTGTTTTTCTGTTACTTCCTCCATAAATCTGATATTTGGGGTATGTTTCATTTTGTGTGAATCCATGCTGACTGTCCTTAATTAAATCATAACTTTCCAGGTGTTCTCCTTTTGGTTTCTGTTATTTAGCTTTTCCCATAACATTTGTACCAACTAAAGTCATGCCTTCTTGTCTTCCTTTCCACAAATCTTTCCTTGCACCCTTCTCATGTATCAGCAGTACATTAACAGCTCCTATATCCTTCCAAACTCCAATCATTTCTGAAAGGTTTTGAATATATCAACAGAAGTTTCCCATATTTACAGTGTCATGTCTTCTGAAATCTGGGATTCATCACGTATCTCTGCCTCTGGAGTATTGTCAGTATTCAAATGTAGACATTTCTTGATCACTTTTCTCTGACTCAGGTTTCTGTCTGCTGCCTTTTCATGTGTATGTCTCTGTGTGTCTATATGTATATACACATTTCTGCCTTGTCAACCTACCTTACTCAGGGTTTAAATCACAATGTTATTTATGAGTCATAATAACCTAAGCAATGTCTGTCTTTACTGTTAACTAATTTCTCCCATCTTCTGTGCCTCCTCAGGTCATACTGCCTGCATATTTTGACACTTGTGGTCTCAATTCACAGAGATGCATTTTGAATGCTTTCCATGTTTGTTCCTGCAGTTTCTACTTGAATAGTCTTCTTTAAGAGTATTTCATTTTCTATTTTTTTAAAAAACAAATTGGCTTATTTCATTTTTAAGATTATAATTGAAAATTAAATTGTCTAGATCAAAATGTCTAATTTTCACAACTATTGGTGTTCCCTGATATTTCAACAAAGCAATAGGTGTACTTCTCCTCTGTACTTACTGGAACTATCTGAGGAGTTAGTTAGCAGAGTGGGGTTTTGGGTAGATGCCCTAGGGTGACCAAAACAACATTAAAATATCTGTAAATAAATATATGCAAATAGAATGCATGTCAGTCTGGGTCTCAGACTGCTATGTTGAAGTGTCCTTCAGAATGCTGAATCAGTCAAATTATCTCCAGAGGGAACCTACCCAATGCTTCATTCTAAAGAAGGATCACTGATAGTAGCATCTGTCAATTGCACTAGAGACCCCTCCCAAAATCTTTAGTTGTTATGGTGGTGGTAGTGGTAAATGCCACAAAATAGAAGTGACTAAAATAAAATAAAAAAAAGGGGGGGGGAGAGTCATGATATGTCATGTGATAACAACCTGATGACATGATTTTGACACCCTGACATAGAGTGTTATCTTTAGAGGAAGGATTCTACTCAGCAGTAAGGTAGAGGCACTGCATCTTTTTTGCCATCTCCATGGGCCATATTGAAGGACATGGGAAGGGATGTTGTCTGTCCTGAGATGTTGAACTGTTATGATGTAAATTGTTCTAAAAATTAGCCAGCAAACTTTCCATCAGTTGTATAGTTTTCTAGGTATATTCTTATAACTGGGGAGGGAATTAGCAGTGATGGTTTTAATTACTGTTGGAAGCCATAGCTGCAGTAGATGGGTTTCCATTCCTGAAACCTATGCTCTCCGGAATACCACAACTGTGCTGCAAAACCAAATTGATACTTCGTTTATAACAGGGACCATGGCAGTGGTGGGATTCAGTTATTTTCACCACTGGTTCTGTGGGCATTTCTTGGTAGGTGCTTTTTCCGTGCACACATGCACGCAGAGGGTTTGATACTGACCTTCTGCAATCCTGCACTCTCCCTGTGGGTTCAACAGCTGACGTGTGGCAATCCGCTGTGCTGAGAGAAGTAGCTGAGTTTCAAAATCAGGAAATAAAGGTCAGAATAGAACCAGGGCAGGCAGGCGAGCCTAGCAGCTGATCATTGGAGCGAATCAGTTCACTCACAGATGACCCTCGGAGCTACCAGTTTGGCTGAACTGGGCTGAACTGAACTGGTAGAATACCACCCCTGGACCATGGATATAACTTTCAAGAACCTGAATTCCTAAAATAGTGCCAGGGACATGTTATTAGAACATCCCAACAGAGAAGGAATAGAGGAGAGCCAACTGGCATTCTATTAAATCAATGTTTAGGAAATGTCTTGGCACCATTTTGTTAATGTGGAACTCTATAGAAGCCATTTTGTGAGAGTTCTCACAATACATGAGAAATTTCAAATCTATCTGCCCTAAAAGACTGGGGACTTGAAGTACAATATGCTAGTTCACATCCTTATATATTAATCCAGAAGCAGGCAACAGAATGTCCATATACTCAGGTATGCCCAAAGATTATTCTTCCCAGGTATCCTAACCTTCCTGATTTAAGAAAAAATAATAATAAACTAATCTGATGTAAAGCAGAATAGCAGTTTATAATTTCATTTTTTTACATTTGACCCTAGACTAGGGGTGTCCAGCCTTGGAACTTTGTGACCTATGGACTTCAAATCCCAAAAGTCAGCCAAATCTGGCAGTTGAAGTCCACAAGTCTTAAAGTTGCCAAGGTTGGTCATCCCTGCCTAGACCCTATACTGACCCATGGAAATTCCAAATGATATTTTCTTTGGAACTGTGCCCACCAGCCATCAAAAAGAGTGAAATAAGTTGAATTGGCAAGCAGAAAACATTAGAGTCAGGAGTATTCCTATGTAAGAGGGTCCATAGCATCTTTTCAAAATTACTAATGGCTGCATAAGATTTCCTGCCCCAAATGAAGCTGTCTGTCTATCTGTGTTATTATTCTCTAAATGGCTTTCTGACATTTCATCATTTATTAAGAGAATTACTTTTAATTAAATTAATGGAAGCATAACTTCATTTACTGACATTTATTATTTCTTTTATAATGATCTTTTTTCAAGAACTTTATACATGGAAGTTGACGTTTTATTATTTTAGCAACAGTACTAATGTGGGAAGAAAGATGTCCCACATTCATATCACTGAACACCAATTTAATCCCTGTAGAGGTAGCAAAAGAAAAATCTACAGAACAGATGAAAATCTATTATCCCAAGCCAAAAACTATATTCGGGGGTAAAAAAGAGATTTTATTCCCATATGCATATTTGATCTTAAAAGCTACGAGAGTTTCCTTTTTGTAATTTTGCAACTTGCCTGAGGGTTGTGTGGGAGTGGAATACTGCAGGCTTTGAGATGAAGAAAAATGAGAAACATGTTAAAGATAAATGGAACAGTTCTTTAAACATTAGAAAGTAGATCGGTAATTAAGACCAGCTCTCCAAGTCCAAAACCACAAAAGTTAAAAAGGGAAAATATTTCCAGAATTGCATATTACATATAACATTTTATGCTTAAAAAACCCTTCAAAAATATGTGTTTTATTTGATAAAGCCTATAGCTAAAAACATTTTTAAAATTATTTACATTTGTTGTATGTAGAAAAAGATAGTAGGTTCAAATCAAGATGCCCCAACATGAAAAAAAAAATGCTAACAATGCAGCTTTAATTTGGTCAGCCGCACTCAGATTTTTCACAATAATCAGTTATTTTTACTGACAAGCAAGCTTTGCTCCCCTGTGCTTTTCAGCTGTGAAAGACAGCCTTTGACTTCAAGAAAATGATCATTTTAAATTGTCAGGAGCAAAGAAATGTCACGTGGCCCTATCAAGTATCTGTAGAATCAGAGTACCAGAGAATTAGAAGGCCAGTAAAGTCCAATTGTCCCATTCAATAGAGAAACTGAACTTAAGCATCTCCCCAAAGATGATTGTCTAGCCACCTCTTAAATAGATAGGTCTACTTTTTAAATGGAAATAAAAGCTGCAAATAGCAGAGCCTGATGAATATGATTCAATTTTCTCATATGATTAAATAAGATCCTCTGGTTCTGATTTAATGTGGGAGCTCTGGACTGGACCTATCTCTCTGAAACACATTAAAATGCATTTTTTAATGAGACATGGCTACATTTATTTTAACTGATATTTAAACTTGAATTTTATACTGCTTTGTAAATTAATACAAAAACAAGTTGTAAAGGCAGTTTTAGCTTCATAACAGCTCACTTTTGTGTCAACAACAAACTGAAGCACAACGTGCTTGGGAGAAGCTCTTTACAACAGCTACATATACTTGATCAGAATTAGATATACCATTCAAGAATCTACTACCTACATACTACTAAAATTCTTCTTGTCTTGATCTTTAATTGGGCAAAATGCTTTCGAGCAACAGTTTTTGAACTATTTACAAAGTCTGCACTACTATTACTATTAATCTTCTCATCACTCCTTATCACCCATCCCCTCCCACTTGTGACTGTGTGACTGTAACTTTGTTGTTTGTATCCTTACAATTTATATGGACTGTTTCCTGGTATGCAGTGGCGAACCGTGAGCACTACAGCTGGGCCTTCACCTCAGCCCTCACCCTGAAACGCAGAGCTGGGGAAGTTTTCTCTGTATGAGGCAAACTTCTTGGGGTCCAGAAGGGCAAGGAACATCCGTTTTTCATGATCCTTGAACCTGTTCCTCAGCTGAGTGAGACTGTTGTCCAGGATTTCACTGTGCAGCTGCTGGTAGGACTTCACGAAGGCCTATGGTCTTTTGTTTTTGTCCCGCCCACTTAAAATCAAACCGTGATTAGTCAGTTTTCCCATCACTCTCCAAACCAAAACACATAGCTTGGCCTTCCCCTGGATTCATGAAGTCCTAACGAATTAATGAGCCAGCTAACCGGGCTTTGATAGAGATGGACGATTCTGATTGGATAATATGTTTCAGGACAGTAACCCTTTCATTGCTGATGTGAACTTGACAGTAAACTTAACTTTAGAACATAGATTAGAGAAAATGTATTAAATGTATTGTATTAAATTAAATTAGATAGATTATATATAATAATTTAAAACTGATATTTTTTGGTCCAGATTTTTTTAAGGCCTTCTCTGAAGGCGTAGAAGGCCCTGAAGGTTCCCCTCTGCTGGTATGATTTGATTGCTTATTGTACCCTATGACTATCATTAAATGTTGTATCTGATGATTCTTGACTCTGATGAATGTATCTTTTCTTTTATGTATGGTGAGAGCATTTGCACCAAGACAAATTCCTTATGTGTTCAATCACACTTGGCCAATAAAGTATTCTATTCTATTCTATTCTATTCTATTCTATTCTATTCTATTCTATTCTATTCTATTCTATTAAAACATCTTGGAGCTTTCCGAGCAGGGGACATCATTGCACTTCTTTATTTGGCTGCTTAATTTCAAAGTTGAAAGGCAGGATAACCATATGTAGAGAGAAACACAAGAATGTTTTGAATGAGAGAAAAAGAGAAAGAAAGTACCGCCATATCAGGTACCACATTTAAGGAATTGCTTGGGTTATGAATTCATGTATAAGTTCATTCCAAATTTATACATGAACCATAATGATTTTTCTCTTATAGCTTGCAACTAACTTTCATTTTAACCTTTACTTGCCTGCTGGTGAAGGTTGCCAGTTTTAACTTCCTTTCAAAACTAAGCTTTCCAAGCAGTGCCATTGTGGCACAGTGGTTAGAATGCAGTACTGTGGACTACTACTGCTGATTGCCAGCTGCCAGCAATTCAGCAGTTCAATTTTCATAGGTTTAAGGTTGACTTAGCCTTCCATCTTTCCGAGATCGGTAAAATGAGGACCCAGATTGTTCGAGGCAATAGGCTGATTCTGTAAGTTTACAGAAGCGGTAAACTTAGAAGTGGTTTCTGTAAACTGTGAAGTGGTATAGAAGTATAGAAGTCTTAAGTGCTAAATTTATAATGTAACTGGAGTGGTACCTTCAGTCTTAAGGCTAGGTCCCACTGGCCGAAGGACGCAAAATATATGCATAAAGGACACAGCGGACGAGCAAAATTTCAGGGGTGGTTCCATCCATTGTCATCTGCTCCCAAAAGTGGCGAAAATTTGCATAAACAGAATGGAGAAGAATGGAAAAGAACAGACGTGAGTAGTATGTAGCGGGGGGATGTTAAACAGATGTTCATAGGAAGCCTAGCGGATGACAGCAAATGGAAGTGGATGACACATCCGAAGGGGTTCCGGGGGAGAATTGCGAAGCGGACGCATAGCGGAAGGGGCGGATGCATAATAGATGAAGCGGATGCATCACGGACGCCTATAGGAAACAAAGGGGATGCCACGTGGATGTGTATCGGATGCAAAGCATTCACTGCGCATGCGGGGAGTATGAATTGCATCAGCTCCGCGGATATAAAAGGATGAAACACGCACGCAGTCAGCATACAGGGGAAAGACGTGCTGCCACATACATCTAGCAAGAACACCATGGTTCGTCAGTCAGGCAAGAAGAGGAAGCCCGTGCCTACTCGTTCCAGCCCTGGCAAGAAGGCCAGAACCAGCATCCCACCCCCTGGCATTGACTCTGAACCTGCTGCTTCTGCTGCTGCTGCTGCTTTGGTGGACCAGCCCCAAGGCCCTCAAAGCCCTGCTGCTGAAGGCCCTGCTGTTCAAGCCCCTGAAGGCCCTGCTGCTCAAGCCCCTGAAGGCCCTGCTGAAGCCGCTGCCAGAGGGACGAAGAGGCAAGGGAAGGAGAAGGGAGAGAGGAAAAAGTACACCATTTCCGAGGAGCATGAGGATGAGGTGCTGGAATGGCTGAGGGAGAACGAGTACATGTGGAGAAAGGGCCACAGACTGTATCGGGACACCAAGAAGAAGTAGGCAGCTTGGAGAGACAAGGCAGAGAGCTTGGGGTACACTGCAGAAGTACTCCTGGGATGGTGGAAGCACATGCACACATGGTATGGCAAGCTACACCTCAAGAAATCCGGGCAGGCTTCTGTCAAGCTCACTGACTGGGAGATGTACGTCATGGCCAAGTGCAATTTCCTGGAGGGTGAGATCCGCCACCGAGGAGAAGCCCCTTTGACACCTCTCTCCCTCAGACAGCCCACAGACAGCCAGTCCTCTTCCAGCCAGGAGCCAGCTACCCTGTCCAGGCAGGTGTCTTCAGAGGGCCCCAAGCAGAGACCCCCCCAACAGCTGCACTCCCCATGACGGCAGACTTGGAGGATCCCATGGGGGATGATGCCCTGCTGTCACAAATGGAGGAAGAAGCAGCAGCCACCAGAGGCCAACCCCCCCCCCCCAGCTCCAGAGGATGCAGGCAGAGAGGCAGACTGGAGGGCCAGAACCACAATGTGCTGTTGGAGATCAGAGACACAATGAAGACCAGCACAGAACTTCTCTCTCAGCTGGTCCACTTGGACAGAGCATCCTCGGGCCGGAACACCTTCATCACCTACGTGAGCCAGACCCTGAGTGACCTGCCCAAGGCCCAGTACCAGATGATAAAGCAGAAGATCACAGCACTTCTGCACAACCCTTAAGGCCCAGCTGAAGCTGGTCCTACCCAGTCCAGGTCTGCTCTTCCACCCCAGGCGATGTCACAGCCCTTCCACGGCTTTCAACAGCCCCTCACCTACCAAGGCTATGACTACCAGGACTTCCCACAGCAGAAGCAGACCTTCCCAGTCCAGGCCCAGGTTCATCGCACGCCACAGACGCCACTCCTCACCCAGCTGCAGACCATAAAGCCCCACTACACTCCTCCTTCCTCCACCCCACAGCCAAGCCCGTCAACAGACAATCTGTCATCAGTATTAGGCCTGACATCTCCAGTCCTTGATGAAGGGCCTCTCAACCTCACGGGACTGAGTCAGCTCTCGGACAGCTTGCTGAACACACCATCCCCTGTTGTACCCTCGGGGCCAAGCACCCCAATGGTGCCTCAGACCAACACTCAAGCCACAGCCACTTCCACAGTCCCTGCCCGCTTAACAGCTGAGACCATGGACATGACTCAGAGTGATTGAGAATAGTGTCAGAGACTGAGTTGTTTACTTGTTAAGTTTATCTTTGCTTAAGACACTTTACTTGGTTCATTTTGCTTTTTTAATAAAGTCATAAAGTTAAGAAAGTTAATAAGGGTTATCTTTGCTTAACACACTTAATACAGTTTCCTTGGTTCATTTTGCTTATTTAATAAAGTCATAAAGTTAAGACAGTTTATAAAGGTTATCTTTGCTTAAGACACTTGGTTCATTTTTTTTACTTAATAAAGTGTTGGTGAAAACTTTGAAAAAATGGTTAAGCCTTTGCACCCTTGTGGGATAGATAAGGATAGTTGTGGGATAGATAAACCTCCAGTGCAAGCATAGTGGGACTGTATGGTCCACCCTCCCAGCTGCCACAAATATGGACCTTTTTATCAATAACAATTTATTCATTGATCAACACATGTTAAAATAAACAAAGCTCTTTATTAATGCTCTATTCATTGTAGGACCACTCAACATACATGGCCCAATCTCATCAGTGTTATGGGACAGCCTCAAGGAAGCATCCATTAATCATCTATCATCCTGTCTTGCCACTCCACTGCTCCAGCTGGGGAGTTGCACCAGTGTTTCAGGAGGTTGCGCTGCTTCTTCCTTTCACATGAAGCTCTGTTGGGGCCTTGTACATCCACAGTGTCTATCAGGTTACGTCCTTGCTTCCATTCACCAGGCTCCATGTCCCCATTCCCTTGTTGACGGTCGACAAGTCTGTTCTGCAACACTGGGTAGTGGGTGCACATGAGATTGTGCAGGATTCAGCAAGCTTCCATGATGCTCCTCACAGTCTGTGGGTGATGCTGCATGGTGGTGAGAAGTATCTGGAACCTGTTGGCCAGGATGCCGAAGGCGTTCTCCACCACCCGTCTTGCCCTGGACAGCCTGTTGTTGAAGAACCTCTCTTCACGGGTGAGGTATCTTGAACTGTACGGCTTCATGAGGTAGGTTCTGAGGGAAAAGGCGTCATCACCAACGATGAAATAGGGCACATCTTGTGTGTCATTGGGTAGGGGGTCTGGATCTGGAAAACCCATGATGAGGTTGCGTTCCAGCCCATCCTTGAGGTCACTTGCATTGTATACCTAGCCATCTGAAGCTGACCTGTTGCCTGAAGCATCGATGTAGATGAACTTGTAGTCAGCATCAACCATGGCAAAGAGCATGATACTGAAGAAGCCCTTGTAGTTGAAATAAGTGTACCCTGAGTTGGCTGGAGCTTTGCAGGCCACGTGCTTCCCATCTATGGCTCCAACGGTGTGGGGAAACTTCCACCTCTGATACCACTCTTCTGCAAGTTTCCTCCAGCCTTGTTTAGTGGTGGGGCACTTGAGGAGCTCCTCCATGTATTCTTCGATGATGGCCTGCACCACTTCTCTGACCACTTTACTGATGGTGTTGTGTGGCACCCTCCACGCATACTGCATGTTTTTGTATGTGGTTCCAGAGGCCAGGTGGTGCAGAGTCAGTGCCTCCTTCAGTCCAGGTTCCAGGCTGGGATGGAAGTTGGTGCTCGGCTTGGTCAACCTGTGTCTCAGACGCTGTACAAGTTCATCAAACATGGCTGGTGGCATCCTCATGAAGTGCTGGAATGCACAAGGGTCTTCATTCCTCAGCTCCACCATCAACTGGTCATACAGTCCAAACTCCATTCTTCTCACGATCCATCCTCGGACCCACACAGCTCTTGGACATCTCCTTCTCCTCCTGTATAAAAGGTGAAACAGTCTGAACAGGTTTTGGTTCTGGTGATGAATGAGCGCAGCTATCATATGGACTGTGTCATCATCCATGGTGGAAAACAATTGATGATGTGGAAGACCAAGACCAAGGGTGAAGAGGTCTGTACACCACGGCTGCTGGACTCATACTCCAGATGAGATCCAGATGATTTTCTCCCCCTTTTTATAGAAAATATCGGTTGTCTGGTAGGTGTCCTTCTACGTACTCTAGACATACTCCAGACATCCTAAATATACGAGATACATCCCAGATACATGAGTTTTGTCCATTTTAATCCTTTTATACGAGATGCATACTCTTACATCCTTTCTATTTCCGTGCTACTAATGCTGTGTAGACGTTCCGTGTACCTTTTGTTTCCTCCCTCTTTCCATTTTCAGCTGCAGCGGATGTGAGTTGAGGGGATGGCCAGAGGATGCAGAGAGGATACAGCGGACATTTAACAGATGATAACGGACATAGAACGTTTGTTGCCTGTATATGTCGCGAATGTACATCGTACGCGGTGGAAATTTCATCCGCTCACAAAGTTTTGTGCAGTTCAAAACTTCTTGCGCGGATGAAATCTCAGTGGACAGATGCTCGAGGGATAGAGCGTATGAAACACGTATGCAGTGAGTACACAATGGATGCATAGTGTTTTCCAACAGATGGCAAGCTTTTTTTAATGTTTTACATCCTCTTTGCATCCGTAAGTGCAGTGGGACCGGGGCTTTAGACTTCTACAAATTTGGAAGGCTCATCCCATTTCAGCCGTGTTTTATTTTATAATATGTTTTTCAACACAATTGCTTTTAGAACCTGTTAGACTAAATTCCCAGCATTTTCAGCGAAATAATCTTTGGCTCTGGAAATTTTGATGTAGGAATATATAATGAGCATGACTGGTAGTTAAACAAATTAGAGTGGAAAGATTGCATATGTACCTATTCTTCCTTTGGTTCAAATATCTTTTTAAATGATGACATGTATCAAGGGAAAAACAAGATGTTGTCTTAATTATTTTATTTACATTTCTTTTTATACTTCCCCCCTTTTCTTGTTTCCTATTTAAGCTTCGGAATGCAATGGTGAATCGGAAAACAGGAAAATTCTCCATGGAAGTGAAGAAAACAGTGGACAAAGGGGTATGTTGTATAGGCAATTCTTTTCCAGCAAAATTTAAAAATGAAATTGTATACTTGTGTTTATTACATGTAGATGAATTTTGAATGTTTGCATATCTTTCTATGATGCTATTATTAATGTTGTCCTAGATTACATGTTTGCTTTTTTTTAGTTCAAACCTGCCAAACCTTTCATATTAAGCTTTTTTTCCCCTCTTGTATCTAGAAGCGAGTGTTGGTGATGACAAATGACTACTATTATACAGATATCAAGGGTACCCCCTTCAGGTAAAACAGCTCACAATAAATGGAATATTTCATCGGGCTTATTGCAATCGCATTTCTACAGGCCTCATGAGCTCATTAAAAGCTCATCAGAAGAGGGCTGACAATAAAACGTCCCTGAATAATGCTGAAAAAAAAAAGCAAGGGAAATTGCTTTCCAGTGTGCTTTTTCAGGTTTTATTCAGAGACTGAAAATTTATGAAAGATAAATTGCCTGGCCTGTCATTCAGTAGGCACTCCATTCTGTGCTCTGTTAAGAAACCTGCTGCCTATCTTCAACTGAACTTTCCCTGCCATTGATGAAAATATGCTTAGATTTTTGTACAGGGCTAAAAGAAATGCATTTGTATGTACGCTGTAGATTAGGTGTGGCTGACAGAATATTACTAATACACACTTCTAGGACACCAGCATCTTCGTTATAAATCTGTAGTCCCCACCACTATCTACAGGCAGTTCCTTTTACCTCAGTCACACATATTCAAAGGCTCAGAGAGTCATGCACACACTCAGAAATGTTATTCATTTGTTATAAGCAATTACATGAAGCATAAACACATCTTGTACTCAAAAGAAAGGAAAAATGACTGCAGTGTTTCACTAAAATGTTTCCCATTCACAAAATAATTAAACAATATCCAGACTGGTAACACTGATCCAATGATGCAACACTTACTGATTGTAGATGCACTAGCAAATAAAATGATTAGAATTTATTTATACAGAGCTTAGTTCTACATATTCATGGAATGCCTGTTCCGGTAACTGAACCACAAATCAAATCCTAAGCACGATACAGTCCATATGTAGTCCTTTTCGTAGTGTAATTCTGCCTTTAGTGAGCAGGATGGAGTTCATTTCTGGCTGTGACACTGATAGGCACCCAATGCTGTCTACTTGTGCAATAAATCAGTACCGCTCAACCAGACATTAGAGCTCAAACATATGCACCAATTAGGGATTAGTCAGCTGGTAGGATTGATGCCAAGAGGGCCATACTAACTTACACTGGAGACAAGACTCCATTGTTTAGAAAAGGTCCATAGGAAGCCTCGGTAGCCCATTAGGTGAACATAGTCCAGTATATAAAACTCCTTTACTACTGAGGGAGCAGGGGTGGATCCGACAGGGTTAACTACCAGTTCAGTCATTTACAAGGTTTGGTGATTTACGATGTGCTTTCCTGCATGCTGTGGCGCACGCCTGTAAATTGTAATCAGCATGCTGCATGCAGAGAAGCAGCCTTTCAAAAAGCCCTTTTTTCCTGCTTTTTTAACTGCAGCTGTGCCTCGCACGGCAGCTAAAATTGAAAAAAATCAGGAAATAAAGATCAGGTAAGAGCCTGGGTGGGCGGGTGGGTAAAAACATCAGCAGACATAGAACCAATTCTATGTCTGCTGCTCTTCAGAGCTACCGGTTCTATAGAGGTGTACAGAACCGTAGAAAGCCACCCCTGATAGGGAGATTTTGTAAGCTACCATTTTGGAAACTTTTTGTATGAAGTAGTTGCACAGAAAACTCAAGGCTCTTCTTTCAGTTCAAGCATGAGTTCTCCTGATGCTTTGTGTCTGTCATCCCACAAGGCAGATGTTCATGAAATAGATGTGAGTCCAGATACAAAAAAACTGTTGAACAACCACTGCAATTTTTTTCTTTTTTTTCCTTTTTTTGTGAATTCTCCTTTGTCATGTGCTTAACTTTCTCATGTTGTCTTGGTTTGATAGCAGCAGATGTGATTTTAAATTCCATGCATAACTTTTGTAGCATATCTCCCGATTGAAGAATTTGCTGAATCTTACCTACATAAAATTGGCATCCAATTCACAGATTGGATTAGATTCCAAAATGAGAACAAGTGCTTTTACTCTATTGGTCTCTTCTAGTCACCTGCACTACAGGGATTCCTCGACTTCCAACAGATCATTTAGTGACTGTTCAAAATTACAATCACACTGAAAAAGTGACATGATATTTTTTGCATTAATGACCATTGCCGCATCCCCATGATCACATGATCAAAATTTGGACGCTTGGCAGCTGACTCATAATTATGATGGTTGGAGTGTCCCAGGATCACATGATCCCCTTTTGTGACCTTATCATGTGCAAGTTTGTCTTGGAGCAAAACTCACTTAACAAATGTGTTACTTAACAACAGAAATGCTGGGCTCATTTGCAGTTGTAAGTCGAGGACAACCTATACAGTTAAATCAGTACTTTCAAAAATATAAGAAACATTTTAAAAATGCAACAGTTATTGCAACCCTCCATTGTGCTGCCCTTGGTATTTTATGGGAAAAAGCGCATGGCAATACTATTTCCATCACAAAAATATTAAGCAAGGTTAACATATGTAATCAAGAAATTATGCCAAGTGTGTCATTAAGCTCCGATTTTCACATTCTTAGATTTCCTTGCTCTCAGCAGCTCTGTTAGCTCTTATATTATCAGTAAGTATTATTTTCCATACAGATGATTTTTATTTGTATGAAAAAGGCCGCCTCCTCTACAAGCCTATGGGCAGATTCTACTCTTGGCTGAACAACACTGACCTTGGTGAGTGTTCATTTTCGCTTGCCAGAGAGAGCAGGGGTTATTGCACCCCTAATAAATATACACAGTCCATTGCTGCTGGCACAACAAACATAAAATGGCATCAAAGTGGCTGGTTGGCCAAGACATGTAACCGCCAAGATCTTGGAAACAAAACAAAATTGTTTCTAGAGCAGGAATTAAAACCTTAGGGAGTAATTATCTTTTCCTGTATTTTCTCGCTTTGTTTATGCCACAGTTTTTATGGTCTGCTTTTTGTTTATCTGCACAGTTTAGGTGTGGCTCTGTCTAGAGGACATGGCAAATATTTCTTCAGAGGGAATGTGACAATAGAAGAAGGTAATACTTGATTGACTCAATCGAATTCCTATGAACCATGTTATTGTGCTGATAATAATGAGCCCTGGGGACACAAAACAACCAATTTGACATCTGTGTGCATGAATGTATATTTTTGTGCAAATGTTAAAAATGCTTTCAGTGTGAGTATTATAACCTTTGCATTTTCTTGGCAAAAATACCATAAGGGATTTCCAGCTGCTTTTTTCAAAATTACCTGTTTGACTTCTGAATCTAGCATGCAGCACAAAGATTTCCCATTAGATTACTAAAGGAGTCCATTTTAGGTGCCTTATTTTTTCTTTTGGAATTGCACATAAAAACTTACTGACAAAAACATATGGTGTAATAATACTAGGGCTGAAGCATTGATTTGATCCTTCGGACAGCATTAGGCATGGTGGCGCAGTGGTTACAATGCAGTACTGCAGGCTATTACTGCTGACTGCTGGCAGCCAGAAGTTTGGCAAATCGAATCTCACCAGGCTCAAAGTTGACTCAGCCTTCCACCCTTCTGAGGTGGGTAAAATGAGGAACCAGATTGTTGGGGGCAATATGCTATAAACAGCTTAGAGAGGGCTGTAAAGCACTGTAAAGTGGTATATAAGTGTTATGGTTAGCTGGCAGCAGGTACAGATGGCTGAGGAGAGCGATGACTCTAATAAGGGGCCAGGACCATCAGGGAGTGGACTGCTGCCTTCAGAGATTATGTGGGCTGGCAGCAGTGATGAGGAGGTTCCTGAGGAGCCTGTGCCAAGTACATGTGCACGAAGGATTACTCGGAGGAAGGAACAATTACAGCAGCACAGGCAACCTGGGAGGAAGGCTGTAAGGTGATGGCCCCTCCCTCAAGAAGATAAAAGGTTTGGAAAAGCATTCTTTGTAGACAGCAAAGAAACTCTTAAGCTCAATTGGTGGACATTTTAGTTCGTTTTTGGAGAATTTTGTAAATTAGTTCTTATCTCTGGGTTTTTGGCAGCCTTGACAAACAACTTGGCAAGGCTCTTTCTTGTAGGAGCTAATTAGTGGAAAGCAGCCTTCAGAACAGAATTCATTATTAAACCTTAAAAGGTGGGGGCTGCTGCCTTTGTCTGTGTTTGCTCTTTGGGAACCTGGTTGGGTCAGAACAATAAGTCAAAGTGCTATTGCTATTAGACAGCATTACACATTGAGAAGGAGAGCTTTCATTCTCTTGTGGTCATGCAGTTTTGAAATCTGCAGCTACTGAACTTAGCTGGTGCATGCAAAAATTACTCACTTACCCCAGGTATCTCCAATTAAACGCAACACAATAGCAAGTGATGAGAAAAACAGCTTCTTGGTAGATAGGAAAATTTCCACTTCTTGTGAAGAAGACTAGATTAGGCTGGGAAGAGAGTAATCATCCATGCCATTCTTAGTAACTTTTGCCACCATTTATAAATTCCCAGGAACCCCACTCACAACTGATGTTTTGCCTAAATTAATTCTACTGCCATTACTATTAGGGTTCTGATTTGTCTTCAGTTTGTACAATGTTTTTCAATTTTTTTTTCAACAAACCAACTCTAAATAGATGTTTTCCAACAGTTGGAACATCCAGATCACTGATGCTGCCTTATTAACAGTTGTTTTCATACAGTAATATAAATCAGGGTTGCCCTTCTTTTAGTTTGCATTTTGAGGTGGAATAAAATTCCAACTTAAAGCTGGAAAAATAGAAAACTGGGGGGAGGGGGAAATCAAACTTGTCTATTCCTAACTATTTAGTTAAGTCAAAGCAAGAGAAGATAATTAAGTACACAAAATGACAGAAGCTAGGCAGCTGCAAGACACCTGCATAATCTGCTCTTCCCTTGATTTCATGTGACAATACATGCTTCAATCTGTAAATAAAAGATAGGGAGGGGGACATTAGTAGGGAAAACCACAAAAAGGCAAAGAGAAGAAGACAGGAGCAGAAAGCTGAAATAGATGAATTAGAATTTTCTACATATTTGTGAATCACTGATAGAACTATGACTTACCATCATTGATTAAAGTATATTGAGGGGGTTTTGTTGCATTTTTAAGGAGAAAGGTATTTTGACTTTTATGAATGTTATTCAAAGATTGAACTAATGCTGTTGTGTGCCCCAAAGTAACTCTTTATCATTTATTCTCCTTTCAGGATTACATGATTTAGAACAGCCTGATGTCTCTTTGGCAGATGAATGGTAAATCTGCATGCAATTGACTTGTGATGTTCTTTCTGTCTGTACTTGGTGTGCCCGCTCCCCACTTATGGAAAGACAAAGGGAGATCATTTGTTATTGTTATTTTTAACCACACATTGTCCTCAGGTCATATTGCAACACAGACTTGCATCCGGAACACCGCCAAATGACTCAACTGAAGGCAATTAAAAACTATCTCACTGGGAAAGAGCCATTGCTTCCTTGTGAGTATATTTCTGATCACAGTTGAATTCAGATGAATCTGGAAAGTTCTTCAAATAAATATATTGTGTTTGCTTTTTAATTTTTAATAGAATAAGGGATCCAAGAAAACTATATAGCTCCTGTATCTTTAAGCTGTACCTGCTTTTGTCTGTAGATATTCTCAGTAAACCAGGTAAAAGGTGCTTTTCCATTTCTCATCCAAGAAGCTTCACTAAATAATGGGGTGCATGTGTGTGTGTGTGTGTGTGTGTGTGGATGGATTTGTTCCACCCCCCAACCATCTAGTCAGAACTGATGAAGCTTCTTGGATAAAAAGTGAAACATCTTCAAAAAAAAAAACCAAAAAAAGTCCAGTTTTTTTTTTTTAAAGAATCTTTGAAGCTGTACCTGTTTTCTTCAAATCAACTGTTCAGGGTAACAGAAGTTCAATCCTCTTTTTACCTGGCACACTTCATTGTAAAATCTAGTGTAGCAGCACCCATGGAAGTAAGTCATTCACTTCACTGTGGAGTTGTACAGGATCGCAGTCACCAAATTGACTATGTGGGTTCAAGTAGTTTAAGTTGCAATCTTCCATATGCACAATACAAACAATAATGGCTAGCCTTACTCTGCAATCAAAAGGTAAACAATAAATAACTGATTTGCTAATGTAAATATTGACTTTTAAAGTAGGAAGTCGGGTAGGGTGCAATAGTATAAAACTTCTTAATGAGCTTAATACCAGCAAGATGAATTAATTACACACCAGTTTTGAAATTGAAAAGGGAATATTTGAAATTTAAGTTTTGATATGCAAAAGCGAGATAAAAATATTGCTTCCCTTCTCTATCTCAAAAATAAATGGGGGGTTATCCTTCATTTTCAACATTTTCTGAAATTAAGTTTAAAACAATAAACCTGGAAAATACCTATCAATATCTGGTGAGGTCAAATTTATCTGGTGAGGAGATTCCATGCATGCTTTTAATGAATGTTTTAAACATTACAGGTGACAAAGAATTGATACAGGAAGTCTTATTTGATGCAGTAGTGAGTGCCCCAATTGAAGCTTATTGGACCAGCCTTGCACTAAATAAATCAGAGTGAGTGGACAGACTGTACTTCCTTCTTATTATATTAATTAATTTGGATATGAATATAATTTAGGACTATATAAATTCTTCATTAAGTTATTTCACTCATAATCAAAGAATATTCAGGAACACATGGTAGGTGTAAAAGTGCCCCAGGTAATCCGGAGCTGGATATGACAGTTTTTTTCACCACCGATCCTTGTGGGGTTCCACAATGAACATCCATTTTTGGGAGGACCACAGGCCAACTTTCCTGAGCACCAGGCTTTTATAGATGAATTCAAGCATGTCATGAAAGATTGTATAAGTTTCTTATACAAATATATTCATTTATGTGTATCAAAAAGTCAAAGTAATTGTATATTTATTTAGGAAATTTGTATAACTTCTCAGCTTAAACAAATAACTCTGGGCAGCCCACAAAACAAAACAATACACTAGAGATATGGATGCAGACAAACATGATAAATGTAAAATATATGATAGGGTGTGTATATGTGTGTGTGTGTGTGAGAGAGAGAGAGAGAAGGAGAGGGAGAGAGAAGAGGGAGAGGGGAAGAGAGAGAGAGGGAGGGAGAGAGATGATGCACGCACATACAAAATCTACCACTCTCAAAATCTGCTTCATTTATTGGAGAGGGAGATCCATATCCCATCATTTAATTATCCAGATAAAGGTTTGAGGCTTTGTAATCCATAAGTTGTTACATGTGGATTTTTTTTCTCCCTAAATTATTCTGAGATTTGTGCTGCCCCAACACTGGAAACTTCACTCCTTCATTCAGGAAATAATACATCCATGTCATTTGTAGAATATAATATCTTTTCAGTCAGCTTTAATTTGGACATTGGGGGCACGTTTTAATTTTCATTAAAAGCTTAAGTTGATTATTGAATTTGGTAAACTGATTGCAGTTGCAATCCTGGTTTCTACACATGTTTTGTGACCTTGAAATAGGCATAAACTGTTTACTTTGTAGAAATAGAATGCTTTCATGCTGTTCCTGCTTTTCAGAAATTCAGACAAAGGAGTAGAGGTTGCTTTCCTTGGAACTCGGACCGGTCTTTCTCGGATCAATCTTTTTGTTGGACCAGAACAATTAACTAATCAGTAAGTACTAAAACTAGGTATAGTAACTGCACTATACTGAGAAAAGGAAGGGTGCTTGCTGTGGAAAAACGCTCAACCTTTTCTCTCCATCTAGTGGTGGTATCAGGAAAAAAAAAAATCAGGGGGTTAAATTGCAAGTTAGGTGGGCTTAGCTGTCTTTTGCAGTTCTTTGGAAACTAAATAATAGTTCACATGAATTTCAAGAGATTCATAATGGGAAGGGGAGGGAGCCACCCTGGAGCTATGCCACTATAGACTAGTTCAGATTTCATCTTTCAGAACATATCAAACCAAATTGCTTTGTTTCTAGAATAACTAGAAACGCCATGAAAGTTACCACATTGTAAATCTTTTTGCATGTGCATGTTTGATTCTGATATCAGACATATTCCTCAACTTGTTTTCTTTTTTTTCTGTCCAAAGTCTTTGGCAAATAAGGAAGCAAAATGGATGACTGGGATATATATCACAAGTGTGTACTTAAAAAACAACTGTGAGATTTTTATTTCAAAATACTTTATATCCAAATCCTGGATCCTAGGGACTGGAAAATCCACCTGGCATTTGCCTTCTTGAAATAACGCACATGCAACTTATCTACAGAGGATAAATTAAATTGAATTTCATTGGCTTCTGCTGGAGCAAATCAGGTTTTGCAATACTTTTCAGCATAGGAGCAACATGATGCCACCCAAATCTGCTCTAGAAAATTCAAAGGCAGAAGAAGGGGAATTTGATCCCTGATGACACTGTATATACTGGAAGAAACACACAGTGGATATTATCATACATTTTCTCTTGCACTGCTCTTCTTCTTTCCTTTCCCTCTCACTAAGGTGAAATTGTTTAGTTCCTAGCAACTGCCTAATGGCGACTTCAAATTGCAGAAAGTCCAACCAACCAACAAAATGGTCCCTTTTCCTTGCTCTGTTTATTTGTACTTTAATTGGTTATTGATTCAGAACAGGATTCCCCTTCAATTCCCTTTATTCCATTCTCTTTATTTTCTTTCTATTTGTATTTGTATTTCTTGTAACAGAACAAAGGGAAGTAGCAGATGAGAAAGACACTCCCTGGCCTCCACCCCAAATTCTTTTTTGCTGGGATTACAAATCCTAGAACGTGCAAAAAGGTGTTCACCACCTTATTTACACTGGGGAGAAAATAAGCCAGGCTTTACAATATCTTATTTATTTAGGCAGCCAATTTATATGGCCATGCATCAATCAAAATAGCTCTGAGTAACAAACAGAAGAATAAAACACAATCTAGCTTTTTAAAAAAAAAAACTAGGTAAGTTAGGGGATAAGTGAAAAATGAAATGAAAAAGAGCAATTTTTTATTTCCTTCTGTTTCAAGAGACTTTTTGACAGCTGAAGACAAGGAGAATATTTTTAATGCGGATCATTTCCCACTTTGGTATAGAAGAGCTGCTGAGCAGATTCCAGGAAGTTTTGTCTACTCCATTCCATTCAGTACAGGTTTGTTATGGAATTACATTTTATCCTGCTGCTAATTCTTAACTAAAATAATTCAATTTGGGACTTAATATCACTTTGCATGTCAAAACATGATAGGAAATGACAATTTGCAAGGGAGAACTTTATTGGTAACTCAACAGAGATAGTTTGGCACAGTCTTTTTTTCGGGAGTGCCTTTCCAATGTACCACTCTAGCCTATGTCCTTTGGATTTCTTTGGACTTCCATCCATCTAAATCTGAACCTGCTTATTTGTTCAAGATCAGCCAAGGTCAATTAGGTATAATAAGTTGCATACAGAATTACTTGAAGGCTGTTTTTATTTCTCATGGCAGTCCTTAGAAATGATCAAATCTAAAGCAGAAAGAGAAACTTTAACCGATGTACATTATACATCGATTCCTCTGTATCCTTGTTTGGCTTTGGTGGGTTTTATTCAGATCCAAATACTGGGGCCTGGAGAGAGGTGGCATCTTGAGTACTGGCATCTGGAGAGATAAGGCCTAATTTTTCTGTCCCTTATGTAACCCTCTTTTTTCATGGAATAGGAAAGTGGGGCCCCTCTTTCCCTCCCTGACCCATTTTTTTCAACAAAAAAATAAAAACACTTGATAACTACAAAGGGAAACTGATTTCAAGAGGTTTATAGCCAGAAGACAATGGAAAATTTCCATGTCCAGTCTATGGCTCATGGATCACATGCAGCCCTGGACAGCTAGTAATGTGGCCCCACAAGATCATAAAGTTTTTAACATTATTATGTGATTTATGTACATTAATTATATTATATATCTTATATGTGGCCCAAGACAATTCTCCTTCACTCAGTGTGATCCAGGCAAACCGAAAGGTTGGCCATCCATTCTTTAATATAAAAGAAAAAAAGAAAGGGAGCCATGTCCAGTGTAATGTATCAATCATAATACAAGATACCAGAATTGGGTAGTTCATAGATAATGTGCATCTTCCACCCAGTCCCCTGTTCCTAACCCCCAGATCAATTGCAGGTTGTGCCGTTTGAAACAGGGACAAAACTGTCAATTTCTCCAGCTTTGTAAGCCTAACTTAAAACTTGAAGGCCTTAGAAGTTCCCCTCCAGATTAATGGCAATGCCCCAACTTCAAAGAAATGGTGCCCCCCCCCCCCAATTTATCATGCCAACCCCCATTGTTAGGGACAATGCTATGGCTCTTGCCATACAGAGAGAGAATTTGGACCTGAATATCCATTCTTTTTCAATTTATAGAAACAGCAAACAAGAGCAATGTGGTGACAGCAAGTACTGCCATACAGCTGCTGGATGATCGAAAGTCACCTGTGGTAGCAGGTAAAAACAAAAGTTAATTTCATAACAATGCTTTAAATGGGATTTCTTGATTCATAGGAATTGTCACTTAAAACCTATTTTGGAAGAAAGTTAAGTAATTCACAGTTTGTTCCTGAGTGAGAGACGACTCTTGATATGTTGGGGAACCAACCAAATTATAATCATTATTGTCAATAAATATTGGCCTGGGAAGCTCTGTGGTATCTCACATATTTTCTCCTAAAATGTTAAAAACATTGATTTATCTTCAGTTCGTCTCGTGGTTAAGACTAGAAAGCAGGAGACTATGAGTTCTAGTTCCACTTTAGCTATGAAAGCCAGCTGGGTAACCTTGGGCCAGTCTCTCTCTCAACCCAACTCACCTCACAGGGTTGTTATTGTTGTGGGACAAATAGGAGGAGCAAAGTGTGTTGTATATGTTTGCTACTTTCAGTTATCTGTAATAATAATAAAGGTGGGATAATAAATAAAACAAATAAATAAATTTGGCATCTGTCCATTCATTGAATTTTTGCAATGCATTTATAGATTGTTTATTTAAATTGGGAGGGGGGACAATGACTCAGTTGTTAAAGATGCTGAGCTTGTCAACTGGAAAGCTGAGAGTCTGGGTTCAAGACCTGAGTGCTGAGTGACAGGGTGAGCTGCTGTTACTTGCCCCAGCTCCTGCCAACCCAGTTCAAAAGCATGCAAATATCAGTACATTAATAGGCACCATTTTGATGAGAGGGTAGCGTTCCAGGTGCCTTGGCATATAGTCATGCTGGCCACATGAACCACAGAAATGTACTGGACAACCTTGGCTCCCTCAGCTAAGAAATGGAGAGGAGATCTGCCACCTAGAGTCAGACACAACTGGACCATGGAAAACCTTTACTTTAAAGGTTTAAATCTGTTTCTAGACTATTTCTGGACTGTATATAAGAATAATAGTAATATAATATTAATACAATAAAAGAAAAATTAATAACTTCATCACATTCTTCTATTTTGATGACTCCACAAACCATTCATTTTCCAAGGGTCTTCTACAAGTGCCAAGTTTTAACATATTTTGGGTGGTCATGAGAAAACGAGTCACCTTCATCACAGCAAGCAAGCTATTCTAAAAGAGGAGCCTTCAGCTACCTCCTCTCATCCCTCATTATAGATGGAAGATGCATTCTCTGCTCACATGGGTTGGTGGCCAAAAAGCAGTCTTGCAGATACCCATTCCCAAACTATTTAAATCTTTATTGGTGATAATCAGCACCTTGAATTGCAATTGGAAGCAAGCAGTAGCCAATGCAATTGGCTTGAATTGCAAGCAGTAGCCAATGCAAATCCTTTGCAGTGGTGTATATTTAGATTTTCAGTAAGCATATAGGCATTTCATACCAGCTGAGGATCCACAGAGTCTTCAAAAGCAGCAGCATGTAAACTGAATTATAGTAATCTATGTAAGAGGAATAATTGACTCTGTTATCAAGGCATCACATTCCTATCCACAACTGGCACATGAAGTGGATAATGGATCTCCTGGCCACAGCTTTACCTGTGCTTCCAAGAGAAGATGTATGTCCAGGAGGCCCCAAATCTTGCCTTTTCAGGAGACAACTATTATGAAAAGTTAGATTTGATACTGTCCCAGAGTTAACAGTCTTCTAAATTAATGGCCTTCCTCTCCTCTAGCTTGGATTGTTTCTCTCCACATAGAGCTGATGAACGAGGCCTGTATTTCCACCATATCTCCTCCAAAGTGGAACTACATTGGTAATATTTTACCCCAAACTGCTGGATGATTTTCCATATTAGTTGATGTAATACAGTGGTGCTATTCTATAGGTTCAGCCTGGTTCTGGCATACTGGTAGCAGCAAAGATCAGCTGAGACCGAAGTGGTTCTCTCTGATGAGCTGCTGTTGGGCCTACCCACTTGCTCTGGCTCCCGTATTCCCTGCTTTTGAAGTGCAGCTGCTTTGCATGGCACAGCAGATTGCCACATGTCAGCTCTTGAAGCTACAGGGATCGTAGGAGGTGAGTAGAAAATCCTCTGCACATGCACGTTTGGTTTGCACGCACACAAAGCGTGCCCACCAAGCCACACCCACCAAACCTGTAGTAAACCACTTTGAAACCAACCACTGATGTAATATAAATATTGCAGTGTATGCAGTTGGCATGCAAGAGGATGACCAGTGCTATAAAAAAGGAGTGTTATTTTTTTAGTGTATTATTTGTTCATTAAAGAGAGATGGTTAAATCAATGTAATTGATTTAGCTATTGCATATACAGAGATAGATTAAGGGGAAAAAACTTTCATCAGCACTTTTTCCTCTTTCTTTCCATTATTCCCAATTACTAACTTCTGTTCAAAGTTTATACTTTTCTTTCAAGATTTTTTGCTTGAAGATTTCTAATTATTGCTTACAGCTGTTTAAATAATTGTATCTGTTATCTTTATTCAGCGTCTTGTAGCTCCTTTTTTTAGAACATCTCTGATAAATATCTGAATTCGCCTTGCTTTGTAATATGCTGAATGCAAGGGAGCCATTACTGCTTGAATTTAGTTAAACTTCTGTTATATTGCTGCATATTCTCCAATTTTAGATTCCCTTTCTGGTGTTGTCGACAAGGTTTCACTTTTCCAATGTTGAGCCAAATTGGTTCTTGCCGCTATCAGCATGTATCTCAGTAAATTATGGTACTTGTTTGCACTCTCTGGAATTATTCCTAATAAAAATCTCTGTGGTTTCAATTCAAATTTATTTATTTTTATTTTTTAAATTATGCACTTCCTTCCAATGGTTTTGGGTTTCTTTACAAGAACGCTACATTTGATAAAATAGCATTTCCAGCATTTGTTATTTTATGACTTGTCCAGCCTGGTAATCACTGAAAGAATTATATACTGTCTATAAAACATCTTGTACCAATTTTCTCTCACATTGTAGCTTAGAGTGAATTTTCTGATTTTTCCCCCTCTAAGCTATTTCTATTGTTCTATTAGCATTCTTTCTTTGAAATGTTGCAGCCATTTTATCATGTAGTTTTTAATTTGTTCTGCTTTCTTATCATATTTCAATAACAATTTATAGATGCACCCCAAAAAATAATCTTGATTTTGTTTAAGTGTTTCAAATTCTTTCTCAAGGAGCCTTTCTTAAGATCACTTTATTTTTCCAGTAATTTTTGCAAGTGTTTAACTATGGTAAGTTCCTTTCTTCATTGAGCAAATCTTATTTATTTATCCTGTTTTCTGTATCTAAATGTATCATACTGACATGTGATTAAATACATCTTCCAATAATTTATCCTTAAAGCAAAAAGCATTTGACAGGGATGTGAATGAGGAAATTGTTGATCTTAATCTAATTTCACTGGATTCAAATACTTTATCTTATACTATTTTTTTCTTTCCATTCAATCAAGTTCAATTTTTGGAGACTGCTTGGTAAAGTCCCTGCAGTTTTCTTGGTGAGATTTTTTCATAAGTGATTGCCTATATGTCTTTCCCAGGGCTGAGAGAAACTAGCCCAAGGTAACCAGCCAGCTTGGTGCCTTACTGTCATCTGGTTTCTAACTTGATACCTTAACCCTGGGCTGTCAAACTCACAGCCCGTGGGCCAGATGTGTAATGCACTGGCCATGCCCACACCCAGTTTAGCAAAGTCACAATACATTAAATGACCAAGCCATGACAACGCGAATTTGACACCCCTGCTTTAACCACCAAATTGGCTCTCTTATAATATGTCCCTTCAAAATCTTTTGTTCTTTTCTTTCTTGACACCATAAATACCTATGAGTCTATTACCTAAATTAGTTTCTCCTATGATTTATGTTTTGTTCTTAGAAATTTAATCCATTCCATTATCCATAACACATAATTTGCTTAATAATGTTTAAGATTAGGAAGAGCATATATACCACTTTCTTTTGTCTTGTAAATCTTATTCTCATTTCCCCCCTATTCTTGCTATTAATTGTCTTGTGCCTATCTGCAACATTTGGTCTGAGATGGATAGTCATGCCATTAAAAATAAAAAGCTCATCATGATTAGTATATTCATTTTTATTGTTACAGTGAGTCTCAGTTAAGAGAATTTTAAATTCTTCCACTTTTGAGGTATTATTTTACTTCTTTCCTTAATTTGCTATAATTGTTTTAAAATATATCTTTATTTCATTATATCAAAATAACTTAAAGTATTTCATGGGTCTTAGGGGATCTCACAGCCAGTTTTTTTTTTTTTTAGTCAAGTCAATTTCCCCAGAAATTAAATACCTTGTTATTATCTCCACTTTCTTCTCATTAACTGTGTAGCCAGAACCAAAGCTAAAATCATTAAGTCTTTTATTAACTACCTTGTAGACCTTTCTGGATGCATAATATTACATTATCTACTGTAATGGTTTGTAAAAAATACTTCGAGAGACATACTGCCTAAGGAACCATCAGATAAGAGAAGGTCTAAGTACAGTTCCCTTAATGGGCAGAGAAAAAAACTCAGAGGGGACTTTCCCTAGCTTTTCCTTCTGTTAAGGGAAGAGCAGGAGATTTATCTTTTTAGACATGCAAGATTCTATTAATAGAGTTTTATCATAAAGTAAAATTGGATGCTCTGATTGTATTTCCTGTATGATTTCCTGTCTGGAAAGGCTGACATGTATATAACATTTTAAATTGTATTTATTTATATTTTTGCATCTCATCCACCATGACTTCCAAAGCAATTATAGTAATAAGTGAGAAAGTAGACAACTTTGTCTTGTTGTTTTTACATATTAACAAGCTTTCAGAGAGTGTTCTACTCAATATGATATTTGTGGTTGTCGTTGATATATTCTCTCCATTCAAGTTTTGAACTCTCTCCTTGAGTTCATTTTATTTAAGTTCTTTTATAGAAAAGTCTATTCCAAATTGACAGATGCTTTTTCTTTATCTAAAAATATTACTACCAGCTTCTTTTTAAAAAAAAAATATTGATGTCCTACTGTCTTTATTGTAAATCCTGTTCTTGTCTTTTAGCATCCCCTTTAGAATGCAACATGTTTCATCTTTATGTATGATTTTGGAAATGTATTTCCTCATTCATTCAACTAATATTGTAGTGAATGCCTTATAATCAACATTAATAAAAAAACTTGGTCTGCATGACTGAAGTTTCTTTGGATAATTAACTGTTATTAGAGTTACAGTATATATACTTCTTCCCCCTATCTTTGGTATTGTTTTCGTTACTTGGATTTCATTCAATCTCCCCAGGAATAGTTTCACCAGTTCTTCCTCTACTTTTGGGGGGAATTATGCTGGACCTGGCATTTTTTTTCAATTTTGATATTTTTTAATTGCTTCTTTGACCTCCCAAATTGTAATGGCTTTGCTTAATGTTTGCTGAGTAATTTTTTCATTCTATGTCTTCAATGTATGTTTTCAAGTCTTCTCTGTCTATTTTATATTTAGAATATACACTTGGTTGATCCAAAACAAGTAGCACCTGCACTTACGGGAAAACACTGAACAGTATCTATCTATCTATCTATCTATCTATCTATCTATCTATCTATCTAT